>JAGHMJ010001908.1:590000-612500 GCA_018749465.1 Paracanthobrama guichenoti
CAGATAGACAGACACAGATAGACAGACACACTCACTCACTCACTCTCACACACACACACACACACACACTCACTCACTTAAACACATACACACACTAACACAGATAGACACACACACACTCACAGACAGACACAGACACACACACAGATAGACAGACACACACTGATAGACAGACAGACACACACACACACACACACACACACACACACACAGATAGACAGACATACACACTCACACAGATACACACACACACACACTCACACAGATAGACATACACACACACACACAGATAGACAGATACACACTCACACAGATAGACAGACACACACACACACACAGATAGACAGACACACACACACACACATACTCACACAGATAGACAGATATACACACACACACACACACACACACACTCACACAGATAGACATACACACACACACACAGATAGACAGATACACACTCACACAGATAGACAGACACACACACACACACACACAGATAGACAGACACACACACACACACTCACACAGATAGACAGATATATACACACACACACACACACACACACACACTCACACTCACAGACAGACATGTATCTGTGTGAGTGTGTCGCTGGTCTCTGATTACAACAGGAGCATTAATAAGTAATACTGTCTTATCCAACACATGCCTACACAAATTAACTGTAATTACTAACACACACACACACACACTGCCCCTACCCCTAAACCTACCCATCACACACACACACACACACACACCCTACTACCCCTAACCTACCATCACACACACACACACACACACACACACACACACACACACTGCCCCTACCCTAAACCTACCCACACACACACACACACACACACACACACACACACACACACACACACACACACACATTTTTAATAAAACATTGTTTAGTATGCTTTTAAAGCTATTTGGTTTACGGGGGCACAGGAAGTGTCCTCATAAACCATGTTTACGTTGTAATACCCATGTCATTACACACATTTGTGTCCTCATAAACCACATATACTAGACACACACACACACACACACACACTCACAGACACACATATGTATTTTTCTTACCTGCCTCATATGTTATTAACATTATAATAACCAGTATTAATCAAATGGCAAACCAATACTGGCATGATCCACTCAATCCTCAATAAATCTCACCTTACATGTTTTCTCCTTGAATGTCCTGTTTCACTGTAAATGTCACATTGTGTTATATATTATAATTACTGTGTCGTCTGATTTATCAAGATAGTCCTCAGTCTGTATTAAAATCTTGTTTTAGACTTGCATTTTATAGCCAGTGTGACTGTATAAAAATTGCATAATTTTGTACTTTCATGACGTTTGTTCTGTCCTCACAGATAGTGTGCACTTGTACACACACAAGTGTGTGTTAGTGATACTGTGTGTTTTTGTAATCCCTCATAAATCATCTCCTTTACGCTGCTGTTTCTGCGAATCCTGTCCATCTGTGCCCTAATGCTCCGCTCGAGCTGGTGTGGAATGAGCAAATATGGATAAACTAGCCATTTGATTTCTCCGAGACCATCCAAACCCACAGAAAGTGCTCTGGAGGGAGGCGGAAGAGGGGGATGAGTGAACGAGTGCTTCTAATGGTGCTGGTGTACCGCTAACAGCCCTCATCCTGACCTGAAACCTACAGAGATCAAGCTGAATCGTTGGATCTGTTGCATCTTCATATCATGTTGTTTTGCTCTGGTAACGGCGGTCCATAAGGCTGAACCCGAGCCATGACACACGTAACGTTAGCAGGTTCTCATTAAGAGAGTCAGATGCGTCGCTCCTGTACGAATCTGCCGTTTGAATGAATCTGTTGAGTACATAATTCAATGACTCACTCATTAAGAGAGTCAAATTCTTTGTTCCTGAATGAATCAGCCGTTTGAATGAATCGGTTGAGTTAATGATTCAATGACTCACTCATTAAGAGAGTCAAATGCTTCATTCCTGAATGAATCAGCCATTTGAATGAATCAGTTGAATCTCAATAACTCACTCATTAAGAGAATCAAATGCCTAGTTCCTGAATGAATCAGCCGTTTGAATGAATCGGTTGAATCTCAATAACTCACTCATTAAGAGAGTCAAATGCCTAGTTCCTGAATGAATCAGCTGTTTGAATGAATCGGTTGAGTGAATGATTCAATGACTCACTCATTAGCAGTGACTCTCTGCCTCCTACTGGCGGTGTTTAAAGTGTGTGTTTTAAATTGTTTCATTCAGTTGTGCACGTATAACCGCAGGTTTAACTCATTCCTGTCCCTCTGAGCTCATTAAACATCTGTGTAAATGATCTGAATCCACTTCAGATGAGCTGAAGTGCAAACATGAATTTAGCTGAGAGTGGTTTCACTTGATTGGTAGCACATTAATCTTATTGAGTCTTATTATTATAATGGAATTTATTGATTAAATGGCACAAAAGATGATGCATACATTTAATGAGGTACAAAATTGCTTCATAAAGGTACAAATCTTTGTTATCAGTGGCATTCTGTTGAACTCTAATATGAAGGTTAGTGTGTGTGTGTCTTCCCTCACTATGAGGTGCTGATAGACCAAATCAACCATCATGACCCCAAAGCATCTGAGGTCACTTTAGCAATTGTTCTGTTCTTTTCTCTTTATGATCAAAAGCACTTTTACACACACACTCCCCAGAGCCCATGTGCGCTATACACAGATATTATGTGCACTTATGGATTGTGTTTTTATCTGCAGTTTCAGGATTTTTTTAATCATTTATCATTTTACTGTTTATCTTTATAATGTAAGGGTAATTTAGCCCCAGAGGAATATACAAACATAAGCAATAAACAGGAAGGGAAGTCATACTCCCTCTTCCTCTGCTGATGAAGCAGAATGATAGGCTGAGCGTCACAGGACGTGATGAATGAAGCCGCAGACAGAGACAAACCAGGAGAGGATTTCAGATCACAGCTCGCATCTGAAACCCTGGATCGTTACATGTGAAGGCTGCTCCCAAAGCCAGATCCCAGAATGCATTGCTGAGCAAGCCGAGTGTAAAATCATTGATGAAGGTGACCGAGGAAAACGGTTTATCCGCTTAAATCGAGATCCAGCTATTTTCATTTGCACTCTCTGCTTGAAACATTTCTCCCCGCTTCGTTGTTATCAATTATTTTTCCACATTCTTTCCTTCACAGACTCTATTTCCCAGCATCCTCCTCTGTGTGTGTGTGTGTGTGTGTGTGTGTGTGTGTGTGTGTGTGTGTGAGAGCAGGAACAGCTGCCCTCGAGTCAAACGTGTCCTGTTGCTTTAACACGGCTCCTGAGCAATGACACTCTTCCAGTATTGGATTCCTCAGTCTGTCGTTTGAGTTCTTTCAGGTTGTTGATACGAGACGATGTTAACAGAACAGAGTCCATCACATGTTCACACAAACACACACATAAACAAGTTAAACGCGGCATGATAGTGAAGTCACACTGGTCGTTTCTTCTCTATCGTGCCGTATATCGAGTGAAACGCTTCACAAACAAGAGCAAATGTAGGGCGGGGCTTGATTGCGTCCGTGGGGAAATGATTGGATGCTTGTGGTTTTCTATTGGTGGATCTCATGTGAGTGACAGGTGTGCACCCACCAAAATATGGAAGGAAATGAGCTTTACTTCCTGCCGTTGCAGTGAGCGGCCCACCTAGACAACATTTCTGGACCTTACAGACAGGATAGAAGTCATCTGAGCTAAAAATGTCTACAGGGCTGTCAGGGTAGGGTTGGAGAGGCAGCCTAAAAAGTGTGTGTGTGTGTGTGTGTGTGTGTGTGTGTGTGTGTGTGTGTGTGTGTGTGTGTGTGTGTGTGTGTGTGTGTGTGTGTGTGTGTGTGTGTGTGTGTGTGTGTGAATGAATGGAAAAGTACATTCTGTTTTTTAGAGCCTCTGTGACTCTCTGGGATTAATTATGACAGTCATAACAGGAGATACGAATGTGAAGTTATTAAGTGCAGAATACTCTTCTCAAAACACGAAGCGTGAGATCTGGTTATGTGACCTGTCAGTCCATGAAATTCACACATGAAAGACTGATAAACAGTGCTGCGGTCTGACACGTCTTGCTGAGCGTTTGACACATGACCCGACAGCTCTCAGGCAACACTTACAGCCGTTATGAAGTGTCACAGTTTCCTCCTTTTATTTCACCGTCTGTCTCCCTCTGCAGTCAAACACACATCCAGTCCAGATGACAGGAGTGAATACACATGCACACACACACACACTCACACACGTACACACACATTCACACGCACGCACACACAGTGAAATGTTACACCCTAAATTTGTCACATTTTTCTAGGATAGCCTCCATATCGCCATAAATGAAAAGTTAATTTGTCAGCCTTTGACTCAAATTGTTATGCTGATTTATTTGTAATGAAAGAATAGCATTAAATTAGAGGAAAAAAGCTAAAAGTAAACCGATTTACTGGCGCATGACATTCAGATGGATGAACAGCGGGACTAAATCTCCTGGACTGCGTCTCAAATCACACACTCTTGAGTAGTCAAGTCACCTCACCTTTATTTACACAGCGCTTTTAACAAGTCCAATTGTTTCAAAGCAGCTTCACATTGTTAACAGGAAAATAATGCAACAGAATTTGTACAGCCGTTCTGGTGAAACGGTGATGTTATCCAGCTAATTTCAGTATCATATAGTGTCAATGCGGGCAGATCGGGAATATAGATGAGATTTAGGAGTCCCCAACTGAGCAAACCAAAAGCCAGAGGCAACGGTGGCAAGGAACCTTAGTAGGTACCTCTTCAAAATAAGTAATTACTTTGCGATATAAAAGTATGTTCTATATGTGTGTAGTGTGAATGTAATCAGGAAGTACTACATGCGCCATGTTGTGAATTCATGTTTTTCGTCTAGGGAAGTGTGTGATTTCTGACTGCATCTCAAACTCCTCCTGAAGTGGATTGAGTGTTTGTTCACGATCCCATCAGAGACAACACCTGAAGTGCCCAGGTGGAAACAGAGCTGTTGGTCTGGATACGGTTTGGTAGATTATCTCCATTAGAGATTCTTATGCCAAGATTAAGCTCCGCTCAGAATGTGTCATTCGCACTGGATAGGTCTGAAGAGCTCCTGTAATGTGTGTGTCCTGCTGCTGGATTAAACACACACGATTAACCTTGCTGTGAATGTGTTTCATATCTTCTGAGGATTATTTGAGCAGGTCATATGAAGGGCATGTGAAGGGAAGGGGATGCGATTGACACACACTATCACCAATGACTCGCTTTCATGATTCACTTGATAAGCAGTGCTTTTTTAAACATTAAAAATCATCCCAAGCCTCATTTTTTTACAATGAATGAGGACTGTGGCTTTTGATCTATATTCAAGTGTGAGTCCCAAACAGACCAGAACTGTAGCGTCAGCTGTTTGTAACTGATAAATGTATATAGGGGCATTCTGTGTCGACTAAACCAGAGGTCCCCGGTTCAAATTTTTTATTTTGTTTATATTTTTTCTGTACAAAGACAAACATAAACAGTGATGAAAGGCAAAATATGAAATGTCACAGATGTATATTGACGGAGTAATCACTGTTTTGTAGAGAAAATAAAAATGTTCACCTGAGATCTGGAGCCAAGTCACAGGGGTGTAAACATGACTTTAGAAAGATGGCAGCATCATTATTTTATTCTCACACAGAGATTGGTAGATCTATTAGTGAAATCTGTTGACTTTATCAATCTTTGGCTCATTATATGCCAACAGTGAGCGCTCAAACATGGGGAAAAGGCACTTCTTGTGGTGTTTTTCCTCAAGTTTGCATGCCTGTAACTCCAGAAATATTAAAGATATCTCAATGTCCTTTTAGATTCTGGTTCTTAACAAACGTTACTTTTGGAATCTCCATTTTAAAGGCCCTCGATGGTTCATTCCCAGAGATATGGAGATCTTAATGCGGCTCCATGAGTAGTGGTCAAACCAAATGTGGCTCACTTTGCACATAGCTCATACTTTTTATATTTAAAGAGGAATATCTGAAGAACAAATAATGTTGAAACTATAAATGTATCTCGTGTTTTTCAATCAACTCACTTGCATAGAACATTCTTGTCTGAGTGCCAAAGTTTGCGTGCCTGTAACTATAAAAGTGTTCAAGATGTCTTAATATCATTCTAAATTCTCGTTCTTAATAAACTTTTCTTTTGATATCTTAATTTATAAGGCCCTATATGGTTCAGTCCCATAGATATGGGGACTCCAACCTGACTCCATGCTTAAATTGTTGAATTTTACCAATTTTTATAACCAAATGTAGGCCATTTTTTAAACATCTGATACTTATTGTGTTTAAAGACGAATGTCTGAAGAATAAATAACACTGAAACTAGAAATGTATCTTGTTTGCCTCTATCTGATAGAAAAACACAAGATACATGTATAGTTTCAACATTATTTGTTCTTCAGATATTCCTCTTTAAATATAAAGTGTGTGCAAAGTGAGCCACATTTGGTTTGACCACTGATATTTACCAGTTTACCAGCTGCATTGAGATCTCCATATCTCTGGGATTGACCCATCAAGGGCCTTTAAAATGAAGACACCAAAAGAAATGTTAGTTAAGAACCAGAATCTAAAAGGAAATTGAGATATCTTTAACACTTCTGGAGTTACAGGCATGCAAACTTGAGGCAAAAGCACACAAGAAGTGCCTTTTCCCCATTTTAGAGCGCTCACTGTTGGCATATAATGACACACAGATTGATAAAGTCAACAGATTTCACTAATAGATCTACCAATCTCTGTGTGAGAATAAAATAATGATGCTGCCATCTTTCTAAAGTCATGTTTACACCCCTGTGACTTGGCTCCAGATCTCAGGTGGAAACTGTCATTGACCCTCCTCAACAAAACAGAGATTACTCCGTCAATATACATCTGTGACATTTCATATTTTGGCTTTCATCACGGTTTATGTTTGTCTTTCTACAGAAAAAATATGGACAAAATAAAAAACTGAGCCAAGGAAGTTTCTGAAATTTGCTTGATTTGACACGGAATGACCCTATATCCCTTTAATCAATGAACAAAGGCAACATTTACAAGCATAACAAAATGTGTTTATGTAAGTCACATGTGAGTATAACTGTCCTCTCATTGGTCCATGTATTTATGTTAATAAAGCATCATTCATGCTATTGTGGCTTTATCTGTAGGTTGTATGTTATGGCCTACATACAACTGTAAAAAAAGACCCCAGATCTACAGAATCCAGGAGTGTACAGTGGATGACTCAAACTTTCCATGTCATTTCCTCTTCCTGACAGCTCATTCATCTGTGTGTTTATCAAAGCGTGTGTGTGATGAGTTTCTCCCGGTTTATTAGAGTGGAGATTTCTCTCCGTGCTTCATCACAATGAGCTTCTGTGAGAGCGACACAATTGAGTCCAGCTAATGACCCGCGCGCGGAGAGACCAGTGCAAACAATGAGCGCTCGCGAGAGAGGATCACTCACACACGGCGGCGTGTGTGGCTTCATCATTCAGAGATGATACTGAGTCATACCAGACCCGTCAAGAACATGTCCAGGGCATATTTAACTGCACAATCACAAGAATAGATGACATTGCATTGCATAGAGAAAAGGATGGCTGTTTGAAGGGCTGTAGGGAGAAAACAATGATATGTGAAAATAAAGTACAGTTCATCTAAAATAATCAATTCATCATATCATTCAATGAATCATTTATAGGTTCACTGGTTCTCGCTCACTAATAATTGTGTGGAATGGATTATTTTTATTTATATGCACTTCTCATGAAAAATTGATGATGATGAAAATGATAATAATAGTGTACATTTG
Source organism: Paracanthobrama guichenoti (assembly GCA_018749465.1). Lineage (NCBI taxonomy): Eukaryota > Metazoa > Chordata > Actinopteri > Cypriniformes > Gobionidae > Paracanthobrama > Paracanthobrama guichenoti. The sequence continues at coordinate 597,895 of JAGHMJ010001908.1, forward strand.
AAACAATTTATATTAAACTACAAACCCGATTCCAAAAAGTTGTGACACTGTACAAATTGTGAATAAAAAAGAATGCAATAATTTACAAATCTCATAAACTTATATTTTATTCACAGTAGAATATAGATAACATATCAAATGTTGAAAGTGAGACATTTTGAAATGTCATGCCAAATATTGGCTCATTTTGGATTTCATGAGAGCTACACATTCCAAAAAAGTTGGGACAGGGAGCAATAAGAGGCCGGAAAAGTTAAATGTAACTGCAAAGAGTTTGAAGTTCTCATCATCTACAGTGCATAATATCATCCAAAGATTCAGAGAATCTGGAACAATCTCTGTGTGCGTAAGGGTCAAGGCAGGGAAAACCATACTGGATGCCCGTGATCTCCGGCCCTTAGACGGCACTGCATCACATACAGGAATGCTACTGTAATGGGAATCACAACATGGGCTCAGGAATACTTCCAGAAAACATTGTCATGAACACAATCCACACGTGCCATTCGCGCTGCCGGCTAAAACTCTACAGGTCAAAAAGAAGCCATATCTAAACATGATCCAGAAGCGCAGGCGTTTCTCTGGGCCAAGGCTCATTTAAAATGGACTGTGGCAAAGTGGAAAACTGTTCTGTGGTCAGACCAATCAATATTTGAAGTTCTTTTTGGAAAACTGGGACGCCATGTCATCCGGACTAAAGAGGACAAGGACAACCCAAGTTGTTGTCAGCGCTCGGTTCAGAAGCCTGCATCTCTGATGGGATGGGGTTCATGAGTGCGTGTGGCATGGGCAGCTTACACATCTGGAAAGGCACCATCAATGCTGAAAGGGATATCCAAGTTCTAGAACAACATATGCTCCCATCCAGACGTCGTCTCTTTCAGGGAACACCTCGCATTTTCCACCATGACAATGCCAGACCACACACTGCATCAATCACAACATCATGGCTGCGTAGAAGAAGGATCCGGGGACTGAAATGGCCAGCCTGCAGTCCAGATCTTTCACCCATAGAAAACATTTGAGCATCATAAAGAGGAAGATGCCACAAAGAAGACCTGAGACAGTTGAGCAACTAGAAGCCTGTATTAGACAAGAATGGGACAACATTCCTATTCCTAAACTTGAGCAGCTTGTCTCCTCAGTCCCCAGACGTTTGCAGACTGTTAGAAAAAGAAGAGGGGATGCCACACAGTGGGAAACATGGCCTTGTCCCAACTTTTCTGAGATGTGTTGATGCCATGAAATTTAAAATCAACTTATTTTTCCCTTAAAATTATACATTTTCTCAGTTTAAACATTTGATATGTCATCTATGTTGTATTCTGAATAAAATATTGAAATTTGAAACTTCCACATCATTGCATTCTGTTTTTATTCACAATTTGTACAGTGTCACAACTTTTTTGGAATCGGGTTTGTATTTTTAAACTTTTTAAATATTAATCAGCAGATCCTCAGTAAGTCAGTGTGTGCTCAGCTCCATCACAGTTCATTACATTCAGAGGTGATGGAATATAATGCCGTACAAGTGTGTGTGTGAGTTGTTTACTTTTTAATGAAGCCATCTATTCTCACATGGGTGGTTTTCCTATTCATGATTATTAGAGTGTTGAGGTTTGAATCAGATATTATTGATTTGACAATCAGTAATCAGCCAATGCATCTGGCGCTCAACGAGAACACAGTGTGTGTGTGTGTGTGTGTGTGTGTGTGTGTGTGTGTGTGTGTGTGTGAGTGTGAGTGTGCGTGTGTGTGTTTGTGTGAGTGTGAGTGTGTGTGTGTGTGAGTGCGCGTGTGTGTGTGTGTGTGTGCGTGTGCGTGTGAGGGAGGGAGAGTGTGTGTGTGTGTGTGTGTGTGTGAGTGTGAGTGTGCGTGTGCGTGTGTGAGTGCGCGTGTGTGTGTGTGCGTGTGCGTGTGAGGGAGGGAGAGTGTGTGTGTGTGTGTGTGCGCGAGCAAGTGAGTTTGTGAGAGTGCATGTGTGTTCATGTGAGAGATTGTGTGTGGGTGTGGGTGTGTGTGTGTGTGTGTGCATGCATGAGAGCGTGTGTGTGAGAGCGTGTGTGAGTGTGTTTGTCAGGAAAGCCACTGTAACTATCATATTTTTGCAGTCGTGTGTACATGCCTGTGGACTGGCGAACACAGTCACTGTCACAGTTATCTCTGAAGCTTGTTGTGTGTGTGACATCACTCTGTCCGCTGCTCTGTGTGTGTGTGTGTGTGTGTGTGTGTGTGTGTGTGTGTGTGTGTGTGTGTGTGTGTGTGTGTGTGTGTGTGTGTGTGTGTGTGTGTGTGTGTGTGTGTGTGTGTGTGTGTGTGAGCCTCCGTCTCCCGTTTCACTCCATGAGAGAGCGAGACAGAGATGAAGAGGGGAAACGTGCAGCAGGGCAAACAAACAGCCGCATCTGAGCTCCAGGCCAGCCCAGGGGAATGAGCCGCTAATGTGTCCCAGCACTGGATACGCCTCCTGGGGAAGCACAGGCCGATCTCTCCCTGCTCCAGGACGGAGGGTTTCAGGTTGAGCAGTGAAACATATCTCTGTCCATTAGTCAATGTGAAGTCAATACTGCAGGACTTAAACTCACTTCAGCTACCGGTTTGGGTTGTGATATATGTTCAAGTAGTATGCAGTATGTGTACAATCTGAAAAATGTATGCAAAAAATGAACGTTATTTAAAAGACACATGTACAATCATTTGAGCATGTTTTTGGATGTAACTAACTGCACGGGATGATTTTGTCCTGAAAGTATAGCTGAGTACACTGAGGAAATGAGAAATGAGAAATCAGAGAGAGAGTGCGAGGCCGTGATAAAGCACACTGTTGAGGAACGGCAATCTATGAAAGAGGAACTGAGCACAGAAGAACAGAGTATAGAGGGCACGGCGTCCCTCCAGAGCAGCTGAAGAACGGGCTGTTGATGCAGCTGTGGGCCGGCCGCTCTGTGGTTTTCCTGTCTGTTTCAGAACACAAGACCTCCATTACATTCGGTCTGTCCGGCTCTAGTCTGGCAGGAAAGCCGTTCAGCTCTAATGGATGGAGTGGCGGGTATTTCCGTTGGACTAATATGGGTCATTTAACTCAAAGTACTCTGAAAACACATTTCTGCATGTTTTTAACCAAACATAAAATATACAGTATGCAAAGACAAAACACCCAGTGAAAGTTGTTACAGTAATCTAGCTTTACAACTCTAGCTTTTTACATCACTTGTTCTTCAGTGCTTTAAAACGCTCATGAATTGCTTTGGTTAATAATGTTTCCTTGGAAATCCTAGAAATAAAAGGCATTTTTCCTACTCTGATTTTAGCCTCTGATTTGAACACTCTGTTTGAAGGGCGCTGTGAGACTTCAGTGTAAACGGCCACTGCTGTGATTGGCTGCTGTGAGACTTCAGTGTAAATGCCCACTGCTGTGATTGGCTGCTGCGAGACTTCAGTGTAAGCGCCCACTGCTGTGATTGGCTGCTGTGAGACTTCAGTGTAAACGCCCACTGCTGTGATTGGCTGCTGTGAGACTTCAGTGTAAACACCCACTGCTGTGATTGGCTGCTGTGAGACTTCAGTGTAAACGGCCACTGCTGTGATTGCCTGCTGTGAGATTTCAGTGTAGCGCCCACTGCTGTGATTGGCTGCTGTGAGACTTCAGTGTAAACGCCCACTGCTGTGATTGGCTGCTGTGAGACTTCAGTGTAAATGCCCACTGCTGTGATTGGCTGCTGGGAGATTTTGTTGTAAGTGCCTACTGCTGTGATTGGCTGCTGTGAGACTCAGTGTAAACGTCCACTGCTGTGATTGGCTGCTGTGAGACTTCAGTGTAAACGCCCACTGCTGTGATTGGCTGCTGTGAGACTTCAGTGTAAACGCCCACTGCTGTGATTGGCTGCTGTGAGACTTCAGTGTAAACACCCACTGCTGTGATTGGCTGCTGTGAGACTTCAGTGTAAACGGCCACTGCTGTGATTGCCTGCTGTGAGATTTCAGTGTAAACGCCCACTGCTGTGATTGGCTGCTGTGAGACTTCAGTGTAAACGCCCACTGCTGTGATTGGCTGCTGTGAGACTTCAGTGTAAATGCCCACTGCTGTGATTGGCTGCTGGGAGATTTTGTTGTAAGTGCCTACTGCTGTGATTGGCTGCTGTGAGACTCAGTGTAAACGTCCACTGCTGTGATTGGCTGCTGTGAGACTCAGTGTAAACACCCACTGCTGTGATTGGTTGCTGTGAGACTCAATGTAAACGCCCACTGCTGGGATTGGCTCCTGTGAGACTTCAGTGTAAACAGCCACTGCTGTGATTGGCTGCTGTGAGACTTCAGTGTAAACGCCCACTGCTGGGATTGGCTGCTGTGAGACTTCAGTGTAAACGCCCACTGCTGGGATTGGCTGCTGTGAGACTCAGTGTAAATGCCCACTGCTGTGATTGGCTCCTGTGAGACTTCAGTGTAAACAGCCACTGCTGTGATTGGCTGCTGTGAGACTTCAGAGTAAATGCCCACTGCTGTGATTGGCTGCTGTGAGACTTCAGTGTAAACACCCACTGCTGTGATTGGCTGCTGTGAGACTTCAGTGTGCGCCCACTGCTGTGATTGGCTGCTGTGAGACTTCAGTGTAAACGCCCACTGCTGTGATTGGCTGCTGTGAGACTTCAGTGTAAACGCCCACTGCTGTGATTGGCTGCTGTGAGAATTCAGTGTAAACGCCCACTGCTGTGATTGGCTGCTGTGAGACTTCAGTGTAAATGCCCACTGCTGTGATTGGCTGCTGGGAGATTTTGTTGTAAGTGCCTACTGCTGTGATTGGCTGCTGTGAGACTCAGTGTAAACGTCCACTGCTGTGATTGGCTGCTGTGAGACTCAGTGTAAACACCCACTGTTGTGATTGGTTGCTGTGAGACTCAATGTAAACGCCCACTGCTGGGATTGGCTCCTGTGAGACTTCAGTGTAAACAGCCACTGCTGTGATTGGCTGCTGTGAGACTTCAGTGTAAACGCCCACTGCTGGGATTGGCTGCTGTGAGACTTCAGTGTAAACGCCCACTGCTGGGATTGGCTGCTGTGAGACTCAGTGTAAATGCCCACTGCTGTGATTGGCTCCTGTGAGACTTCAGTGTAAACAGCCACTGCTGTGATTGGCTGCTGTGAGACTTCAGAGTAAATGCCCACTGCTGTGATTGGCTGCTGTGAGACTTCAGTGTAAACAGCCACTGCTGTGATTGGCTGCTGTGAGACTTCAGTGTAAACGCCCACTGCTGGGATTGGCTGCTGTGAGACTCAGTGTAAACGCCCACTGCTGTGATTGGCTGCTGTGAGACTCCAGTATAAACTCCCACTGCTGTGATTGGCTGACATCTTTGCATATGAAATAGCTAGTATTACATGTTTAACTCGCAAACATTTAGCACGTTTTTACTTTTACAGCTCTCAAGGTTAACTAATCGTGAAAAGTGCTGATTATGGCATTATATTTAGATCTATAGCATGAAAGGTTGCAGTGATGATCATTGTAGCCGATCACAGACATGTTGAATGCATGAATGCAGTGATTTCGTCATTGCAACTTGATTTCTGCACACTAACGAATGATTTCATCATAACTAACATAAGAGATTTGTTACAATAAAAGCTGTTTTTGGACTAACAAGGAAGTTTTCAGTTCTGAAACTTATAGTATGATGACCTCTTATATGTCAAAAGCAAAAATTTTATTTCTCAGTTCATGACACCTTTAACTTCATAATGTCACAACTCTAGCATTACCAGTCGTTTCGAATCAATTCAGTAACAGCTGACTGCTCTCAAACGCTCCTGTGCGTATATGTTTGTGATCTGGTTTCTACATACAAAAGGTAGGTTCCTATTTAAAACTTATTTTTGCAGTGTTGAGCAGTGTAGCCAATCACAGACATGTCTATTGACCGCATTAATGCACTGGCCAATCAGAGGTGTTTAAGTCAGTGTTGATACAATGAAAGAGATTCCTGTGTAGACAGCCACATTGATTATAATGGGTGATTTTGCAAGAGATTGTGATGAAGTGACTGAAATTTGTGTCTTTTTTCAGCTATAATGAGATTGCTTTACTGATCTCTCTGTCTGTCTTCGTCTCTCTCTCTCAAATTCATGTGTTTTGGCAGAGGCTGGACATTTTCACATCTCACTAACCCTGTATGTACTTGTCACAACCAATACGTCTGCGACTCTGAAATAAACCCTCTGCTTGGAATAAAAGCATGAGGTCACATTGGAGTTTTGTCTGGGTCAATTGTGATATGCTACTGTGTGTGTGTGTGTGTGTGTGTGTGTGTGTGTGTGTGCGTGTTTGTGATCACTGTGATTAATGGCGAATCAAAAAGCAGCCAGGCTTTTTAACGCGCACTAGCTCTTCAATAAAAGCTTTATACTGTGCTGCTATTTGCTTTTTAAAATTACCACAAAACCACAAGAGCAGACAGCATTAGCTAATGACAGTCTCTCTCTCTCACACACACACACTCTCTCTCTCTCACACACACACACTGGCCGTTTCTGTTGACCCAGTGAAATGCAGCACCATGACTGATCAGAACGTTTACTATTTCTGTAGTATAGTGTATGGGATACTTTAAGTGTGAATGAAAGAAAGCATGTCAAATGACAAGAAGAGGTTCATGAGAAGGCTTTTGTATGCTTTGATTCTCTTGGTTTTATTGAAATGAAGCTGAATCCTGTTTGTTTGTCAATGTATCCGTCTGTTCGGTTGATGTGATGTGTGTAAAGCACATGTATTGTGATTTAAACGCACAGTTTTATCGTTTAATACACCAGTGATGTTCTCAGTGGAAAGGATTTCAGTCTTGGTTCAGAGAGTGTTTTTTTTTTTTAAACTGAATTCCATCATTCATTGACAAGAGTGTTGACTATATCAGTATTAAAGGGACAGTCTGCCCAAAAATTACAACTCTTCCATGAATCGCTTCTCTGTTTGCGATCAGATCAGCTGCTAAACTCCTGGAAAGTTTTCAGTCCAATGATCCAGTAAGCGAATTCATTCAAACAGTCGTTTCAAAACAGTATTTAATGTAAAGAAAATCAGGCTTATTACATCATTGTTTTCAGTGAATTATGTCCAGTGTGTGTTTAGGTTTAAAGGGGTCATGAACTCAAATTTTCTTTGCGCTTTTGACATATAAGAGGTCATCATACTATAAAAATATCCTGTAAGTTTCAGAACTGAAAACTTCCTTGTTAGTCCAAAAACAGCTTTTATTGTAACCAAGCCTATAATAGATGGTGAAAGACCGCCTCTGCAGAAGAAGATCAACGCCTACTTCATCATCGCAGCTTTGGCCCCGCCCACTGGATTGTTAGTGAGATGATAAGGAGAGAAGAGCAACTAAAAATAACATACCCTTCCAAAGGATCCTAATGCTAGGAATGTGCTTATTTATTTTCAACAATGTGAATGTCTCAGTTGAGCAGTATTTATCTGTATTCGGTACATACTGAAGTTCCTGTCCATGCAAAAGTCCATGAGCGATGCAGTTTTGTCATCTGTTGCTTTAAATACTTGTGCTCCTTAAAGTCTGATTGGCTGTTCATCAACTGGAAAAAATCTGATCTTAAAGTGATTCCAATTACATAATTTCACGCCTCGTTATCATTATACAGCGATCAGGCATAACATTATGACCTTTTGTGTTGGTCCCTCTTTTGCTGCCAAAACAGCCCTGACCCGTCTCTGGTGGACTCCACTAGACCCCTGAAGGTGTGCTGTGGTATCTGGCACCAAGATGTTAGCAGCAGATCCTTTAAGCCCTGTAAGTATCAGCACATCCCACAGATGCTCGATTGGATTGAGATCTGGGGAATTTGGAGGCCAAGTCAACACCTCAAACTCGTTGTTGTGCTCCTCAAACCATTCCTGAAGCATTTGTGCTTTGTGTCAGGAGCATTATCCTGCTGGAAGAGCCACAGCCACCAGGGAATACCGTTTCCATGAGAGGCTGTACATGGTCTGCAACAATGCTTAGGTAGGTGGTACGTGTCAAAGGAACATCCACATGGATGGCAGGACCCAAGGTTTCCCAGCAGAACATTGCCCAAAGCATCACACTGCCTCTGCCGGCTCGTGTTCTTCCCATAGTGCATCCTGGTGCCATGTGTTCCCCAGGGAAGCCACGCACACGCACCCGGCCATCCACGTGATGGAAAAGAACACGTGATTCATCAGACCAGGCCACCTTCTTCCATTGCTAGAATAAGAATGATTATTAAAACTTTATAGTTATAGTTATCATTATAGTTATGATGTACAGGCAAGAGTTTAATACTTATAAGGGACAGGGATTTCTTTATAATCTAACATTTCTGGTGTATTTTTTGTGTACAAGTTTATATTTGCATGTGTTTTGGATATTTTGGGCTGAATGGACTCTTCGTCTCTTTATAGCTTCTTCTGGAGCGGATCATTTGTCTTGTTAAATTCTCCAATCTGCACAACCTAGTTGCTTTGCTCTGCACAGACAATCAGATTTTACAGCACACTGCCTCTCCCTGCGCCTTCCAACCTGATTTACTGCAGTTTGGTTGTATTTTCTTAATGCAAAAGGGCTGCACTCTGTAGAATTGGGACTTCGGCTAAACGCATTTAGAGTTTGTGTTCCGTGACGTGGAGTTGAGTTTAATTGAATTCACTCGCTGTATTGAGTGCAGTTTCAGACTGCCTGACACGCACCTTGTGCTCAGTGCAGTGTGTGTTTGGAAGCAGACGGAGTCATTTCAGTGCAAGGTGGAGTAGGACGAATTCATCCAAAAATGGGAATTCTCATCAGTCAGCCCCTCACGTCGTTCCAAACCTGTATGACTTTCCTCTGTGGATCTCAAAAGAAGTTGTTTTTGTCCAATAAAACAACACTGACGTCCATTCAATGAACAAAATAACACATCTTCTTTTGTGTTCAGCAGAAGTCGCATAGGTTTGGAGGGAGTGGATGATGACTTGGTAAACTATTCCGATAATAGTCTTTCCTGCTCTGTGAACGTTTTCAGCTGCAAAAGTAACATCTGGACAGTGTGAAAGTGGATCAGGTATAACATAAGCTCTTTTCAAAGCACTGACCTCATCGTCCGCCCTCTGAAGAGCAGATCTCTTATCGTGGGCCAGCGGCGTGGAATAGGGAAGAAGTTGTACCTCAGAACTAGCCAATGGTCAGTCTTCATGTTCAGGTCACCGTCTGCTGCCCAACAATCCCTCTTTATTCCTGAGTGTCTGTTTTTCCAGTGCGAGGGCCATGTGTTCTTCATATTACAGGGATGTGGAGAAATCCTTAGGTTTCCAGGCCCTTTCTCTCACACTTACCTCCCTTCTCTGTTATTTAATAATAGCCCCTCTCTCTCTCTCTCTCTCTCTCTCTCTCTCTCTCTCAGATGAGTGTGCTGCGATACAGGGTGATTTGACTGATCTGAAGTCAGTTTTTCCACTCAGTATGTGGCAGCCGGAGGCATTTGGCAGATATGAGATTGAATGTTTGACTGATAGGCACTCAACGGTTTCCAGATCGTAATGCCAACTTCAATTTACCTCCCAGGAGGAGCTCTGCGTCCCAGCGCTGCGATATAGAGCAGCACTTCTAAAACTGGTTTCGCTTCAGGACCCACATTTAACGCTGGACATCAAGTGGAGAGCGAACACGGTACTAGAGTTGTTTATGATGCAAAAGTAAACAAAAACAACATTTTTGCTTTCTAAACGGCTCTTGTATTTTGATGATTTCATGACATTATTTCACCAGACTCACTGTGGTCGGAAACAAAGCCATGTGTTTTTATAAGAAAATCCATATTTATAACTTTATAAACTATAACCAGGCTTCCAACAGCATAGCAAGATCTTGGCAACCCAGAACTCCCTAGCAACTGCATAGCAACACCCTAGTGACCACCATTAGCACCCTACCAACAGCATAGCAACATCAGAACACCCTAGCATTGTGGCAGTTACTTTAGAAATTGTAGTTTAATTTGGACTTGCCTATTTTTGTCTTCTGTTCGCTGTGTGGGCTGCAAGTTTTGTGTTATGTCTGGCTGAATTGTCTTTTGTTGCCTTCCATCCCTGTTTCCATAGTAACAATGATTCTTTAGGACTGAAAGTTGACATACAGTAGTTTTGCTGTTGACCCTTCGCTGACATATTACTAATACCAACTCACACACACACACACACACACACACACACACACACACACACACACACACAGACACGTGCTCGCTCACTTGCTCACACACACGCAGGCACAGTCGCACACACTCACACAAGGATGTGACCCAAGTCTATTTCCTTATTAGTGCCGAAGTGAGTGCATCTTCATTAGATTTGTGTTGATTAACACACAACAGCAACAATAACTCAATCTGAGAGCATTAGTAAATCTATACTCATATCCTCACAGGCGTTATATATCCATTAGCAGTGTTATCTGCATTATCTTGTGTCGCGGGGTAAGTGTGTGTTATGATAGCTGTGCAAAAACAGTTGATGCTCATTGATTTTATTGCACACAAATAAATGCATTTAACATACGAGTGAGTGCGGATATGTAATCAGCCAATCACATGGCAGCAGCTCAGTGCTGAGTGTGTGATCCACAGATGCATGACGTCGACCCTGTCCTGTCTCGAGAGCGGCCTCAGCGTTCGTCTCTTTCATCCTGTGATGTAAGAGAATAAAACCGTCTTCTTCCATGCTTTCATCTCTCTCTGTCTCTGTCTCTGTCTCCATGTCCTGCTGTCAGAGCGCCTTCTTTTGTACATCACTTGTTCTCAGTTGTGTTCCTCACCCACACACACACACACACACACACAGTATAAATCCCTTGTATCAGCAGCTGAGTCAGGAGTGATTTGCTCAGTTTGAGTGTTCAGAGCTGTAAGTGTGGCGGTATCAGCCCTGTCACAATCTGATTTCCTTCTCTCCGGCGTCCAGTGAATGTGAGTCTCCAGATGCTCCATCACTGAGCCTCTGAGGTCATGCTCCTTCACATCATCTGTGTGGCCCAAAACCTTTGGTTAAGGATATAGAAATTTGGCAGATATTAATAACTCATCATTATGGCCAACAGCCGAAGTGATTGCTGATATTATAGATCTACTGATGTTATAAATCATGTGTTTCTACAGTATAATATCGGCTCGCTGATGCTCTAACCTAGGGTTTGAAATGCTTCAGATGAAGTGTGTGTTATGGCTGATTACTGATGCAATGACTGATATTTATAACGTACAATGTGATGCTGATAAAATTTGACAAGCTGACAAGTAAAACCAGGGGTCAAATAATATCCAGTGCTAAAGGTGGACAGATGTAGGAGTTTCATATTTGACACATCAAGTGTTTATGGCTCATACAGTCCCATGTCAAACTGAGCAAAAATATGTCATTTTGTGCAGAAGCGGATATTAAAATGAAATTCTGATGCTTGTAATGTAATTTAAAGAGATAAGAGTATAGCAGATACTTACTTAAAATCATATAAATATCTGCCAATAATATTACGATGATATGTAAATGCTTAGTTTTATGATCTGTAGTTTTCAAACATATAATTCAATGCAATGATGATTGACAGATTGATCACTAATAAACCTGATGATCATATTTGATACTCATGATTTTCTAATAAATGTTGATGGATAATCAAGTGAACTGAAGTTTAATTATGTTTACTGTGTATAAATCAGGTCAGATTTGACAGCAGAAAGACGCGTGAAGCACGAGCCGTTACACTAAAAGACTTTTACTGGATTCATTTTCTGTAAATAAATGACAAATATTTCTGATCTAGAGGAAATGTTGTCAGTAGTTTATAGATGTAAACAAAATTGTTCATTTTCCTCACACGCACATAGATAGCATGTGTGTATTTGTGTGCGTCTGTACTTCTGTAAGGGCAGCTGATGGATGACACTGATGCTGCTGAGTGAGATGGACTGGATCTGAGGTGAAGCGAACTGATCTCTGACCGCTTCTCATGGGCAGTGACTGTCTGATGTTGATGCTAATCACGGGTGTGTGTGTGTGTGTGTGTGTGTGTGAGTGTGGATGTGGCTGTGTGCATATGCACACAAAAACAGAAATGAAATTAAACCCCTGAAGTGCATGTAAAAATGTAATTTTACACTGTGATATTATTCATATCCAATTTATAGCACTTCGCCATAGCAACTTTAGAGAACAGGTGCTTCAGATTCACACACACTTCTGTGTGTGAGACTGGAGGAGCTTCATCACACACCCCAGAGTTTACAGCCTCATAATCAGCCTCATGAGATCAAACAATGAGCATGGCTCGTTAAAAGTGTGTGTGTGTGTGTGTGTGTGTGTGTGTGTGTGTGTGTGTGTGTAGCTGTTTAGACTGGATTTGAGAGTGATTTGATAGCGGCTCTTTTAGTTGTTTACTAAGCTGGATTAGAGCTGATGGCTTTTATACTACTTAGCTGTGTGTGTGTGTGTGTGTGTGTGTGTGTGTGTACGGATGTGTAAGGGAGTGTTTGGTGCATTAGGAAGGCTATCTTCATTTGGAGGATGATAATGTGGAGATGATTGTTCTGCTGAATGTGATGTGTTACGCTGTTAGATGTGTTAGATCACTGTTTCACACTCAAGGTTATCGGCTGTGTTGAACTGACTGCACACACACATTTCTGTTCACATTTTCTACATTTCAGACCAATCATTTCCTAATAAGTCTTATAGTGTTACACAAAATTAAAGCTTGATCTGTCGCAGTTTCTGCATTAAAATGCATCTAATCAGTCTCACACTTTAAACACACAAGTGCGTTTTTTCTTTGGCATTTAATCAATTAGCAGGCCACGAGAGTCTGTGCCTTACTCTGATTTTACTACGGTTAAAGAGGCTGACAGGCCCTGACTGATTCATCACGGTCTCAGTGTCACATGATGTGTTTCATGCTGTTGGGTCGATCGGCTGTCTGTGTAATGTATGAGAGAATACCCACCGCTATGCTACTGAATACCGTTCTGAAATATGATATTCACAACCACAGCATAGTGCCAGTGTCATGATGTACTTCAGGCCTGACCATTTGCATATACCTCCTATTTTAATATGTGCTTGACAACCTAAACATTTGGGTACCGTGCTGATGTATGATATCTGATCCATCATACACTCGTCTAGTGTCCTCATGTAAATGTGCCGCAGGTTTACATCCGACACACTCCTGCGTTTAACCCTCAGCGACCTCACAAACGGGTACAGCAGCAACACCAGGAGGAAGAAAACATATTTTATTCAGTTTTTCATGTCTGATTCACAGGATTAGTCAGCGCTCTCTCTCTCTCTCTCTCTCTGGTCATGAGTCTCGTTTCATAAAGCACTCAGTGAAGACATGCATGATGAAGACCGCACTACAGTTTATATATTTATTAAACTCCAGACATATTTTGTAATGCCATGTTTAGGGACTTGTCATTTTTAGAGGTGGATTAATGTAATGATAAAGTATCTCTGTCATTAGCAACAGTGTGAATGCATCATGATACCTGAGTAAGTGTCATGTGACTAATGGCAGGAAGTGGCACTGATGGCACCTGACCGAGAGGAGAGAGAGCTGACCACACAAGCCTTCAGCCTGTGGCATTGCCATGGAAACACATCACTCTGCGTTTCTGAGCTCTTGGCCGTGAGCTGAGCGTCTGAGAGCAGAATCTGTCGTCTGGTGATCACAGGAGCCAGTGTGGCGTAAAGCCAGTGCTTCCCTTCTCAATCCAAACACTAAACAAGACATTAAAAGAAGCAAAGCTTTCCTTACGAGCATTAGATTCCTGTCCCATTATTCTCATGACAAACTCAATTCTCATTATTAACTAAAGCTATAACACCGTATAGATGAGAATCATGATTGAGAACTACATCTGTGTGTATATTGAGTTTTCAGATTGCAGCTAATGATTCTTTTGATTCATCTGTTGGTTGTTTCCTCGTCTAATCGGATAAGAAAGCCGAATGAAATGTATGAAGTAATTCTACACCCCGTACAATAGTCCCTCTGTTTGATGCACACACACTTATGCACAATGGAAATACTCGCATGACTTTCTAACATTTACAGATAACTGGAATATGCTTTCCATAAGGGAAACGCGTCACAAATGTATGAAACAGCACGTGCATCTGCCAGGACAAGTCTTTCACATTTATTGATACAGTACGAACACAGATGCAATAGCATGTCATAAAGCAAGATGACATCATAAGTTATAACCGTAATTAAACTAAACTATCCCTGTTCTCTCTTCATCAGCAGATATTCTCTGCTCATCTCACAACAGTTCCCACACCAGCGGTTCATAGATTATCATGACAGAATATGCTAATCAATGACTGGAATGACTGTGTGTGTGTGTGTGTGTGTGTGTGTGTGTGTGTGAGGTAATCAGAGCTGCTGACATAAGCTCTTGAAGCTCCGCCCTCTTCTTGAAAGGGGGCAAGGAGCAGCAGCTCATTTGCATTTAAAGGGACACACACAAAAAAGGCGCATTTTTCCTCACCCTCAAAAAGTGACAATTTTAACATGCTATAAAAATGATCTGTGGGGTATTTTGAG
>JAGHMJ010001908.1:620000-662500 GCA_018749465.1 Paracanthobrama guichenoti
ATCTCTCCCAGAAAAAGCCTGCCTGCTCAGGATAATCCCACAAAGCATAAATCCTTGCGATTCTTTCTTTTCTAGAGTGTTGAGAGCAAAGAAAGAAATGAGAAGTCTCATATAGCAGCAGAAGGTGATGTGTGCCGTTAAAATGCTCAACACCCAGAGCCACTGTAAGTAGATATTGATAGGCTGTGTAAAGCCTGGCTCAACCAATAGCGCGAGACAATGACAGGCTGTGAGGTTAACCACACTAATTATTCATGTACTCTCTTTATTCACACGCTTCACCTTTACCTGTTCATTCACTGAGAGATTTTCTGCTTTTATAACCCAAATTCAGGTACAATGTGTCAGTGACACGAAGAATACCTTACTGACATCAGTCAGCCACCAAATATTTATTTATTTATTTATTTTTCTTTGTTTGTTTGTTTATATTTTGATCAATTATTTATTTATTTTAATTATGTTATAAAAAATGCATTTATTTATTTAAAAATTATTTTGTATATAAATTAAGTATATAAATAATTTAATATGTATTTTAAATATGTTAATAAATCAAATATCTATTTATTTTTAAAAATTCTGAGGAATTATAATTATGTATTTAAAGTATTATAGTAAATAAATGATTTAGTATTTATGTTAAATATTTTATTAAATATATTTTTATTTTAAATATTCTGATAAATATTTTTATGTGAAATATTTTTATAAATTATTTATTAAATTATTCTTAAATTATTTCATATTTATTTTAAATTTGTTAAATCAAATATCTATTTATTTTAAATATTCAGATGAATTATAATTATGTATTTAAAATATTATAATAAATAAATGATTTAATATTGTTAACAAATACATTTTTAATTTAAATATTCTGATAAATATATTTATTCATTTGAAATATATTGATAAATTATTTATTAAATAATTCTTAAAATATAATAATTATAATTTAGTATTATTATTATTAGTAGTAGTATTTGTATTTAACTATTATAATTTTATATATATATTTAGAAAAATACCAGCCAAGATCATTTGAGGCATCTTAATCATCCTAACGCTGGCGTTCTTGTCCTAGCAGCGTGATATTAAAACTACTGAGCATTTTTAAAGGGAAATCTGAGGGCGAGTGCTTTTTCATTTCTTTAATGGTGTTTTCTGTGTGGAAAAGCGCGCGTCTGAGCTGTGTTTGAGGGTTGTGCTACTGCCCATGTGTTGACCTCTGGGGTCAGAGCATCGACCGGCCCGTTAGGAAAGGTTATGACCCGAGACATGGAGCAAACGAGCCTCCTCACTAAAGCGCTTGTTTAAATGTCACGGATGAGCGGCTGGTTACACGACACCAGTTCTGTTCTCTCCCGTCACAGAAAAACAGTGTTTAAATGTAAACGAGTGCAGTTTCAGCCCTTTAAAGGGCACAGCGAACAACACTGGAAATATCCCCTCATTTCTTACACTTGTCATCCTTATTGCCGTCTGAGAAACAGCCCCTATAAATGTAGGCCTGGGAGAAGCCTGCTCATATCTGCTGGAGAATTATTGGCTTTTGTTTACTGGTGCATAACATAAGACTGGATAATTGAATGCTGTTATAATAAATGAGGAAGCTAAACCTGCAGCTCAAAGCCACCTGTTAATGTTGTTCCCCCTCTCTTGTGGTTGTAGGTAATGTGGTGGACATTTACCAGCGTGAATTCCTGGCGCTGAGAGACCGTCTGCACTCGGCGGAGCAGGAGAACCTCAAACGCTCCAAAGAGCTCAACCTGGTGCTGGACGAGATCAAGAGAGCCATCGCCGAGAAGCAAGCGCTGCGGGACATCAACCGCACCTGGAGCAGCCTGTCAGGTCAGAGGACATCCAATCACTGCCCTCGGATTATGCAAAATTCACTTTTACATAAATGTGTGTCGGCAGTGTGTGTTCACATCCACCCTATAATGGTGAAAATCCACCCACTCCCGTCTCAAAATGAGTTTTCTGTTCATTGTGACATCACAGTGTAACATGCCCCGCCCACGGCTCCGCCCTGTTAGATTAGCTCCTCCCCTGAGCGTGTTTATCTTATTACTGTGTAAACGCGCCAACAGGAGTCGACCGATATGTGTTTTTCAGGGTCGGTGCCGATTATTACAGATCAAGTAGACCAATAATATTTTGAACCGATATCTGGTGTTAAAATTAAGAATAACAAGGGCTCACAAAAAAAAACTTATATCTTTATTTATAATAACATTTATAATAATAATCTTTCTGTCATCATTTACTCTCTCCAGTTGTTTTAAACCTAAAGTGAGAGGAAAATAAAAGTTATTTTGAGGAATGTGGGAAACCAAACTGTTATCCCTATCATAAGAAATGATGACAGGTTTAGAGCAACATTAGTTGTAAATAATGACAACTATCCCTTTAAGGACAAGCGGTAGCATGTGTACTGTCACTTTAAGACCTGCGCGCATACAGAGACGCGTCCGATCTTCTCTCGAATGTGTTTCTCAAACCAACTGTGTTTATGTTAACCTTGTGTGTATTTGACAGCATTAGCGCTAAAGATAACTAGCATTCAGGCGCTGAGGCCTGTGTGCTTCGGGTGTAAAGCACATGTTAGACCAGCGCTTCAGCTCATGCAAATAATGAGCTTACTCTACCGCTGCGTTAACATGATGTGAATGTACAGTATGTTGAGACGGAGGCGCCAGAACGGAACTGATACTACCATATTTCTTCAAAAGCAGATCATTCGTTTAATAATTTTGCAACTTCAGTGTAGTGATTTATTGCAGCTTCAGCAACGTCGTTCCAACAGACGCGGCTGCATCAAAGCCAAATAGTGCATTTCAAAATTGTATTATTTTATCAGCAAACCATAACCATAAAAATGCTTAATTTCGGCCATGCCGATAATCGGTCGACCCCTGCGCTTGACGGACATGTTTGACATTTGCGCTCACGTCTTGCATCTTTTACAGCATCTCACGCAGGAAACCGATCGAGAAGTTTAACTTGTGTTTTCCACTGCCTGCGTGTCGCATTTTTAGATGCAAAGACGCGTTGTGTGTGAATGGTCCCGAATGGGAGAAAAATCGCAGGGTCCGTCTAATGTGTTTACGTAGAAAATGATGCAAAGCAATGCAGTGGAATGTGAAAACCCGCTCTGTGGAAACTGTTCTGTTGTTTCTCAGGGCTGTACGTCAACGTTTTGTGCACGTGTAAAACAAGCACGATAAGCACAGTTCAGGCGACTGGCGAAAGGACTGATAGTGTCTCATATATGGCAAGCAAAATCCAAACCTTAACAAGGAAACTTTTCTTTCTTTGCCCAAAATGGCAAACTGCAGGAATGTAACACGTATTGCTTAACCTCGTCAGTTTTGTTTATATAGCCCAATATCTCTGACTACAGTCCAAACAACATCCATTTACAATTCAACCTCACATCAACATTTAACCTAAGTCAAATTCAATTTAAAGATCTACATTTCTCGTTTTCATTCATGGAGATGACATGGAAAATGTGCCACGCATAGTGGAGGATTTCTGCCTCCTGTTGGTAATCAAGCACTTTTAAAATGAGAATGGCGTGAACTGACTATTATAACCAGTAGGTGGCAGCAGAGGACCACTCATTAGCCATAATTATTCTCACAGATTATTAAAGGGTTAGTTCACCCATAAATGTAAATCCGGTCATTAATTCCTCTCCCTCATGTTGTTCCAAACCCGTAAGACCTTCGTTCATCTTCAGACACAAATGAAGATATTTTTGATGAAGTCCGAGAGCTCTCTGACCCCTCCATAGACAGCAATTTAAGTCTCCTTAAATGTTGATGTTGGCCAGCTCCCATGTCAGCATCACATGCATGTGTCGTGGTGTTCACGTGACCAGCGTCGGCCAATGGTAAGCCGGCGTTCTGACGTAGCTCTGACGTAACTCGGAAACTTTGTACTTTTTTTACCACGTCAACTGCAGAGAAGACTGACACAGACGTGAAGAAATTGTTGAATAAAGTCGTTATTTTTGTTTGTTTTTGCGCACTGAAGTATTCTTGTCACTTCATAACATGAAGGCTGAACCACTGGAGTCACATGACTATTTTAAGGATGTCTTTACTGCCTTTCTGGGCCTTGATCGTGTTCATTAAACAGCTGTCTATAAAGGGGTCAGAGAGCTCTGGGATTTCATCAGGAATATCCTCATTTGTGTTCTGAAGATGAACGAAGGTCTGACGGGTTTGACATGAGGGAGAGGAATTAATGACTGGATTTACATTTTTGGGTGAACTGTCCCTTTAAATGACTATTATAGCAAACTTTAGTACTCTTATTGTTCTGAGGTATGATGGCAAGTACAGGAAAACTCACAGTCTCATACCATTGAGATGAAGGGAACCCCAACAGCCTAGAAGGGTTAATTATTTAACTACTGTGATTACTTAATAAATAAACAACTTCATTATTAATACCAATAATGTAATAAATTATTTGAATAACGCATTGAATAGCTTATTGTAAAAAAAAAAAAAAGCGACTAGTCACTGTCAAGCTTAAAGCATCATGGCAGAGCATCAAAGTCGACTAGTCTGTGCAACTCCTAATGGATAATTTGGAAATTTGCATATAAATCATGTACAGTACAGTAGGCTGTATAGGATTAAGTGTTACTCCAGTAGCTGCGAAGGTAATAGTTATATGTGATAATAATTTAAATCAGATCAGACCATGATCATGTCGTCTCTTTCAGATGAGACCAAGCTGAAGCTGTGGAACGTGACCAGCAGTAAGAATGTTCTTCAGCTGCCCAGCATCTTCCACCATCTGCCACACCTGCTGGCCAAGGAGAGCAGCCTCCAGCCGGCCGTGCACATCGGCCAGGGCCGCACCGGAGGTCAGTGTGTCAAAACAACCCTTGTATTGTGTTAGCGTCTCCTCCAGGTCAGTCTAGTTATATGGATTCCACATAGAATATGGCTCTAATGCCTCGGCCCTAGTAACTTTGCGCATTTATGACTAACACTAAACACAAAGAAAACACTAAGAAACTGAAACTGCTATAACATCAATATCTGCTGAGACTGGATAGCCCCTATCATCACTAAAGCTCTTGGTTATCCTCCCTCGATGATGACGGCCCTGCTTGATAATGTCAACCTCCTGTAATACCACATGTAAATGTCCCGTCTGTGTGGTTTTTGAGATACACTATATTGCCAAAAGTATTGGGCCACCCCTCCAAATCCCTGAGTTCAGGTATTCAATCCCTTCATGGCCACAGGTGTATAAATCAAGCACTAGGCATGCAGACGCTTCTACACACATTTGTGAAAGAATGGGTCGCTCTCAGGAGCTCAGTGAACTCAAGCGTGGTACCGTGATCGGTTGCCACCGGTGCAATAAGTCCATTCCTGACATTTCCTCACTACTAAATATTCCACGCTCAACTGTTAGTGGGATTATAACAAAGTGGAAGCGATTGGGAACATTTACGTTTCTGCATTTGGCAGACGCTTTTATCCAAAGCAACTTACATTGCATTCAAGGTACACATTTTTACATTTTGTCAGTTCTTGCTTTCCCTGGGAATCGAACCCATGACCTTGACATTGCTAGCGCCACACTCTTATTGTTTGAGCTACAGGAAAGCTCGAACAATAGCAACTCAGCCATGAAGTGGTAGGCCACGTAAAATCACAGAGCGGGGTCAGCGCATGCTGAGGGTCACAGTGCGCAGAAGTCACCAACTTTCTGCAGAGTCAATAGCTCCAGACCTCCAAACTTCTGTGGCCTTCAGATGAGCTCAAGAACAGTGTGGAGAGAGCTTCATGGAATGGGTTTCCATGGCCGAGCAGCTCATCCAAGCCTTACATCACCAAGTGCAATGCAAAGCGTGAGATGCAGTGGAGTAAAGCACGCCGCCACTGGACTCTAGAGCAGTGGAGACGTGTTCTCTGGAGTGACCAATCACGCTTCTCTGTCTGACAATCCCATGGATGAGTCTGGGTTTGGCGGTTGCCAGGAGAACGGGACTTGCCTGACTGCATTGTGCCAAGTGTAATGTTTGGTGGAGGGGGGATTATGGGGTGGGGTTGTTTTTCAGGAGTTGGGCTTGGCCCCTTAGTTCCAGTGAAAGGAACTCTTAATGCTTCAGCATACCAAGACATTTTGGAAAATTTCATGCTCCCAACTTGTGGGAACAGTTTGGGGACGGCCCCTTCCTGTCCCAACATGGCTGCGCTCCAGTGCACAAAGCGTCGGTCCATAAAGACATGGATGAGCGAGTTTGGTGTGGAGGAACTTGACTGGCCTGCACAGAGTCCTGACCTCAACCCGAACACCTTTGGGATGAATTAGAGCGGAGACTGCGAGCCAGGCCTTCTCGTCCAACATCAGTGCCTGACCTCACAAATGCGCTTCTAGAAGAATGGTCAAAAATTCCCATATACACACTCCTAAACCTTGTGGAAAGCCTTCCCAGAAGAGCTGAAGCTGTTAGAGCTGCAAAGGGTGGGCCGACTCCATATTAAACCCTACGGATTAAGAATGGGATGGCATTAAAGCTCATGTGCATGGAAAGGCAGGCATCACAACTCTTTTGGCAATATAGTGTATCTAAACAGGCCTAGGAGAGTGTTTTGAAAAATATGCCCTCATAAAAGTAATAAATGTAACTGAAAATAAAGTAAATTTCATTGTCTGAGCCTTTGCAATCCTCTTACCCTATATCTGTCAAACGCTTATTATATCATCACTCATGTCTCACTTATGAGAAGATGGAAGATGTAGTGCCTCTCTCATATTTCTCTGTCCTGTCCTGGCTCTCGGCCCAGCGGTGTCTGGGTGTTTGGCCTGTCTGAGTGGACGTTCTCCGGGGTGCTGTCCAACACAGCCTCGGCCCCGCTGAGGAGAGACGCTCTGTTATCCCGCAGGCTCAGTGGGAGCTGCTCTCCATCCAGCCTTAATTAAGATTGAGCTCTTAGAAATGCAAATGCACCGTCACTGCCTCTCCACAGGCTGGTGTGTGTATGTGTGTGTGAACGGTACAGTATGTTTTATTTTCTCTCTCTCTCAGTGTCGATAGTGATGGGGGTGCCCAGTGTGAAGAGAGAGGTGCACACCTACCTGACGGACACACTGAGCTCGCTGATGTCAGAGCTGAGTCCGGCCGAGAAGGAGGACTGCGTGATTGTCGTCTTCATTGCGGAGGTAAGATCAAACATTCATGGACCCTTCATTTCATGAAGGTGTAGCATTTTCCTCATGAGATCCAGAAATGTGACCTGTGTGCCGTGTAATCATTCGTCATAATGTGGATCAATAACATCTTGTTTTCTTGAGACTTCACCTTCTTGGTATATATAAAGTGATATGTACAAAGTGAAGGTTAATTACTTTATTAGTGAATCCCTGAATCATGCCAATTTGTTCAAACTGCTAATTCATTCAGTATATAGATAAGTCTCTTTATGAGTGAGTCACTAAATCATTCACTGACCAATTTTTTCAAAACACTGATTCATTTCGTGTATAGACTATGGCTGAATCCGAAATCGCCCAAATAGGACACTATAGTTAACTATAGAAACTATATACCAAGTTTCTTTATGAATGAATCATGGAATCATTCATTGACTGATGCGTTCAAAATGCTGATTCACTCAGTATATAGACAAGTCTCTTTATGAGTGATTCGCTGAATCATTCACCGATCAATTCGTTTAAAATGCTGATTCACTCAGTATAAGTCTCTGAATGAGTGAGTCACTGAATCATTCACCGATCAATTCATTTAAAATGCTGATTCACTCAGTATAAGTCTCTGAATGAGCGAGTCACTGAATCATTCACTGATCAATTTGTTTAAAATGCTGATTCACTCAGTATAAGTCTCTGAATGAGCGAGTCACTGAATCATTCATTGACCGATTAATTCAAAATGCTGTTTAATTTATTATATAGACAAATTTCTTTATGGGTGAGTTATTGAATCATTCACTGACCGATTCATTCAAAGCGCTGATTCATCCAGTTTATAGATAAGTCTCTTTATGAGTGAGTCATTGAATCATTTAGTATATAGACAAGTCTTTGTATGAGTGAGTCACTGAATCAATTCGTTCAAAATGCTGATTCATTCAGTATGTAAACAGATCTTTTTATAAGTGAGTCATTCAATCTTTCATTCAAAATGCAGATTTATTCAGCAGTGAAACGCCACTGCTGTGTTTGGCACGGCAACACTCAAAAGTCAATTCTGCTTTGACTTTACCTGGTTTTGCTCGGCCAGAGATTTCCAAACGAACTAAAAAAATATAGCCTAGGTCTAATATTGTGTCTAAAATGTAAGTTACTGTTTATTGACTTGTTGTAAAAGCAATGTCACACTTGAGGTGGTGATGATTACTGTACTGATATTTGAGAACAACAGTGTGGCATTGCTTAAACAGCATTATATAATATGATAGTTATCATCTGATATATTAGTCTCTTAAAATAGCAGTAGTGTAATTAGATGGTTTTCGTAACTACTGTAGTTTGTCTGCTTTACAGCTTGTGACTTCTAGAAGCTGCAAGTCCATTTCCCCATTGATTCTAAGCAGTGTCTGCCTTCTGCTCGCAGCGCTGACCGGTAATAACTCACCAGTGCCCTGCCGTCCAGCCATTAGCATCTGTACACAGCCCAATTAACACAAGTTGTGTCTCAAGTGATGCACTATACACGGTGCACTTATACTATACTACTTATACCGCCACATGAGTCCAGTATTCCACACTTAGGGCCAGATTTACTAAACAGAGCAAACTACAGTGTGACTGCAATCCCATAAAAGCGATGGGAGTTTGAAGTTCTGCGGGTGAATCTACTGACTATGTGCAAATTAAAGGAACACAGACACAGCACTCATTTCCATAATGACCAGCGCAGTTGATTAAATTAAAAATAATATGGCTTGGCAAACGATATGTTTGGATAACGTCTTCCTCTGGCGTTCCAGATGAATGAAGACGACTGGAGGAAATTCTCTCTCTTCTCTCACACGCTCTCTGCGGTTTCTCCTACAGGAGCTCTCACAGCATGCCAAGCACTAAATGGGTTAAGACATGCTTTATATGGGGGTTAAATAATGGCACAAACACCAGTAAATCGAACGCCACAAACATTAGTAAATCACCTTGCACGATTTATGTAAATACTCTCCTCTCATAAATACTGCGTCTGAAAGGGAAACTCCCACAAATGCATATGCAATAAGATCAGCCACAGAAATAATCCTGTCCATGTCTTTTCAGCGCTCACTTCTCACTGTGTTTCACTGTATCTCAAGGACATTGTGCCCTATACGCGCTTTACACTGTTGAGTGTGTTTGAGCCCGTTCACATTAATTAACATCGACTGTAGTTCATGAGTAACTGGCGGCAATGAACTCAGACGCTGTGTGTGTGTGTGTGTGTGTGTGTGTGTGTGTGCTGTCTGGGTTGTGTATATTCACACACCTATTACTTTGGGGATAATTTAAGTACATGCCATATCTCATTTTTATTATAATATTATCTTTGTAAGGGTATGTAACTGGAGTGAGTTCAGTTCTGGTGTTTTTCTTTCTTGTTTGCTGTCATTCCCATCATGTTAAGAGGATAGTTCAAACAAAAATGTTGATTTCACTTCTGCAGAACACAATGCAATTACCCGCAATTACAATGAATGAGAACGGGTGTTTTCAAGCTTAAAGCGCTGGTTGATTATGATTTGACTGGTTTAACTTTAGTGTAATGCTGCTGTTTGAGCACAAACAACATCTGCAAAGTTACGACGCTCAAAGTTCAAAGCAAAGAGACATATTTTCTTTTACAGAAATCACTTTAAGGACTACAACAAACGACTGGTAGGGACTACAACACATGACATCACTAACCCTAACATTTACATAACCCCGCCCCCGGGAACATGTTGAGGAGAGGAAGAGTTGTTGTAGTCGAGCACATTTGGGAGTCGCTCAAGCTGTCGTCTGATACAGTACGAACACAAACGCAATAGCATGTCATAAAGCAAGATGACAACATAAGTTATAACCGTAATTAAACTAAACTATCCCTGTTCTCTCTTCATCAGCAGATATTCTCTGCTCATCTCACAACAGTTCCCACACCAGCGGTTTATAGATTGTCATGACAGAATATTAGCCTTCAGAAACGTCCTCCTATCATTCTACATGTTGTCTCTTCTTCTTGAGTCTCTCCATCATTGTCCGACTCTGGTTTGATCATAAAAGGCTGAACAGTTTCTGACATTATCTGTGTGTGTGTGTGTGTGTGTGTGTGTGTGAGGTAATCAGAGCTGCTGACATAAGCTCTTGAAGCTCCGCCCTCTTCTTGAAAGGGGGCAAGGAGCAGCAGCTCATTTGCATTTAAAGGGACACACACAAAAAAGGCGCATTTTTCCTCACCCTCAAAAAGTGACAATTTTAACATGCTATAAAAATGATCTGTGGGGTATTTTGAGCTGAAACTTCACACACACACTCTGGGGACATCAGAGACTTATTTTAATCTTGTAAAAAGGGGCATTATAGGACCCCTTTAAGATGGATTTATTAGACAAAAAAGTAGTGAAATACACTCATTTGACAAGGGGATAGCACAATAAAGTGAAAAACTTGTTTCCACTGCGGTCCTTGATGTAAGACTTCACTCCTTGTGACAGGTTACACTGGCATTGGACAAACCATAGAACTGAACTCGAAAACATCTGAAGTTATGGCTAACATTCTCACACAACACAATCTCAGACTCACTCGCACCATACACAACCTACCCGATCCCACCCCCCCCTCCAACCGTCTGCCTGTTTATCTATCTCCTCTCCCACTCCATACAAAAAATCCCATCACGTGACCACGTGTACTGTGTCATGTTTATGTTTATGTTTTGTTGTGTTTGCTATGTAATGCTTGCTAAATTGCATTCTTGTATTTCTGGAGAGCGTAGGGCGGCGCCTGAATAATCGGCTGCGGCCCGGAGGCTTGCTCCAAACTTCATTTCGTTATACTGTACTTGTACATGTGTAATGACGAATAAACTTCAACTTCAACTTCAACTTCAACTTCATTGCATGCTATTATAAATACAAAGCTACAGTACGTTTCCACATTTGCAACATTTACAATCACTATATTAAACAGCCACACAATACACTAATACAAATTCATCACTAAAACTACCCTTCTAATAACCAACTTTTGACTTTCAAACTTATTCCACTGTTCAATGGCACTGTAACCATATCATGAAATTATTGTAGAATGGTTCATATGACTCATGCACTATATTCCAATAGTTTAGACAAAAATTCACTGCAATTACTGAAAAGAATTTAAATTTATTCACTGAAAATGAATACTTCTCATTCATTGTAATTGCATGGAAAAGAGCGACTAGCACAATCTTCAGATTTTCCTCTGCAGAAACATTCATTTGGGTTTGGAATGACATTAGAGTTAGTAAATGATGACAGGATGTTCATTTTCTCAGTGAAATACTAACAACAACAACAAAAAAACAGATTATATTGGTTAATTTGCTGCTTTTGATGTCCATTCTGTAAGTGTGTTAAATGAACAGTATAAATGTTCCACTCACTGCATGTCATTTCCACAAACCTGCAATTCAATCTGACTCATTTGCATGTAGTTTGCATACACAATTTAGACGTATGCCAGTCCGTTTCATTGAGATGATACGGCTTTCACTAGATGCAAATGCAGGGAGCCAAAATCAGACTCCAAAGAAGAAAGAAATTTGTTCGCCACAGTGAACTTTCCAGAAAAGTTGGTAAACACCACCGAACAACACTGTCCAATTTACTCAATCATATTATTTGTGATTCTTTGCTTTCAATTAATGTAATTCTCTAAAATGTGCAATCTACTAGACTAAATTATTTAGGTTGAATGTAAACCAATAAAGTACTCAAAAATTCAAAAACCATATTAAAATAATTTATAGACTACTTAATTTTGGTACTTAAAAATGACTTGATTACATGATTTTGAAACTATGTGAACAAATTATGTTTAACTTCATTGATTTATGTGGAACCGATGTACAAGATTAAATCATGTAAATCCAACACAGTTTTTTTCAGTTCTACCATTGGTCCGTGGCAATGATGTAATAAGTAGGTGTGGCTCAGAGGCTCCACCTTCTTTGAGATGTAAACCATCTCCGGTTCATTTCTTCTGTTCAGTCGGTTGAGATCAGACGAGTACAAACACCAACACAGCGGAGAGCCGCTTTATAGTGACACTGACACTGTTTTTCATGTTTAACACTGTAAAACGGCTGCTTTAAAGCAATACATTGTATAAATTGTTATATAAATAAATGTGATGTGACTGTAGAGCTTAATCTCAGAGCTGGTTCAAACATATCCACCTCTCTATGATCAGATGCTTTCTGAACTGCTGTTTTCTCACCGCTGGCATTTTGTGTGTTTATTGTGTTATTGAGAGGAAAGCATGCAGCACATATTCACATATTCATCTACACATCGATCTCAGAGCGCACAGAGTTGGGATGTTCACTGTTTTTACCCTTAAGCGACGAACGAAAGAACAGAGAACGAAAAACAACGTGCGTCACAGTCCTAAGAGCATGTACATGTATAAATTACACATATTCTTCACCATGAGTATATCGGGGCCTCGAGTATTGTCACCTAAAGGGTTTGTTGGCTTCTTTTGAGCTGGTAAAACATCATCTTTATAGTGCTAAAAACAATCCCAAACACTCTAGTAACCAAACAGTAACATGCAAAAACCCAGAGAGTGCCTAAAAGCAGTATGCTCAAAAAACTCTGAACTCTCTGGTACTGAACACCAGCGTGCTAAAAACCATCCAAACGAATGGCAACACACTAAAAATCCACTCATAACACTTTAACAACCATGGCAGCTCTAGTGTGGAAGTCTTCTTTCCTCTGAAAGCGCCACTTATATTTTCATCAGGAAATGTAAAAATCTTGTTGATTTGCTTGCACTTTCCGCCTCGTGGATACGCTTGTCAGCCCTTTTTTTGAGAAGAGAATTTGAAAGGATTTGTTTTCTGTGACACAGGCTTCTGGAAAGCTGTGTTTTTCATTCTCATTCATGAAGAGTAGCTGACGTGACATTAAATGGGTCAGAATTGTTCATCTCATGATATGTAACAATTCCCAAGCTTCCTATTTGTCTGAAAAAGCAGCAGTTCCCATTTCTCTGGAAATGAGAGGTTTGGTCAGAGTTTCTGCAGGTGTTTCCTCATTATCTATCATTGCGTCTCGGGAGTCGCTCGGATCATTCAAAACACAATGAGTTGGTCACGAGAGATATGTGGGGAATAACAAGGATGTGATGTGCCCGGCAGGTCATGGGCACTGACACAATGTCTGCGTCCTCACATTATACCCTCGGACCGTACGCCGTCCTTGAGTTTGTTAGACTGGCTCCATCGGACACAATGGGTGCATTAAAAGTACACCAAAACAGCTAAAAAAGTAATGAAAGGGAAGTCACACTGGTCTTTTTTTCTCTATTGTGCCGTATATCTGAGCAAAACGCTTCTCAAACAAGAACAAATGTAGGGCGGGGCTTGATTTTGTCTGTGGGGAATTGATTGGATGCTTTTGGTTTGAGTGACAGGTTATTAAATAAACGGTGTCAGAGAAGAAGTGTTTGATCAAAGGCCATGACACACCAAAACACCATCAAAGAACTAGCAGCGATGAAAGCCGACTGTGGTATCGCATCCTCTCACCTGCATCTGCACCTGAAAGTTGCATTTGAACACCTCAAAGACTACAGCCGATGGCCAATAGCAAATACACACTTCTCCTCCACGAGAGGAAGTACTCTCCACACAAGCAGGTGGCAGTAGTCTACATTCATCATTCAAAAAGGGACACTAGTGCTGAATTCAGAACAACATGCTAGCATTACCATGTCTTTCTAAGGCAGAAATAGTAATAGTAGTGTGATAGTAAGTATTCATTGGACTGGGGATATACAAACCGTAAACAAAGCAGCGCCGGCTTAGCATTGCTGCATCCATGCCATATCGTGACCATTATTAGAACATTACAACATGTGATGTTCTACTTGGAGCTGTTCACGTCCTCAGAATTCTGCCTTTCTATGTCAACACTGTGAATCTGGTACAGTGGTCACATGACACGCTCTCAGATAATTCCCAGTTGTAATTACGAGTTCTACAAGGACGTGAATGCACTTTACAAACTGTAATCCTGTCAATTCAACATGCTCAGTCTGCCAAAATCTGGTGTCCGACTAGTGCCGATGATGCTGAACACACTGCAAAACTGAGCTGACACACTCAACAACGGCTCAAAAAGATTATGACAGCACATGCATTAAAACAACAAATATACTGCAGTCATTTTGATTTCATGGTGACTTTAAACTTCACTAAAAATGTCTGAATGCAACTAAAATAAAGCCACTTGGATTAATATTTTATTGTCAGAGACTGCACAAACTTTTAAAGCACAAGGATGCATAGAAAACTTTAAATGAGAAAGCAATGATCTGACAGAAAGAACTGGCTGATGTCGGCTATAGCAGCTCTACTGCATGATTCTGGATAAACTGAGGATGAATCAGAGTTTGTGAATGAATCTCTTGAGTGAATGATTCAATGACTCACTCATAAAGTCTTCACTTGTTTCATTACTGGACGAATCAGCATTTTTGAACGAATCTTGAGTGAATGATTTAATGACTCACTCATAAAGACGTCACTTGTTTCATTACTGGATGAATCAGTGTTCATCTCATGAGTGAATGATTTGATGACTCACTCATAAAAACTTGTTTCATTACTGGAAGAATCAGTGTTTTTGAACAAATCTCTTGAGTGAATGATTCAATGACTCGCTCATAAAGACCTCACTTGTTTCATTACTGGATGAATCAGTGTTTTTGAATGAATCTCTTGAATGAATGATTCAATGACAAACACATGTTTTAACAGACTCTTGTCTCCATCTACTGGTGTAACGATGTAATTGCTACAATCTTTATTTTAAATATGAAGTTACTTGAAAAGGTGATTTACTTTTCTTTTTTTTAATCGCTACCTGTTTCATACCTAAACTGTACATGACAGCGGCTCTCTCTGGATCAGAACACAGATCTGAATGCTGTGATCAAAGGTTTAATAGACACAGGCGAATCACTGTCATGTAGGAATAAGATCACGTGTGTTTGAATCAAGATTGTGATCTTTTAGTGATGAATACTTGAGCTGTGTTTGGAATGAAGCGTGAAACTGAGTATGAGCGGTGGAATCCATCTGCTGTTTTAGAGAGGAAAGTGCTTCAGCTTCATCATTTGCTTCCATTATTGGACAGTTAAAGTTCTCAACAGAGACTATAATCTCTTTATCAGGAAAAGTCAGGAAATTACAAGCAACATTGTACTTACATCCATCCAAAAAACTGCTGCAAACACTCGTCTAGCTCAGAGGTGAAGGTTTATTCATGGGGAAAGATTAGTGAAAGTCAACTAAACTGCTTCTTGCTTTGTTTTACAGACGGATCAACAATATGCAAATAGTGTTGCTGAAAACCTTAAGCGCCTGTGAGTATCCTAGTTTTACTGTAATGAGCTCAATCTGTTTCACTGATACATGTGTGTTAATGTGTGTGTAAGAGACCATGTGACTGCGGACTTTCCCCACATGCTTTTGAGGACAATAACAGAAGAAACAGAAGGGAAAATCATCCTCTGGGTGTTAGAGTTCCTCGCTGTGTGTGTGAGTGTGTGTGTGTGTGTGTGTGTGTGTGTGTGTGTGTGTGTGTGTGTGTGTGTGTGTGTGTGTGTGTGTGTGTGTGTGTGTGTGTGTGTGTGTGTGTGTGTGTGTGTGTGTGTGTGAAGTCCAGCAGGAGTTGTGTCAACTCTTCCTCTCTCTGCTGTGTGTGTGTGTGTGTGTGTGTGTGTGTGTGTGTGTGTGTGTGTGTGTGTGTGTGTGTGAGTGTGTGTGAGTGTGTGTGTGTGTGAAGTCCAGCAGGAGTTTTGTCAACTCTTCCTCTCTCTGCTGTGTGTGTGTGTGTGTGTGAGAGGCTGCGTGTATATGTGTGTGAGAGGCTGTGTGTGTGTGTGTGTGTGTGTGTGTGTGTGTGTGTGTGTGTGTGTGTGTGTGTGAGTGTGAGAGTTTGTTGAAGATGAGAGTTGAAGTCTAGCAGAAGTTAAACTCTTCCTCTCTGTGTGTGTGTGTGTGTGTGTGTGTGTGTGTGTGTGTGTGAGTATGAAAGGCTGTGTGTGTGTGTGTGTGTGTGAGTATGTATGAAGGCTGTGTGTGTGTGTGTGTGTGTGTGAGTATGAAAGGCTGTGTGTGTGTGTGTGTGTGTGTGTGTGTGTGTGTGTGTGTGTGTGTGTGTGTGAGTATGAAAGGCTGTGTGTGTGTGTGTGTGTGTGTGTGTGTGTGTGTGTGTGTGTGTGTGTGTGTGTGTGTGTGTGTGTGTGTGTGTGTGTGTGAAGTCCAGCAGGAGTTGTGTCAACTCTTCCTCTCTCTCTGTGTGTGTGTGTGTGTGTGTGTGTGTGAGTAAAGGCTGTGTGTGTGTGTGTGTGTGTGTGTGTGTGTGTGTGTGTGTGTGTGTGTGTGTGTGTGTGTGTGTGTGTGTGTGTGTGTGTGTGTGTGTGTGTGTGTGTGTGTGAAGTCCAGCAGGAGTTGTGTCAACTCTTCTTCTCTCTGCTGTGTGTGTGTGAGTGTGAAAGGCTGTGTGTGTGTGTGTGTGTGTGTGTGTGTGTGTGTGTGTGTGTGTGTGTGTGTGTGTGTGTGTGTGTGTGTGTGTGTGTGTGTGTGTGTGTGTGTGTGTGTGTGTGTGTGTGTGTGTGTGTGTGTGTGTGTGTGTGTGTGTGTGTGTGTGTGTGTGAGTGTGTGTGTGTGTGTGAAGTCCAACAGGAGTTGTGTCAACTCTTCTTCTCTCTCTGCTGTGTGTGTGTGAGTATGAAAGGCTGTGTGTGTGTGTGTGTGTGTGTGTGTGTGTGTGTGTGTGTGTGTGTGAGTATGAAAGGCTGTGTGTGTGTGTGTGTGTGTGTGTGTGTGTGTGTGTGTGTGTGTGTGTGTGTGTGTGAGTGTGTGTGTGTGTGAAGTCCAGCAGGAGTTGTGTCAACTCTTCTTCTCTCTGCTGTGTGTGTGTGAGTATGAAAGGCTGTGTGTGTGTGTGTGTGTGTGTGTGTGTGTGTGTGTGTGTGTGTGTGTGAGTATGAAAGGCTGTGTGTGTGTGTGTGTGTGTGTGTGTGTGTGTGTGTGTGTGTGTGTGTGTGTGTGTGTGTGTGTGAAGTCCAGCAGGAGTTGTGTTAACTCTCTCTCTCTGGTGTTTCAGGTTCCCGGGGGAGATTCAGTCTGGGCTGCTGGAGGTCATCTCTCCCTCCGTCCACTTCTACCCAGACTTCTCTCACCTCAAGGAGTCGTTTGGTGACCCTAAAGAGCGGGTCAGGTAATGTGCCTGCCCTTCTCATCCATCTGTGCGTGTGTGTCTGTGTGTGTGTGTGTGTGTCATCTTCAGGCGTGTGATGAGTTTGCATGAGAGCTGGAGTTGAATGGTGTCCATTCTCACACACCTCCTCCATCACACTTCTCTCCTGGAGTGTGTTTGTGTTTGTGTTGTGGATCAGATCAGATAAGAGACTCTGATGTAAATGTGTGTGAATGTACACGTCTGATGTCAGATTACTCTCTTCCTGCAGGGCTCGTCTCTAAGTGTGTGTGTGTTTATGTAAAACAGAGACACACAAAGAGAGGCTTGTTGTGTTTATCGTTGTCACTTCATCTGTTGGCATGTGTGCCAGTGTGTCATTTCCTGATTAAAAAAACCTTCTCGTATTCTAGTGTAATACATATCAGATAAAACAAGCCACAGATGATCCTCTGAAGAGCCTTTGTGTGCAGGACATAAAGCAGCCCGTGTGACAAAATCTGTATTTTAGAAACAATTGAGAATAAAAAATATTGTATGAAAAAGAAATCAACATATAAATTCAGTTCCATAGAAACGTATTGTAAATCCCATATCTGCCAGAGTCACTTGTTCCAATGATGAAAACAGGGAAATATCCGACGGATTTAATGAATGAAATGACTGAACACAAGCTGTGCTGTAAGTTTTGCGCTTCAAACAAAGCCAGAAACCTGTCTAGCTGCAGTCGGCCACAGATCATACGCTGAATATGAAGTTTAAAGCGTCTGAAAAACACCAAACCGGATTAAAGAGGATCAAACACACAGCACCTCTCTTCTGCTGTGCTCAAACATATGGAATATGAGCAGCAGTGTCTGTCTTATCCTGCATCGTTTCACGGAGACAACGTTCTCAACATTTGGACAAAAATATTTTCTATCTATATATATATTTTAATTAAGTTGCCATTTAGGTGTATTTACACTGCAATTACATAAATAATGTCATGAGCAGTGTTGGGGAATGTTACTCTGAAAAGTAATGCGTTACAATATTGCATTACTTAGTTACTTTTTAAGAAAAGTAATGGGTTACGTTACTTTTGTGTTACTTTGTCTCACCTGGGCTGGGCTTGTTTGTTTGTTTTTTGTTTTTATAATAAAATAGTTCTATTTTTGGGCAAATGTAAAGACCATTTCACACCACAATTTAAATAATGAGCCTCAGGCTGAAGGAAATGCACATTCACGTGTGTGAGGGGTCAGCAGCAGCAAGACATCGGCCACTAAAGTGAGATTAAATGCACACACATATTTGTTTAATATTTAATTACTGGAGGGTATTCTGATTTTGCATTGACTGGTTTTATTCATTTTGATGAACACTGAATCTGTTTTGTGCAGGTGAGATGAGTAAATGCTCACATTTATCCTAAAACTACAACAACCATCATAAACACAACGCCTCCGCACTTATGATTCTCTCAACATGGGGACAGGAGAGCTGTCAGTCAATAAATGTGAAAAAGTAACTCAGATACTTTGTTGTAAATTTTAAAAGCAAAAGTTACTTTACTAGTTACTTGAAAAGTAATCTGATTACGTAACTCGAGTTACTTGTAATGCGTAACCCCCAACGTATAAAGTGATGAAAAAAATCGCAGGGATACTTTTACTTCTGAACGTAAACGAGTGAGTCATTGAATCATTCACTCAACCGGCTCATTGACTCATTCAGTGTCTTTATGAATGGATCACTGAGTCAGTGACTCTCTAGATTCATTCACATTAGTGTTCAGAATAGCAAAAACAGACAGTATTGGCAAAAATGTCACTTAATATTGACTTCTTTATTGAACTGTTTTATAAAATCAAGTTTGCAGTCATGCTATTCAGACACAGCACTCTTGTTTGTCTTGTTTTGCTATGTCATAAATATTAAAAACAAGAACTGGGGCATTTTTTTGCCCTCATATTTTTACTTTTGGGGGCATTTGTTTCTCCAAGTCCCCATTAATTTCCTAACACTGCTATAGTCAAAGCAGTGAAACCATTATATTATCTTTATAGCAATCTTTCATACACTCTAAAAGACACTGGGTCAAAACAAATATAGCACAGAGCACATGTTGGGTTCATTTTACCCTGCACATTGGGTTATTTAACCCAGCATAGCTGATTCATTTTTACTGTAATACTAGCTTCATACATGAATTAATGTCTACGGATGAACTTCAGTCCTCTAAACCTTTTAAAAATGCTCCACACAGCCACTGGCTTGCATGATAATTCCTTCATTTTCGATCATATTTTACAGTACAGCATATTTTATATGGTTTTTAATACATATTGCCAGCATTTAAGCTCATTTAACAAATATTAGAAATAAAACTGAAACATTTAGAAGTAATTCAGTCTGTACTGTCAAATATGATCGAAAATAAAGGAATTATATTGGCTGTGTGGAGTATTTTTTTAAAGTTTAGAGGACTGAAGTTCATCCGTAGACATTAATTTGTGTATGGAGTAAACAATCGAGTCCCGTTACCACGGTTACAGCGCTGGATCTCGTGTCGTGTTCTGACTTCTAACTTCAGACCGCTGCCCTGCGTTTCTCTCGTGGCTGAAATATGCTGTGACCGACTCCATAACCTGTCCATAAACAATCCGTGTACAGTTCTGAGGACATATTTAACATCATAAGTGTTTATATTCTGTATCTTTTTGAATAAAATCATAACATTTATGCAAGGCATCAGGAGTTTCCATCACGTGGAAAGTGTGACCCAGAGACTGTAAAAAAAAAGATGGCCGACGCATCTTCACTCTCTTCCGTTGACGTGAGTGAAGCTGCCAGTGTCCAAATATGGCGCTGACATCTTATGTCTCGAGTCTGCGCAGCCACGATATCAAGCTCCCGCCCACACTCCCGCCTAATCCACATCTTTTTGTGAAATAAACAGTTATGGAAATGTAGAGATTAAAGCTAAAGCTCCTATCTCCTCCCGAAGTTCCAGAAACATGTCCGTTAGTTCCTCAGTGAATTCTTCTCTCAGATCATCAAATAACTAACTCAAACCAAACTTATTTAAAGAACGAACACTTGAACTAACATCCGCCTGATAAAAGCTGCCTCAAATGACAGAAACCAAATGTATTTGAATTGTAATTTGATTTGTTTAGTTTGATGCCCCATTAGATTACACTGAGGGGGCTTTATGAGCTATACTGGGACCAGCCACCAGGGGGCGAGCGAGATGCGTCGGCTTCACTTTTCAGGACTCGTGTGGCACACTTGCTCTGACCCTGGATCAGGGTAACAAACTGCCCAAACACTGAAAAAATAACCCCAAAAATGAACAAAAGGCTCAACCCAGGATTTGGGTAGAAAAGATAACCCAAGATTTGTAGAGATTAAACCATAAGTCTCATTCTTGCACAATTAAGCTGCGGGTGATCTCATATAATAGGCTCTCTGGCGCTTGGGAACGGTCTCAGGTTTCAGCAAATCAGGTAAAGTGGTTCTAAAGCACCCCGTTCCTGTTTGAAAACACCCAGTGATTGAAACATGCCGTTTTTATTGTGTAAAGACCATTCTCTGCCCAACATTGATTTTGGGGCGGGGCTTTCTGTTTGACTGACCAATGGCAGATGGACGAGAGTTCAGTAAACCACACTTCACCTTTAAAGGAACAGTATTCTTTAGTAAATAAAAAGCGAATTAAATGAATTCTTCACTTGTACCTCCCAAAAAACTCCAATGTCACACATGAACCGTTACCATTCATCGTCTTCAGTGTGTGTGTGTGTGTGTGTGTGTGTGTGGCTTTATGACGCGTATGCTATTGTTTGTGCAGGTGGAGAACGAAGCAGAACCTGGATTACTGCTTCCTGATGATGTACGCCCAGACTAAAGGAACCTATTACGTACAGGTAAATCACCTACTCAAACTGAACAGAACGATTATGGGGTGTGTATGAAGTGAGCTGGCTCCAGGGTGACTGACATGTATCGAGGCAGTAAATAAGTGCTAATGTACTGTCAGCCGGTCTGAATACACCCTGACAGTGGGAAATGGAAAGCTCTTATAAAGATAAGATGATCTTTGTGCTACTTCTTTTGTAGCATGTTCTTTTCTTTATGCGTTTAGATAAAACCAACACAAATCATGCTTGCTTTTTACCCCCGTGCGTCGTTCACTTTAGAGCGTGTTCTTTGACACCGATATGTGTGACGGCAGCTTTTCTTAGAAAAGAGCAAAAAGCCGCATCCACTTTGAGTTTGTTTTTCGCTCAGCTCCTCCATCACACGCATTACTCTCACCCAGCATGAGTGTTTGAAGAAGAGAGAGCGCACACTGCATTACTGAACCAGGAGCTCACACACAAATGGAACGCCACAGAATTTGGCCATTTTTGGGTGAATAAATCAAAAGTAGGGCTTTGAATCAAATGGCGGACTAGTGTGTGTGAATGTTAAAGCTCAAAAGGACTGTTGAATCTGAAGTCTGCACACACACTGAAGCACGCCTGACATATGAGTCTCTTCAGCATTTCACCGTTTCATTTGAGAAAACTCTCGTCGTATCATATCAGAAACGCGAAGGTCCGCTTCACGACCCGTCAAAATAAAAGCTTGGTTTAAATTATAACAGAAATGTTTTACTGTTTCACAGTAGGGGAGTGTGTGTGAGCCAGATCTGCACAGATTTAGCACAAACACTCAACTCGAGTCATCATGATATATTAAATACAGCGCAGAATCTGCACATATCTGCTACGCAACAAATAACGGCACGCTTGTTTATTTAGCATTGAAGCAATAGCGAAGATTAAAAAACATTATAATGTGGCGTTGTTTTGTTTGTTTGATGTTCTTTGTACTGTATTGATCTGTCTGCCTAAAATACATTTTTGGTGAAATGGATGAGGAAGCGAGGAGATGGATGGATGACAGGATTTTGTTTGAATAAGAAATGGCATAACATTATGACCACTGACAGGTGAGTAACACTGATCTCCTCTTCATCACAGCTCCTGTTAGTGGGTGGGATATATTAGGCAGCAAGTGAACATTTTGTCCTCAAAGTTGATGTGTTAGAAGCAGGAAAAATGGGCAAGCGTAAGGATTTGAGCGAGTTTGACAAGGGCCAGATTGTGATGGCTAGACGACTGGGTCAGAGCATCTCCAAAACTGCAGCTCTTGTGGGGTGTTCCCGGTCTGCAGTGGTCAGGATCTATCCTGTTCTGATAGAAAGGTGTCAGAATACACAGAGCATCTCAGTTTGTTGCGTATGGGGCGGCATAGCCGCTGACCAGTCAGGGTGCCCATGCTGACCCCTGTCCACCGCCGAAAGCACCAACAGTGGCACGTGAGCATCAGAACTGGACCACGGAGCAATGGAAGAAGGTGGCCTGGTCTGATGAATCACGTGTTCTTTTACATCACGTGGATGGCGAATGCGTGTGCGTGGCTTCCCTGGGGAACACATGGCACCAGGATGCACTATGGGAAGAAGGCGAGCCGGCGGAGGCAGTGTGATGCTTTGGGCAATGTTCTGCTGGGAAACCTTGGGTCCTGCCATCCATGTGGATGTTACTTTG
Source organism: Paracanthobrama guichenoti (assembly GCA_018749465.1). Lineage (NCBI taxonomy): Eukaryota > Metazoa > Chordata > Actinopteri > Cypriniformes > Gobionidae > Paracanthobrama > Paracanthobrama guichenoti. The sequence goes on from JAGHMJ010001908.1 coordinate 643,060, forward strand.
ACACGTACCACCTACCTAAGCATTGTAGAGACCATGTACAGCCTTTCATGGAAACGGTATTCCCTGGTGGCTGTGGCTCTTCCAGCAGGATAATGCTCCTGACACAAAGCACAAATGCTTCAGGAATGGTTTGAGGAGCACAACGAGTTTGAGGTGTTGGCCTCCAAATTCCCCAGATCTCAATCCAGTCGAGCATCTGTGGGATGTGCTGAACAAACAAGTCTGATCCATGGAGGCCCCACCTCGCAACTTACAGGACTTAAAGGATCTGCTGCTAACATCTTGGTGTCAGATACCACAGCACACCTTCAGGGGTCTAGTGGAGTCCATCAGAGACGGGTCAGGGGAACCAACACAATATTGTCATAATGTCATAATGTTATGCCTGATCGGTGTATATAACCTGAATGGCTGGTAACTTAAAAATGTAGTAGCCAGATTGGCCGGTGAATGAAAAACTTAATTTCAAACCCTGGTTGTCATGAATGAGACTCTGAATATCATTTTGGCTTTAATACAATTTTCCCAATAAATAGGCAAGAATAAACCTGGTGTCCTCCATGATCCCTGTTCTTTCCAAAAACAAAGCACTTGAACAGGACGAGCTCGTAATCACGGCTTCAGAAGTGGGAAGCAGGACATTTCCAACAGCAGACGAAGGCAGCATAAATCACCGTCATCTGAACACACAAGCCTGTTATCAGTTCACACAATCACTCTGTCACCCTATAAAGTATACGGCCCATCCCATCGTTATCAAGCCTTGGTGTTTTTTCTGCCGGATTTTGTATTCTTGCCTCTCTTTTGGGATTTTGGATTGTGTGCCTTGTGTGCTTTTTAATAAAGCTGCCTTACCTGGCATTGCATCAGTCCTGTAGTCAATACATGACAGATTACATGTTAAAACATTTTTAGTTTTATAAGTTGATTACCAAAATATTTGAAAGTAAATTTGTATTTGACAGTGTTTTTATATTCTATGATTTTTATATTCTATGTACTCCTGACAGCAAACCTATATAAAGGTCCAGTCATGGAAAGAAAAGATACAGTGATATAAGGCCCTATTTCACTGATCTGAGCTCACGGCGCAGGTGCAGGTGCCAAATCCACTAGTTTAACAATGGGAAAAATGTCTGGCACTCCCGGCGCATGATCCAAAAGGATTGTCCCTCGTCTCTTGATGAGTCATGGGTGTGTTTTGGGCGTAACATGCAATAAACCAATCAGCGTCTTATCTCCCTTTCCCTTTAAAAGCCAGTTTGTGCTCGCACCATGAGCGGATTCACTATTTACATGAGGAGAGACTGAACACTTCTCCAGAGAGGAATCCTGAGTGTGTGTGTGTGTGTGTGTGTGTGTGTGTGTGTGTCTGTGTTTGTAATAATCAGAGTGTATGTGTGTGTGTGTGTGTGTGTGTGTGTGTGTGTGTGTGTGTGTGTGTGTGCTGCTGCGCGTCCCAGTGTGTGTAATAATCAGAGTGTGCGTGTGTGTGTGTGCTGCGCGTCCCAGTGTGTGTAATAATCAGAGTGTGTGTGTGTGTGTGTGCTGCTGCGCGTCCCAGTGTGTGTAATAATCAGAGTGTGCGTGTGTGTGTGTGCTGCGCGTCCCAGTGTGTGTAATAATCAGAGTGTGTGTGTGTGTGTGTGCTGCTGCGCGTCCCAGTGTGTGTAATAATCAGAGTGTGTGTGTGTGTGTGTGTGTGTGTGTGTGTGTGTGTGCTGCTGCATCCCATCAGTGTGTGTAATAATCAGAGTGTGTGTGTGTGTGTGCTGCGCGTCCCAGTGTGTGTAATAATCAGAGTGTGCGTGTGTGTGTGTGCTGCGCGTCCCAGTTTGTGTAATAATCAGAGTGTGTGTGTGTGCTGCGGCGCGTCCCAGTGTGTGTAATAATCAGAGTGTGTGTGTGTGTGTGTGTGTGTGTGTGTGCTGCTGCGGCGTGTCCCTGTGTGTGTAATAATCAGAGTGTGTTGTGCTCCTCCTATAGGCTGATATTACTAACACACCCTTTAAATAACACACAGATACTGCACTCTTGACTTTAGAGCAGGTTTGTGTTGGTCAGTGGTCAGTGGTTTTCAGTTCCTCACAATAGCAACGCTCCAACAATGCTCCTGAACACACCTGGTGTTCAGACCAGACGCCCATGGGTGAACAGATGCGCCAGTGCGTTTGATATTTAAACACCGTGGAGCTGGACGTGAACATGCGTCAGACTGACACTAGCAGAACACACATGAGTCGCGCCTGGCGTCACACTGTGCCGTGTGTGTGAGAGGGCCCAATGTGTTTTACAGAGACGTGTTCTAATCTCACTTCCATTACTTCCTCTCGTATTAGCGAATACAAATCCTGAAAACATTTAAAACACTTTGATTACTTTTCTTCTCCCTTTGATAAAATGCATATGAAAATCAGAACAAGTTATCATTTCACGCACTGTACATTGTCCTCTGCTTTAAGCTGGGATAAAAGAAAGTATATTAACTTCTGTAAAAATGACACGCTTCACCTTTAAATCGTTTAGCCTTTAGATACCCTCAAAATGAATTGAACTCATCAGGATTATATGCAAATATGCAGCTCTTCTTCATCCTTCAGCATTCTCTCTCTCTCTCTCTCTCACAGCTAGAGGATGACATTGTTGCACGGCCAAATTACTTCACCACAATGAAGAATTTCGCCCTGCAGCAGCCGTCGGAGGAGTGGATGATCCTCGAGTTCTCCCAGCTGGGCTTCATCGGTGAGTCTCGCTCAAACTCGCTGTCGCTGTGTGTTAGCCTCCCCGCTACAGCACACACTCACACTGTATTTCTGCCTTCCCTCTGTCACGAGAATACACGTCAGGCCTTATAAAGCCCTGATAAAGCTGGTTGTGTCTCCAGGGGTGGATGAACTGTAGAGGTCGCTAATGGAGGAAATATTTCACGTCTTCCCACGGGATGAGAAAGTGATTTGGTCTGTTTGAAGCGGCATTGTCACCTCCTCTCATAAGGTTCACGTTAGTCTACATCGGAGGAATTTCACGGAGTGACTCAATAAGAGCCGGACCAAACCTGTCAGTCCAAAATTAAGTTTTTCTAATATATCATTTTTTTTTCAGAAACAAAACTTCACATAAATTAAAGGTTACACTTTATTTCAGTGGTCCACTTTAGACATTCTACTTTAAGTAACTTGTCAACTAGCTGTAGTATTAGTAGGTTAGGGTTCGGGTTAGTAGAATAAATTGACATGCAGTTGCAAAGTGACTTATAGTCAATAAAGTGTTAGCTGTATATTCTGGACCCAATACATGCGTTAAATCAACAGGATTTTTGGCACAATGTTGTGTAACAGTGGAAGGGAAAGGGTCAGTGTGTATGCGTTAAAATACTCAGTTTTAATAGTATTCAATAGTATCTGTGTGTTACCAAGAGTTCAGTGTGAAAATAACACTTATTAACCTCATCTGTGTGAACCTCAGTGTTTGGGGTGATGCACTGCAAGTAATGTAATCAGATTACTTTTGAAGTAACTAGTAAAGTAACTCTCCCCATGTATTGACTGAGGCGTCTCCTGTCCTCATGTTGAGAGGAATCGTGGGTAAGTGCAGGTGTGTGTGAGCACGATGGGTATTGTAGTCATATACTACACTAATATGAGCTATACTAATTTACTTATCTCACTTGCACAAAAACAGATTCAATATTCCTCAAAATTAAGTGAATATTACGCAAACATGCAAGTATTTCATATGTTAGCAATAATATACTTTATGTATTTAATCTCACTTTATTAAGCAATATTCCGGATTGACCGGAAATGGCGCCGCTGTGTTTGGTCGCCGTTCAGGTCGCTCCGCGAAGACTGTGCTTTTATTTACTATTTTACTTTCTTTTACTCTCAGTTTTTACAAACTTATCATCTGAATTGATCTACTACGACAGCAAAACTCTTTTGGACATTGGTTACCTCTACACTGGACTGTTTCAGGACACTTACGGCGATCCTCTGTGGCCATCTGAGATTCTTCGCAACGCCGAGTTGAACAATGGACAGAGCCAGCGGCGTAGAACAAAGAAACACCGTGGGAAACGTGCTGGTATCCGCAACAGACTGAGGAAAAGGGCATTCAGACCTCCTCTCCCGAGCATTCTTCTAGCAAATGTTCAATCCTTGGATAATAAGATGGACGATCTTAGAGCCAGGATAAGTTTTCAACGGGACATGAGAGACTGTAATATCTACTGTTTGTCCGAAACATGGCTCACGCCCGCGGTCCCGGACACAGCTGTGCGCGCCGGAGAACTTCTCTGTTTTTGGATGGACAGAACAGCCGAGGCGGTAAATCCAAAGGCGGTGGAGTGTGTTTCATGATCAACAAGAAATGGTGCGATCCCAGGAACATCACCATTCTCTCGCGGTCCTGCTCGCCTCATCTGGAACATTTAACAATCATTTGCCGCCCATTCTATCTGCCGAGGAGTTTTCTGCGGTTGTCGCGACCGCCGTTTACATCCCACCGCAGGCAGACACAGGGCTGGCTTTATCTGGCCTTCATGATGTTGCCAGCGGCGTCATAAACCAACATCCCGACGCGGCATTCATTGTCGCGGCGATTTTAACAAAGCAAACCTAAAGAAAGTCCTGCCAAACTTTCATCAGCATGTCTCCTGCCCCACACGAGGAGCAAACACACTGGATCACTGCTACACCCCGTTTAAGAACGCCTATAAAGCGCGGTCACTTCCAGCGTTGGCAAATCGGATCATGCCGCCATTTTCCTCACTCCCGAATACAAACAAAAGCTCCTCCAGGAACCCCGGTGAGGCGGGAAGTTAGCGTTGGTCACCCCACTCAGAGACCGCGCTACAGGCAGCTCTGGGCGATGTGGATTGGGACATGTTCGAGCGAGTTCAGCTGGCGTGAAGCGAGTTCACAGAGCGTGGCGCTTTGCTTCATCAACACGCTTACAGAGCAAGCCACGCATAAACAATAACAATAACGGCCTTCTCAAATCAGAAACCGTGGGTGGACAATTCAATCCGCAGCGGCAGTGAACATACGCACTGCTGCTTACAACGCCGGTCTCCATTCAGGGAATATGAATGAATACAGATCGTCCTGCTATGCTCTCAGACGAGCAGTTAAAGCCGCAAAACTCCGTTATAAAGACCGAGTGGAGTCTCATTTCCAACTCAACGACTCGCGGCGCATGTGGCAAGGTCTGAGGTCCATCTGCTCCTTTGGATCTAAATCCTCTGCAGAGGCAAGCGTTGATCCGTTGCTCGTGAAGCGAGTTAAACTCTTTCTATGCTCGCTTTGACTGTAACGCGGCAACGCGACTCCGCCAAGTGGCGCGTCAGAGGAAATGACTCAGAGCAGCAACAATCACGTGATCTCTGTCTCGGAGGATGAAGTTCGGAGAGCACTCAAGCGTGTGGACGTCAGGAAAGCTGCTGGGCCGGATGGTATTTCAGGTCGTGTTCTGCGGTCCTGTGCTGATCAGCTCACCGGGTTGTTTACATCTATCTTTAATGAGTCCTCGCTACATCTGTGGTCCCCACCTCCTTCAAAAAATCCACCATCATCCCTGTCCCTAAGAACAGTAAACCCTCTTGCCTAAATGACTATCGTCCAGTGGCTCTCACGTCTATAGTCATGAAGGTCTTTGAGAGACTCATTAAAAACAGCATTTGCTCCTTCATTCCTGACACTTTGGACCCTCTTCAGTTTGCCTATCGTCCCAATAGATCGACTGAAGATGCCATCTCTCATGTCCTCCACTCCTCCCTCACTCACATCGACAGCAAAAGTGGGAACTACGTAAGACTGCTATTTATTGACTATAGCTCAGCCTTTAACACCATAGTTCCCACCAAGCTAACCTCCAAACTCCTGGATCTCGGCCTGAATCCTTCTCTCTGCCACTGGATTGAGGACTTCCTCACTGGCAGGCCTCAGGTGGTGAGAATAGGCCAGTCCACCTCCACCTCCATCACCCTGAGTGTGGGAGCTCCACAGGGCTGTGTCCTGGAGCCCCCTGCTCTACTCTCTCTACACGCATGACTGTTTGTCCACACACAGCTCCACCTCTATCATCAAATTTGCTGATGATACTGTTGTCCTGGGCCTCATTTCCAACAACAATGAGACGGCATACTTGGACGAGGTGGAGCATCTAACATCATGGTGCCAGGACAACTGTCTCTCTCTGAATGTTGGCAAGACCAAAGAAATGATTGTGGACTTCAGGAAGAGACAGCAACGGACATACTCCCCCTCATGATCAGCGGGTCACCAGTAGAGAGTGAGCAGCTTCAAGTACCTGGGAGTAAACATCTCCGAGGACCTGACCTGGACTGCTCACATTCAGACACAGGTGAAAAAGCCAGGCAAAGACTGTACCACCTGCGCCAGCTGAGGAAATTCAGGGTTTCACCAGCTATCCTGAAAACTTTCTATTTAGGGGCGATAGAAAGTGTTTTAACTCAGTGCATCACAGCGTGGTATGGGAACAGCACCAGTCATGACCGCAAAGCCCTGCAAAGAGTAGTGCGCTTATCCGGCGTATCTCAGGGTCAGCTCTCCGTCTCTGCAGGACGTCTACACCAAACGCTGCAAAGGTAGAGCTACTAAGATCATCAAGGACTCTAATCACCCTGCAAACCCTCATTTCACGCTGCTACCATCTGGTAAGCGCTTCCAAGCCTGATGGCCAAAACTGAGAGACTCAGGAGGAGCTTCTTCCCCCCAGGCCATCAGACTCCTGAACTTAACATCACGTGACTTCACTTCAGGATAAACATCGATACACTGACATTGCACTGCACTTTCTGTTCTCGTTGTTACTGTGTAACAACCTGTCATAAACCTGTTTGCACATTATACTCTTATACATTTGTTAACCACATATTTATAAGTCTACAGTTTACTCACTGCACAGTCTACTTCAATTATTTTATTCCACTTTATCCTTATTTGTTACCTTTTTTTTTCTCTTGACTTGATTATTTATAATTCTACATATATATATATATATATATATATATATATATATATATATATATATATATATATATATATATATATATATAGATAGTACTTTTATCCTATTTCTATTATAATTTCCTCCTTGTGTTTTTAACTGTGAATTTGCACTGTCCATGGAGCGGACCTGTTTACATTTCACTGCCGGTTGTATATTCTGTATATAACTGTGTATGTGACAAATAAAACTCTTGAATCTTGAATCTTGAATCTTGAATGTCTTTGCTGCTGACCTCTGATGACCCAGTTCAACCAAACTAATAAGCAAAAATAAGTTAACATCACATTTGTGTCTCATTTCTTTATTGCAGCGCCCTCTACTGTGCTGGTGTGACAATGCATTTGCTTCGGCTTGAGGCTCATTCATTTCACTTCTGGTGTGAAAGGGCTTTAGTTTGACAAAAATATAACTTATTTTGTTGTTGTTGTTAAAAAGCAAACAGACAAACATAGCCCAGATGAGAAAAAGAAATGCAAAAGTAATGTATTACTTTACACAAAAAGTAAGTTTTTTTTATTGTATATTGTAACACATTACTTTTAAAATTAACTTTCCCCAACACTGGTGACGTTATGTACAATTCTACTATGTAATATGGCTTTGTTGCCCACTAGAACAGGGTTATGTCTGTTGTTGACTTGTGTGCATTATCCCAAATGTTTCCAAGAATGTTTAAATCCAGAGAAATCAGTGATTTTAACCAGGACACGGACTGTGTGTGCGTCGCCTATCAGTGACATCATCCCCGCGTTCATTGTTATTGTGTAGTAACCATGGCAACACAAAGCCGCTTTAATATCTGATGTGTTTTATTAGACACTGTTTGGATCATTGATGGACAGAAACTAATCATTGTTCTAATTGGTCTGATTGTTTAAATCTGGTGTTGTTGATTTACCGCACATGTTTTACCATGCCTAATATGATCTCGCTCACTGCAGTGTGAGCAAGTGTCTCATAGTAGCGCCGAGCCAACGCACAGAGTCGCATTATAACATCACTTTAACACACTCACATGTGTGTGATATGATAAACAGCGCTGCGTTACACACACGCATGAGCGGAAGCGGAAGCGGCAGAATAAAAGCTCCGCCCACTCAAGAGTCAAGACACACCTTTGTGTTGAGTAAGAGACGACATTGTGCCTTTAACATAGTAATGACTATAAGTGTTTGTATAAATTATCTTCAAGTTTCTGCTTTTAAGCCCTCCAAACTTTATTTTCCACTTCCACTTAAACTACCTGGTATTTGATCGTCTCTTTTGTCCACTTTTGTCCACTTTCAGCCACTTCTGTCCTGATTTCTTCAGTCTATGGGTGGTAAATGTACAGGCTTTTTCAGATCTTTCCATCTAATGGATGGAATAAACTCACACAATTTCCATATGAACGACCGGAGACGCCGGAGAAACACACGGAGAGCATCGGCTTTAGTTTCTGCTCGGACAGACTCAAGACCAGCCGAACGCTGTGAGTGTGTGTTAGAGATCAGGAATGGAGAGAGAACATTGTGCTCGGGACGCTTCTCATCTTCACACCAAACTTGGGTCTCCAGCCGAGAGTTTAAATCCCGTCCCATAATGTTTCCGCATTAGGGCAGCGGGCGGAGAGTAGCGGGTCTTTAGTGGCTGTTCCAGCGCATTTGACCACATCTACACTACGACAGCAATGCGTTTAACTGCCTCTGGAAGTGGACCAGAGTGGACCCGCTTACACCTGTAGAGTCGCCCACTTGAGATCCGATCGAAACACATCTCAGTACCAGCTGTAAACAGGCAGAGAGAGCAAGAAGCATGTTTTTTCTCAGAATATGCTTTGATGAAAGGAAGCAATGCATGTTTGGCCCAACAGAAGTGAATAATGACATTATTTAAATGAAACCGATTACCCAACCCTATTGTTTTGGTACTTCAGTGCTTTATCTATTCATCCACAAGTTTAACTTGGCTAACTGTGTCTAAACTCTGAGTTTAATCAGTCGGGGTTCAATTAGAGGAATGAAACTCTCCCCAATCAAACCTGTGAAACTCATCTTGAAATGGCAGCTGAAGTAATTGCTCTCTTATGATCTGTGTTTGAAATGAAGGCTAATTATGTTGATGATGGTGATCAGCGCTGGCTGAGGGCCTCAGGAGACGGGTTGGGAAAAGGATTGATTTTGAGAGCTCTCGGCTCAGAGAAGTGGAAACTCACCGCTGGGCCCACAAGTCAGCAAGTTAGTAGAGAAAATGAAGACTGCATGAACTCAATTATATCAGAACAACACCTGAACGAGACACACCAGCACTTAGTATCCGATCTTCACCAGCGCTTATATTTTATGGATTTGGCAGATGCTTTTATCCAAAGTGACTTAGATTGACCAGTGCATTTACATTTGATCAGTTCATGCTTTCCCTGGGAATTGAAGTTGCCTCATATTTTTGTGTTGGCTAGCTTTAACTAATATATCATGAACTTTGAATAAATGCTGTAAAATGATATGTGTGCTATCAGTGTAGACTGTACATTTTCAATGGATATTTTTGCTCATCACAAGGGCTGACGGCAAACAAACCGCTCATTGTTAGCCGACTAAATTTAAACCAACTGTTCTGACATCAGCCTGGCTTTAGACAAACACAAGTCTGTGTTGCTGCTGCTGGGACGGCCTACAGTTGGCATCTATTTGCTTTGATATGGTTTCATCCCATGGACTTTAATCATGTTCCTCCTCATGACCAGAGCAACAAATCAGCCCAAATACACCCCAGCTCAGGCTTCTAGTTGGTCCAAGCTGGTCTGGATGGTTGATCATTCAATTACACAAATTCAATTACAAACAATAGCACAAGTACAATAGATACAAATTAAATATACAATTTAGCCTATACAGAAATTGAATAACCAAATGTAAAAATAATACTCTGTGGTCTTCACCGTATGAATTAAATATACATTGATTCTTATTAAAGTTACTAAAGTTATTCAGTCGAGAGCAGTGAGTGATTTTCTGTCTTTTGTTGTTTGATTATCATTAATGACAGACTGCAGCAGGTTTATTAGGCTACTGTCACTTTAAGAGCGATTTAATACACTGATACACGTGTGACTATTTCCCAACTGTTTATGTTCACATAAGTCATAACCGACTGTGTTTAAAGGGATAGTTCACCCAAAAATGAAAATGACCCCATGATTTACTCTCCCTCAACTCATCCTAGGTGTATATGCCAATCTTCTTTCAGACGAACACAATCAAAATCCCAAAAACGTGCATCTATCCATCATAAAAGTGCTCCACACGGCTCCGGGGGGTTAATAAAGGTCTTTTGAAGCGAAGCAATGTGTTTGTGTAATAAAAATATCCATATTTTTAACTTTTATAAGCTTTCAATTTATGGTGAAAGAGTGACCTCTGAGCCGACGCATGACATATTGACGAACACGGACGCACAGTGGACAGAGCAAAACAAAACACCGGTCACGAATGAGAGTCTAAAACCAGAGCTTTTAAAGGGAAATGTGGGAGGAGCTTGAGTTTGTTGCCCAGGCCTGTTTGTTTGAACCGCAAGGCGTCAAAGCTTAAGATACTCCTACAGCGCGTCAGGGGTCACTCTTGAGGCGTAAGTCGACTTGTGTAGGCCGTCTGCCGGAAGCTAGTTATTTTAGTTTATGAAGTTATAAATATGGATATTTTTCTTCACTTCAGAAGGCCTTTATTAACGCCTGGATCACTTTTATGATGGATGGATGCACTTTTATGATGGACAGATGCACTTTTATGATGGATAGATGCACTTTTATGATGGATAGATGCACTTTTATGATGGATAGATGCACTTTTATGATGGATGGATGCACTTTTATGATGGATAGGTGCACTTTTATGATGGATGGGTGCACTTATGATGGACGGATGCACTTTTATGATGGATAGATGCACTTTTATGATGGATAGATGCACTTTTATGATGGATGGATGCACTTTTATGATGGATAGATGCACTTTTATGATGGATGGGTGCACTTATGATGGATGGATGCACTTTTATGATGGACGGATGCACTTTTATGATGGATGCACTTTTATGATGGACGGATGCACTTTTATGATGGATGCACTTTTATGATGGACGGATGCACTTTTTTGAGCTTTAATCTCATCCCCCATTCACTGTCATTATAAAGCTTGGGTTAGTCAGGACATGTGTTAATATAACTCTGATTGTGTTCGTCTGAAGAAGAAAGTCATAAACACCTGAGATGACCTGAGGGCGAGTAAATCATGGGCATTTTCATTTTTGGGTGAACTGTCCCTTTAAATGAAAACTTGCCAAGATGGGCATTTTGACATGTTTTTGTGTGTATTTGTCTGTTTAAGAACCCAAAGTATGAACTCGTGTTTCGCTCCATCTCGTATCACGCGCACAAAGCCGTCTGGGGAACAGCGTGTCTTTTCTAGCTCAATGTGTTTTTAACCTTTTTTTTTGTATGGAGCACGTCCGGAAGGAGACTGTATATTACGATGTTATATAGGAAGGACGACAGCAAACCACTTTAAAGGAAGGGAACAGAATGTCTCATAATCGTTGGAAGCCAAAATCAAAACAAAAATGCTAGTCATTAAATCATCCTTGAGTGCAGGGGGTCCCCCAGGTGGTTCGGAGGAGCCTACACAACTATCATACTTTGCATATAGGGAGGACAAGATTTGGGTACGAGGTTTCTCATTTGTAGATCATGTTGGCAAAGCTGCTTAGAGCTGGTAGAGCATCTTGAATCAGCAAGAAAACAGTTTAACCATGTCAGCATGAGAGGGAAGTCACGCGGGTCTTTTCTTCTCTATCGTACCATATATCGAGTGAAGCACGTCAGGAACAAGAGCACATGTGGGGCGGGGCTTGATTGTGTCTGTGGGGAATTGATTGGATGGTTGTGGTTTGCTATTGGTGGATCTCATGTGAGTGAGAGTCTGATTCAAGTGAAGTTATTCTGATTCAAGATTATCAACACAATGATGATGAGCAGCTTTAATATAGTATAAACTGTTGTTTGCAGACTCAGGCCTGCCCGCTGTGACTTAGAGTTCTGATTATTTTCACAATAATGAGCAAGAAGACTGCCAAGCCAGATGAGTTTGGGAGCAATATGGCCTAATAGCAGAAAAGAACAAGTTGACATGCCAAAGCAAAGATAAATCCCATGATGCATTTCACACTCTTGCACTGAACACCAGAGTCAGTTCTGGGTATTAACACCATCCAAGTCAGCTTATTTTTGTATTTTACACACACACACACACACACACACACACACACACACACACACACACACACACACACACACACACACATACATACACACACACACACACACATACATATTTCTCTAGAGTCTTTCTCTGCTCTTTTACACTAATAGGTCCCAAAGCAGCACTGAAGCTGTGATTGATGCTGCTCTCTGTCCGTATCACACACACACACACACACACACACACACACTCATTTTCACATCACACATACAACTACATTTTTAAATAACTTCCCCTCCCTCTCACAGCGACATCTCATCTCTTCTCTGATGACGAGGGCGGGGCCACCTGTCACTCACATGAGATCCACCAATAGCAAACCCACATTTGCTCTTGTTTGAGAAGCGTTTCGCTCAGATATACAGCACAATAGACTGTCGACTGAGTAGTTTGATCGAGTTCCTGAGCTTTAGTAATAGTAACAGTGTAGCAAACCCCACTAAATGTATAAGCACATGCATCAGATGTGTTTTGGTCAGTATCATGTCTCAGTATCCAGATTTTAATGATCTCCCCCTGCTTTCACAGAGAGAACGCTCAGATCTCGCCGGCCTGTTTTAGCTCAGGGATTGTCAGCGTGACAGATCCGTCTTCTCCCGCTGTCCGTCAGCGTAGCGTCATGACAGATCCTCTCTCTCTCGCGTGCGCGGCTGACAGTATCATGCCTCACGCCGCCGGCCCGCACCAGCTGCTAATTGGAGTGTTAGTGGGAAGGCAGCCATAGCGAGCTGTTCACATATGCACAGCACCAGTATAAACACACACACACACACTTGCTCTTTACATTGGTGTTACATTCATGTTCCTGTCGGATACTCTTCTGCCAGTGCGACTTAAAGGAAAAGTGTCAAGAGAGTGTCAGTTACCCCAGCAGATGCTGAGAACACATCCACCGGCTCTCACACACACACACTCACACACACCCACCGGCTCTCACAAACTCACACACACATCCACCGGCTCTCACACACACTCACACACACCCACCGGCTCTCACACACACACACTCACACACACATCCACCGGCTCTCACACACACACTCACACACACCCACCGGCTCTCACAAACTCACACACACATCCACCGGCTCTCACACACACACTCACACACACCACCGGCTCTCACACACACACTCACACACACATCCACCGGCTCTCACACACACACACACACACACACTCACACACATCCACCGGCTCTCACACACTCACACACACCCACCGGCTCACACACACACACACACATCCACGGCTCTCACACACACACACACTCACACACACACACCAGCTCGCACACACACTCACACACACATCCACCGGCTCTCTCACACACACACACACTCACACACATCCACGGCTCTCTCACACACACTCACACACACATCCACCGGCTCTCACACACACACACACTCACACACACCCACCGGCTCTCACACACACACTCACACACCCACGGGCTCACACACACACTCACACACACCCACGGCTCTCACACACTCACACACATCCACCGGCTCTTACACACACTCACAAACATCCACGGCTCTCACACACACACACTCACACACATCCACCGGCTCTCACACACACATCCACTGCTCTCTACACACACTCACACACACCCACCGGCTCTCACACACACACTCACACACATCCACGGCTCTCACACACACACTCACACACATCCACCGGCTCACACACACACACACACATCCACCGGCTCTCTCACACACACTCACACACATCCACCGGCTCTCACACACACACTCACACACACCCACCGGCTCTCACAAACTCACACACACATCCACGGCTCTCACACACACTCACACACACCCACGGCTCTCACACACACACTCACACACACATCCACCGGCTCTCACACACACACACACACACACACACACACACACACACACACACTCACACATCCACGGCTCACACACTCACACACACCACCGGCTCTCACACACACACACATCCACCAGCTCTCACACACACACACACACACACTCACACACACCCACCGCTCACACACACATCCACCGGCTCTCACACACACACACACACTCACACACACATCCACCGGCTCTCACACACACACACACACACACACCCACCGGCTCTCACACACACTCACACACACCCACCGGCTCTCACACACACACTCACACACACCCACCGGCTCTCACACACACTCACACACATCCACCGGCTCTTACACACACTCACAAACATCCACCGGCTCTCACACACACACACTCACACACATCCACCGGCTCTCACACACACACATCCACCGGCTCTCTCACACACACTCACACACACCCACCGGCTCTCACACACACACTCACACACATCCACCGGCTCTCACACACACACTCACACACATCCACCGGCTCTCACACACACTCACACACATCCACCGGCTCTCACACACACACTCACACACATCCACCAGCTCTCTCACACACACTCACACACATCCACGGCTCTCTCACACACACTCACACACATCCACCGGCTCTCACACACACACACACATCCACCGGCTCTCACACACACACTCACACACACCCACAGCTCTCACACAACTCACACACACATCCACCGGCTCACACACACACACACACACACACACACGGCACACACACACACACACCACACACACATCCACCGGCTCTCACACACACACAGACACACACACACACACACACACACACAGCTCTCACACACACACACACTCACACACTCACACACACCCACCGGCTCTCACACACTCACACACACATCCACGGCTCACACACACACACACACACACTCACACACACCCACCGGCTCACACACACACATCCACCGGCTCACACACACACACACACACACACACACGGCTCACACACACACATACACACACACACCGGCTCTCACACACACACACACACACCCACCGGCTCTCACACACACTCACACACACACACACCGGCTCTCTACACACACTCACACATCCACCGGCTCTCACACACACACTCACACACATCCACAGCTCACACACATCCCAGCTCTCACACACACTCACACACATCCACCGGCTCTCACACACACACACACACACACATCCACGGCTCACACACTCACACACACATCCACCGGCTCTCACACACACACACACACACATCCACCGGCTCTCACACACACACTCACACACATCCACCGGCTCACTCACACACACACACACACACACACACACACACTCACACACTCACACACACACACACACACACCACCGGCTCACACACACACACACACACACACATCCACAGCTCACACACACACACAGACACACACACACACACACTCACACACATCCACCGGCTCACACACACACACACACACACTCACACACACACACACTCACACACATCCACTGCTCTCACACACACACACACACACACACACACCACCGGCTCACACACACTTCACACACATCCACCGGCTCTCACACACTTCACACATCCACACTCACACACACATCCACAGCATCCACTGGCACACACACACTCACACACATCCACCGGCTCTCACACACACACTCACACACACCACCGGCTCTCACACACACACTCACACACATCCACCGGCTCTCACACACACTCACACACATCCACCGGCTCTCACACACACTCACACACATCCACCGGCTCTCACACACACACTCACACACATCCACGGCTCTCACACACACACTCACACACACATCCACCGGCTCTCACACACACTCACACATCCACCGCTCTCACACACACACTCACACACATCCACCGGCTCACACACACTCACACACATCCACTGCTCTCACACACACACTCACACACATCCACCGGCTCACACACACACTCACACACATCCACTGGCTCACACACACACACACACACACACACACACACCACACAGCTCACACACACACACACACACATCCACCGGCTCTCACACACACTCACACACACATCCACCGGCTCTCACACACACACTCACACACACATCCACCGGCTCTCACACACACACACACACTCACACACACCGCTCACACACACACTCACACACACATCCACCGGCTCTCTCACACACACTCACACACATCCACCGGCTCTTACACACACTCACAAACATCCACCGGCTCTCACACACACTCACACACATCCACCGGCTCTCACACACACTCACACACATCCACCGGCTCTCTCACACACACTCACACACATCCACCGGCTCTCACACACACACTCACACACATCCACCGGCTCTCACACACACTCACACACATCCACCGGCTCTCACACACACACTCACACACATCCACCAGCTCTCTCACACACACTCACACACACCCACCGGCTCTCACACACACACTCACACACATCCACCGGCTCTCACACACACTCACACACATCCACCAGCTCTCACACACACTCACACACATCCACTGGCTCTCACACACACTCACACACACCCACCAGCTCTCACACACACTCACACACACATCCACCGGCTCTCACACACACTCACACACACCCACCGGCTCTCACACACACACTCACACACATCCACCGGCTCTCACACACACTCACACACATCCACCAGCTCTCTCACACACACTCACACACATCCACTGGCTCTCACACACACACTTACACACACCCACCAGCTCTCTCACACACACTCACACACATCCACCGGGCTCACACACACACTCACACACACCCACCGGCTCTCACACACACACTCACACACACATCCACCGGCTCTCACACACACACACACACATCCACCGGCTCTCACACACACTCACACACATCCACCAGCTCTCTCACACACACTCACACACACCCACCGGCTCTCACACACACACTCACACACATCCACCGGCTCTCACACACACTCACACACATCCACCGGCTCTTACACACACTCACAAACATCCACCGGCTCTCACACACACACACTCACACACACCCACCGGCTCTCACACACACACTCACACACATCCACCGGCTCTCACACACACACTCACACACATCCACCAGCTCTCTCACACACACTCACACACATCCACTGGCTCTCACACACACACTCACACACACCCACCAGCTCTCTCACACACACTCACACACATCCACCGGCTCTCACACACACTCACACACATCCACCGGCTCTCCACCGGTGTGTGTGTGTATGAGTGAATGTGTTGTGTGTGTGTTTTTGTGACATATCAGGACACAAATGTGTATAATGACATGGGTATGACAAGGAGAGGGTGACTTATGAGGACATTACCCATGTCCCCATTTTTCAAAAGGCTTATAAATCATACAGAATGAGTTTTTTTGGGAGAAAGTAAAAATGTGCAGTTTCCTGTGATGTTTAGGGGTAGGGATGTGTGTGTGTGTGTGTGTGTGTGTGTGTGTGTGTGTGTGTGTGTGTGTGTGTGTGTGTGTGTGTGAGAGAGAGTTTCACAAATGGAGAGCTGAAGATATTGACCTGAAAGATCTATAAAGAGTTTAGTGCTCTTTGTTTTATACATTTATTCATGCTGAAATATTTATTGTAATTAATTATTGATCTTAAATAATTGTGTCTGGATAGCATTCAGTTTGACGTGTTCTCTGTGTGTGTGTGTGTGTGTGTGTGTGTGTGTGTGTGTGTGTGTGTGTGTGTGTGTGTGTGTGTGTGTGTGTGTGTGTGTGTGTGTGTGTGTGTGTGTGTGTGTGTGTGTGTGTGTGTGTGTGTGTGTGTGTGTGTGTGTGTGTGTGTGTGTGTGTGTGTGTGTGTGTGTGCTCAGATCAATACTTCAGCACTAATGGTCAATGTCAGCCTGTGGGCGGGTCATGCACTGATGATACTAAACTAGTCTTTACAACATCACACCAAACCAAACCTCTCTACCGTCCCTGTCACCCCAAACACACACATGTGCTTAACCACTGAGCCATGAACATTCACCAGGATTTACTGTAGGGACACCACATGGGATTGTGGAAGAAACAGTCCTTTTTTTTTTACATTATTCATCTCAGGGTTCAACCTTTTGAGAGTGAAACTCAAGCACTTTTCCAGCACTTCAACGCTCTAAATATGATCCAATTTTAATGTTATTTTTAATGTGATGATTTGTAAAACTAAAAGTTTAAAGGTGTCGGACACTTTTTATTTTAAAACCCATGAAATGCCCACTATAACCAGTAGATGGCAGCAGAGGAGCTCTTGACTTATTAGCCATTTCCACTCATTAATAAATGGACAAAAGCAGGAAGTGTCAAAGTCTCATGAAGAACAGACACTGTTCTTCAGATTGTGCCTGAATTACCCAGAAAGCAACAGCAGAGCTCCTTTAATAATCAGTGGAGCTGTTGGTCGGTTCAGTGCGAGACTACAGAAGAGCAACGGCACATTTAATAAGAGCAGAAGATTCACATTCCCTATAAAATCAGGGTTATGCACATTAAAGGCGCACTATGTAACATTTTTTCAGTGAAATATCCAAACCCCACTAGGCCAGTGTTATATATTTAGTTCAGTTGACTGCTTACAATATCCCAAATGTTTCCAACGTTTTGTAAATCGTGAAGAAATTGCTATTTTACCCAATGAGCCGGGCCGTGTGAGGGCGTGGCCTGTCGATGACATCATATCTGCGTTCGGTTTGCGGTGTTATTCTGCAGAAGCGCTTTACTCTCACTGCAGTGTGAACAAGAGTCACAGCAGCCGCGAGCGAACGCTCAGAGTAACGTCATCACATCATTCTCAACACACTCAGATGTGTCTAATATGATCAACAGAGCTGCGTTCCCTCATACTCATGACCGGAAAAGAGGAAATGACACCGGCGACTGTGGCATAATAAAAGTCCCGCTGCCTCTGAGGCGTGTGTCGCGTTCATCTCATTATCAATCGCTCCAGTGGCCTCGCTCAGCTCCACAACACTCGGTCCTGCTCCGCTTCACACTACAGTAACGTTAATAATCACATCATGAACATGATCTCTGCCCGAGTCCTATCCCGATTCTCCACCGGCTGTGAGGGGAAGACCACATGTCCCAAGATTCTGCGCTCAAACTTGC
>JAGHMJ010001908.1:665000-677500 GCA_018749465.1 Paracanthobrama guichenoti
TATTACAATCCTGCAAATGTGACAGAACGCTTTTATCCTGTGAGTAACTGCTTTAGATGAAGCAGTGAAGGATGTTCCGGGCTGTCATGCCAGGAGAATGTGTGGATGTGAGGGTGTCTCTGCATCATCTCAGTGAGCTTTCATGACGTTTTACACATGCATAATAATTTTGGAAACCACTAGTTTAATGTGAACGTTGCCTGAAAGTCTGAGCTCAAGGATGAAACCATAAAATATATCCATAAAAGGCTTTGGAAAAGTAATGAGAAGGCATAAAAAGACACTTTAAATGTAACTATCAACAAAAGGCTTAAATGTTCACATTAAGTGCCAGTATCTGAAGACACACCCAAACACTGTTTATGTCGTCCTTCTCTGTTTTTTGCTCAGGATAAGGACTTCGGGAAGCAGACGTTGCACAAAGGTCACGCTAACCCGCTAGCGGAGGTCACCACCAGCCTGAAGACGTACCAGCACTTCACGCTGGAGAAGGCGTATCTGGGCGAGGATTTCTTCTGGGCGTTCACACCGGTGGCTGGAGACTTCATACGCATCCGCTTCTTCACTCCTGTCCGTGTCGAGAGGTACACACACTCTCTGTTACACACGCATGAGCGCCAACATGCCCTGCTACAAACGCCAGTGTGCTGACGGACAAAAGGCAGCACTGCATATGTCTTCGCAGAGAAGGCAATCCCAGAATGCATTGCGATGTTCTCACTGGAAACATTCATCCAATTCATTCAGTGTGTATCATCTTATCAAAAAGCATCAATAATAGTAATAATGCTAATTATTTAATCAGAAGGTCTTACCCAATGTGTGTGTCTGCCTATAGTCGGGTTCCAGAAGTTAAAACATAGGGAAAATAAATTTTTAATCATAACTTATAAACTCAAAAAGACAGACCACCTGTGAGCTACTGGGTTGTTAATCGATGATATTTGCTTCTGTTGAAGCCGTCAGTCTGCAATATTTCAACTTATTTTTAAAAGAATTGTGTTTAACAGAAGAATTCATAGTGAAAAACTACATTACCCATAATGCTTAATAGAAAACTCCACCAATCGCTCTTTAGCTCCGCCCACTCCCATAAAGCACTGCGAATTACATAATCGAGTCAATCTCCCTACCTCAAAATATTTCAGTATTACAATATGCATATTTTGCAATTAACTTATAATATATGGTTTATATACACCGATCAGGCATAACATTATGACCTGATATTGTGTTGGACCCCCTGACCCGTCTCTGATGGACTCCACTAGACCCCTGAAGGTGTGCTGTGGTATCTGGCATCAAGATGTTAGCAGCAGATCCTTTAAGTCCTGTAAGTTGTGAGGTGGGGCCTCCATGGATCGGACTTGTTTGTTCAGCACATCCCACAGATGCTCGATTGGATTGATTGGCCAGCCTTCGCTCCCCACGTGCATCAATGAGCCTTGGCCGCCCATGACCCTGTGTCCGGTTCACCACTGTTCCTTCCTTGGAGCACTTTTGATAGATCCTGACCACTGCAGACCGGGAACACCCCACAAGAGCTGCAGTTTTGGAGATGCTCTGACCCAGTCGTCTAGCCATCACAATCTGGCCCTTGTCAAACTCGCTCAAATCCTTACTCTTGCCCATTTTTCCTGCTTCTAACACATCAACTCTGAGGACAAAATGTTCACTTGCTGCCTAATATATCCCACCCACTAACAGGAGCCGTGAGGAAGAGATCATCAGTGTTATTCACCGGTCATAATGTTATGCCTGATATATGAATTATTGAAATATTAACTTGAAATCTCAAGGGGGACTTCAAGTAAATATTTTACGTCAAAGGGCTCCGGCTGACAAGAAAGTTTAGGACTCTACAAATCAGCGACCATCTTCTAAAGCACAACTCACATTAATGCTGTTCGTTTCATTCAAGGTTTCATTTCCTTTCCTCGTGCCTATGAATGAAGTTTAGTCCGTTTTGTAATAGAGCTCGTCTCGCTCAGTCTTTCCCATCACGCTGACTCAGACAAGCTGGATAATGCATCAATCATCATGAGCCACAGTCATCCATACATTTTTAACCCTAATGGAAAGTTCATGCATATTTCAGGCTTAATTGAGAGCTAATCGTGACCGGTCTGAATGCGAGCGTTTGACCATCACTCACTGGCGTACTTCATGCCACACAAGTCACAGTTTAACAAGCGCAGGTGTCCGTTTCTACATGTGTAATTATAGTGTGTGTGTGTGACTGCTTGTGTTTCTGTTTTTGGACTCTTAAATATGTGTCATTGCATTAGACAGTGTGTTATAACTGGAGCTTTTCTCAAAACTCATTTCTCTGTGGATATGTTTAATCAGTTTGTAGACACTTCCTAATCACCTGGTTTGTGTCTCACACTCCCGGTCAATAGTTTGGGTTCAGTAAGAGGCGTGATGCATTGATCACAATTAACATTATTACAGTGTTTCCATTTCAAATAAACGCTGTTCTTTTGAACTTACAATTCATCAAAGAATCAAAGAAAAGTGTCTCACGGTTTGCATATTAGAGCGAAGGATCATGTGACACTGAAGACTGGAAGAATGATGATAAACTCAGCTTTGATCACAGGAATAAATCACACTTTACTATATATTCACACAGAGAACAGCTGATCTACACTGGAGGAGTATTACACTGATCTACTGGAGTTATGATCATATAAATGCAGCCTTAGTGGACATAAGAGACTTCTTTAAAAAACACCCCAAACTTTTGAACAGTACTGTAAATGTCTAAATAGTTTTTGGTGCCGCTGTACTGCAGGGTCTATAAATAAATGCATGATAAGATGATATATAAGGAGGCGTCTGTAGCACCGTTCTTTAGCATTGTACTCCTTCTGGAATTTATGTGTGTGTGTGTGTGTGTGTGTGTGTGTGTGTGTGTGTGTGTGTGTGTGTGTGTGTGTGTGTGTGTGTGTTTGCAGGTATTTCTTCCGCAGTGGAAACATCGAGCACCCTGGAGACAAGCTCTTCAACACTACAGTGGAGGTTCTTCCTTTCGACGTGAGTCCCTGTCATTGTGTGTAGACGAACACTAGCGGTGTGTGTGTGCTGTGTGAGTGTGTGTTTTCTCTGGGCAGCCTCTATAAACACCCCACAGATCTGAGCTGAAACACTGTCTCAACCAGCTCAATGCTTCAGTCAGTGTTGAAAACACAACGCAGCCGCAATAATTCTTTGGCATGCTTCCTGTTTGAGCAGATGTCAAGGGCTGAATGTATCATAGTTGGCTAAGAACCTGTTTAAATGTGCAATCACTATTACTATTGCCAATATGTAGGGTTAAGGACTTGTTTAAATCCCTAACCTGAAGTATTAAACGTGCCATGTGCCTTATTTACACATCTGATACCTGGACGACATCCTTGCAGCCACCGAGAGCAAAAGATCATGAGATGAACACCTAGAAATCCTAAAAAAGTATCCGTGTACTTTCTTCACTGAAGAACACAATGGATATATTCACCTCAGAAGACAAAGGACATGGATTGTGTTTCATGTCACGTTTTAATTAGGGGCTCAAGTGTGTAGCGCTGATACTGTAATTGTTAGAGTTTCCAAGGATCAGCATTCTCACTTAAAAGTGATCACGCAGACCAAACCGTAAGTCGTAGAGACTTGAGACTTTGAGGGATGGTTGTACTCACACCGCCTACAACGACACCAAAGCTCGCCCCAATCGGCCTGACGGGGGCGCTAGAGCGCTCAAAAGTACTTAATGGCTCATAACTCCCACCTTGTTTATTAAACGTCTGACAAAATTACAGAAGACACTAAATTATTTACAGTGGCAATAGTGTAGGGGTCAGACCTAAGGTTCGAATCCGCCTTTTGCTGAACTCACTCTAGTCCCTTTTTCCATCACATATCAGATTGGAAAGGCATTAATGAAGAAAAAATTGAAAAGTGGAAATAAAGCGTCTACCGTGTGTTTAATAAGGGTTTATTGGTTAGGGGTCGGTGAACAGACATGAGCTGAATTAGAGACGGTAAAAGGGAGTGGGTCCAATATCATTGGTCTTAAAAAGTGTGTGGGTGTTGTCCCGCACACATACAATTTGGCTCAAGAAGAACAAAACACACAATCGTCTGGCAAAATTTAGTGGTATTTTGGATTTTTCGAATAACCTACTTTTGCGTACTAGTCCTTGGTTTTTCACCCAGTCGGAACCAAACCAGTGCAGATAGATTCTGCTCTGAGTCTGATTGTCGATATTTATCAAAAGAAGTAAAAACAAATCGTTTGAAGTGGGCGTGGCTACTTTTACTAAAACGGCTATCCCTCTTGAACAGAATGAGATAATTTCACCAAACTTGGTACACCTGTGAATGGGCTCGGCCTGTGTTCGCATGAAAAAGGACACGGCGACTGGCCACAGGTGGCGCTATAAAATGAAAAAAATACGGAAACGGCTATAGCTACGCAACGGTCAGTCTGATTGACTTGAAAACTTGTCCAAGGTGCCGTGATTGTCTACGAGGACATTCACGTATCTCGAAAAACACAGCCGCCATCAGCCAATGAAGTTCCAGCGGCTGTTAGACGAGGTTAGCAGAGGCTGATCGGAACAAAACTCGCTGGATCTCAAGATTCAAGATTCAAGATTCAAGAGTTTTATTTGTCACATACACAGTTATATACAGAATATACAACCGGCAGTGAAATGTAAACAGGTCCGCTCCATGGACAGTGCAAATTCACAGTTAAAAACACAAGGAAGAAATTATAATAGAAATAGGATATAAAAAAAAAGTACTCTCTATATATATATATATATATATATATATATATATATGTCTATATCTGTAGAATTATAAATAATCAAGTCAAGAAAAAAAAGGTAACAAATAAGGATAAAGTGGAATAAAATAATTGAAGTAGACTGTGCAGTGAGTAAACTGTAGACTTATAAATATGTGGTTAACAAATGTATAAGAGTATAATGTGCAAACAGGTTTATGACAGGTTGTTACACAGTAACAACGAGAACAGAAAGTGCAGTGCAATGTCAGTGTATCGATGTTTATCCTGAAGTGAAGTCACGTGATGTTAAGTGACTGAGTTCAGGAGTCTGATGGCCTGGGGAAGAAGCTCCTCCTGAGTCTCTCAGTTTTGGCCATCAGGCTTCTGAAGCGCTTTACCAGATGGTAGCAGCGTGAAATGAGGGTTTGCAGGGTGATTAGAGTCCTTGATGATCTTAGTAGCTCTGCCTTTGCAGCGTTTGGTGTAGGCGTCCTGCAGAGACGGAGAGCTGACCCTGAGATACGCTCGGATAAGCGCCACGACTCTTTGCAGGGCTTTGCGGTCATGACTGGTGCTGTTCCCATACCACGCTGTGATGCACTGAGTTAAAACACTTTCTATCGCCCCTAAATAGAAAGTTTTCAGGATAGCTGGTGAAACCCTGAATTTCCTCAGCTGGCGCAGGTGGTACAGTCTTTGCCTGGCTTTTTCACCTGTGTCTGAATGTGAGCAGTCCAGGTCAGGTCCTCGGAGATGTTTACTCCCAGGTACTTGAAGCTGCTCACTCTCTCTACTGGTGACCCGCTGATCATGAGGGGGTATGTCCGTTGCTGTCTCTTCCTGAAGTCCACAATCATTTCTTTGGTCTTGCCAACATTCAGAGAGAGACAGTTGTCCTGGCACCATGATGTTAGATGCTCCACCTCGTCCAAGTATGCCGTCTCATTGTTGTTGGAAATGAGGCCCAGGACAACAGTATCATCAGCAAATTTGATGATAGAGGTGGAGCTGTGTGTGGACAAACAGTCATGCGTGTAGAGAGAGTAGAGCAGGGGCTCAGGACACAGCCCTGTGGAGCTCCCACACTCAGGGTGATGGAGGTGGAGGTGGACTGGCCTATTCTCACCACCTGAGGCCTGCCAGTGAGGAAGTCCTCAATCCAGTGGCAGAGAGAAGGATTCAGGCCGAGATCCAGGAGTTTGGAGGTTAGCTTGGTGGGAACTATGGTGTTAAAGGCTGAGCTATAGTCAATAAATAGCAGTCTTACGTAGTTCCCACTTTTGCTGTCGATGTGAGTGAGGGAGGAGTGGAGGACATGAGAGATGGCATCTTCAGTCGATCTATTGGGACGATAGGCAAACTGAAGAGGGTCCAAAGTGTCAGGAATGAAGGAGCAAATGCTGTTTTTAATGAGTCTCTCAAAGACCTTCATGACTATAGACGTGAGAGCCACTGGACGATAGTCATTTAGGCAAGAGGGTTTACTGTTCTTAGGGACAGGGATGATGGTGGATTTTTGAAGGAGGTGGGGACCACAGATGTAGCGAGGACTCATTAAAGATAGATGTAAACAACCCGGTGAGCTGATCAGCACAGGACCGCAGAACACGACCTGAAATACCATCGGCCCAGCAGCTTTCCTGACGTCCACACGCTTGCAGTGCTCTCCGAACTTCATCCTCCGAGACAGAGATCACGTGATTGTTGCTGCTCTGAGTAATTTCTCTAACGCCACTTGGCGGAGTCGTTCGCGTGTCGCGGTTACAGTCAAAGCGAGCATAGAAAGAGTTTAACTCGTTCACGAGCAACGGATCAACGCTTGCCTCTGCAGAGGATTTAGATCCAAAGGAGCAGATGGACCTCAGACCTTGCCACATGCGCCGCGAGTCGTTGAGTTGGAAATGAGACTCCACTCGGTCTTTATAACGGAGTTTTGCGGCTTTAACTGCTCGTCTGAGAGCATAGCAGGACGATCTGTATTCATTCATATTCCTGAATGGAGACCGGCGTTGTAAGCAGCAGTGCGTGCGTTCACTGCCATGTGGATTGAATTGTCCACCCACGGTTTCTGATTTGAGAAGGACGTTATTGTTATTGTTTGCGTGGCTTGCTCTGTAAGCATGTTGATGAAGCAAGGCGCCACATCTGTGAACTCGCTCACGTCAGCTGAACTCACTCGGAACATGTCCCAATCCACATCGCCCAGAGCTGCCTGTAGCGCGGTCTCTGAGTGGGGTGACCAACGCTTAACTTCCCGCCTCACCGGGGGTTCCTGGAGGAGCTTTTGTTTGTATTCGGGAGTGAGGAAAATGGCGGCATGATCCGATTTGCCAAGCGCTGGAAGTGACCGCGCTATATAGGCGTTCTTAAACGGAGAGTAGCAATGATCCAGTGTGTTTGCTCCTCGTGTAGGACAGGAGACGTGCTGGTGAAAGTTTGGCAGGACTTTCTTTAGGTTTGCTTTGTTAAAATCGCCCGCGACAATGAATGCCGCGTCGGGATGTTGGTTTATGGCGCGCTGGCAACATCATGAAGGCCAGATAAAGCCAGCGCTGTGTCTGCCTGCGGTGGGATGTAAACGGCGGTCGCGACAACCGCAGAAAACTCCTAGGCAGATAGAATGGGCGGCAGATGATTGTTAAATGTTCCAGATGAGGTGAGCAGGACCGCGAGAGAATGGTGATGTTCCTGGGATCGCACCATTTCTTGTTGATCATGAAACACACTCCACCGCCTTTGGATTTACCGGCCTCGGCTGTTCTGTCCATCGAAAAACAGAGAAGTTCTCCGGCGGCGTCACAGCTGTGTCCGGGACCGCGGGCGTGAGCCATGTTTCAGACAAACAATAGATATTACAGTCTCTCATGTCCCGTTGAAAACTTATCCTGGCTCTAAGATCGTCCATCTTATTATCCAAGGATTGAACATTTGCTAGAAGAATGCTCGGGAGAGGAGGTCTGAATGCCCTTTTCCTCAGTCTGTTACGGATACCAGCACGTTTCCCACGGTGTTTCTTTGTTCTACGCCGCTGGCTCTGTCCATTGTTCAACTCGGCGTTCCGAAGAATCTCAGATGGCCACAGAGGATCGGCGAAAGTGTCCTGAAACAGTCCAGTGTAGAGGTAACCAATGTCCAAAAGAGTTTTGCTGTCGTAGTAGATCAATGCAGATGATAAGTTTGTAAAAACTGAGAGTAAAAGAAAGTAAAATAGTAAATAAAAGCACAGTCTTCGCGGAGCGACCTGAACGGCGACCAAACACAGCGGCGCCATTTGTATTTTGTATTCCTGTTTGACTCACGGCCCTATAGAGGCCTGTGAGAAACTCAAAAGGATTGTATATCACAAGATTTTTCGTACATGCACGTGACATTCATACCATATGGTAGAGCTCCTCATTCTGAGCAACTTTGCCTCTAGGACCACCGCTGACCTCTACTTTCGCGAACTAGTCCTAGGTTTCTGGCTCAACCTCAATAACTGTTAAAACTGTCGTGAACGCAGTCAAGGATTTTCATTAAATAATACATTACATTTCAGTTTGTTTTTCACCAATCCCTATCATAAACCTCCACTTGGAGTCATTCTATGATACTTTTGTGTCTTTTGATGCTGGTCGCTACCCACTGCCATTATATGGACGAGCATTATATAAAAACTCTCCTTTTGTGGTCTAAAAAAAAAAGAGAAGTGTACAGGTGTAAATGATGACTTAACTTTCATTTTAGGAAGAACCATACATTTAAATGTCACTAAAATGATATGAGCATGAGTAACGAGACTAAAGTTTTTTGTTAAAAGAAGAGCATCATGAGAAGGTCAGCACTGACCGCTCCATCACTGCTATACGCAGACAGCGGGAGCTCGGGGAAAGTAGGAGAAAGCAGAGCAGTACAGATAAAGATATACTTCTGTTTTATGAGCTAATGGAACTGTACTGACACACGGTAATAAAATGTGGCCTGCTATGTGTGCGGTCGGCACGGAGGAAATATTTTCTCCCAAGGGAGAGGAGACGTTGGGGCGGCACTGTGATTTAAGATTACAGGCGGAAACGGACGTTCACCGCTAGATTAATTGCGGGATTTTCTAAGAGAGAGAGAGAGAGAGAGAGAGAGAGAGAGAGAGAGAGAGAGTCGGCCTTTAATATCTCTCATCCTCTCACTGCCTTTTGCTTCTCCTCCCTGCCGGGTTGTTATATCTCTTTTTTCCTCCTCATTTCCCTCTTTGTAAAGCTCCCTTTAGGGACGTTTATGGAATTCAGCCGGATATAGGAAATTAGCAGGGAATGCCCTGGGGAAAAGAGTATTTGTGGTCTGTTTTATGCTGTTAATGCAGTTTGGGAAATTAGAGCGTTGCTCTGCTGGGGGTTTTGAACATTTTTGTCTTCTCTTGGGTCACATCACAGAGTTTCGCTCCAAGATGAAGCCTAATTTCAGAAGTTACAGTTGCCAGGGATGCAGAAACAAGCATAACATTATGACCTAATATTGTGTTGGCCCCCCTTTTGCTGCCAAAACAGCCCTGACCCGTCGAGGCATCAGCATAGCAGTGATAGGAGAAGCCATGTTTCTGACAGATCCTAGTGATCACATGTAGATGGAGAATAGAAGCAGTCCCAGCACTGAGCCCTGAGGTACATTAGTAGACGCCTCACCTCTCCACGACACCCTGAAGGACCCACTGAGAGGAAAGACTTGAACCCCTGGAGAGCAGTTCCTGAGATGTCCATTGTCAACAGGAACATCTGCAGTGAAAGTGTGTGCTGAGTTCCTCCCTCTAAATGTCAGCACAGGGCTCCTGCGTCACTTCTCTTGAATGCTTCCCTCACGCTTTAATTATTTTTGCTGCCATTTTTATTTTATCTTGACAGAAAAGCAGCAATACAGATTGGTTCAATATATCACTTTCAGAAGAATCTCTGCCAAAACTGACGTTTCTAATAAAGGAGTATCACCTCAGATCTGGCAAAACATACAGTTGCATTCGCTTTCATAAACTGTTCATAGAGAGATTATTGCATGCAACAGAATAAAGGGCACGTGAGTGAGTGAGTGAGTGAGTGAGTGAGTGAGTGAGTGAGTGAGTGAGTGAGTGAGTGAGTGAGTGAGTGAGTGAGTGAGTGAGTGTGTGAGTGAGTGAGTGTGAGTGAGTGAGAGAGTGAGTGAGTGAGTGAGTGTGTGAGTGAGTGAGTGAGTGAGTGTGAGGAGTGTGAGGAGAGTGAGTGTGAAGAGTGAGTGAGTGAGTGAGTGAGTGAGTGAGTGAGTGAGTGAGTGAGTGAGGAGTGAGTAGTGTGTGTGTGTGAGTGAGTGAGTAGGAGTGAGAAGTGGAGTGAGTGAGTAGGGTGAGGTGTGAGTGAGTGAGTGAGTGAGTGTAAAGAGGAGGTAAGTAAGTGAGTGAGAGAGTGAGTGAGTGGTGTGAGTGAGTAAGTGAGTGAGTGAGTGTGTGTGTGAGTGAGTGTGTGAGTGAGTGAGTGAGTGAGTGTGTGAGTGAGTGAGTGAGTGTGAGTGAGTGTGAGGAGGAGGAGTGAGTGAGTGAGTGAGTGAGGAGTGAGTGAGTGAGTGAGTGAGTGAGTGAGTGAGTGAGTGAGTGAGAGAGTGAGAGAGAGTGAGAGTGTGTGAGTGTAAGTAAGTGAGTGTGTGAGTGAGTGTGTGAGTGAGTGTGTAGGTGGAGTGAGTGTGAGTGAGTGTGTGTGTGAGTGAGTGAAGTAGAGTGAGTGAGTGTGGAGGAGTGAAAGTAAGTAAGTGAGTGTGTGAGGAGTGAGTGTGAGAGAGTGTGTGAGTGAGAGAGTGAGTGGAGTGAGTGTGAGTGAGTGAGTGTGAGTGAGTGTGAGTGAGTGAGTGAGTGTGTGAGTGAGTGTGAGTGAGTGTGTGTGTGAGTGTGAGTGTGTGAGTGAGTGAGTGAGTAAGAGTGAGTAAGTGAGTGATGTAAAGTGAGTGAGTGAGTGGTGTGAGTGAGTGAGTGAGTGAGTAAGTGAGAGTGAGTGAGTGTGTGTGTGAGTGAGTGAGTGTGTGTGAGTGAGTGTGTGTGTGAGTGTGTGTGTGTGAGTGAGTGGTGTGTGTGTGTGAGTGAGTGAGTGTGAGTGTGAGTGAGTGAGTGTGTGTGAGTGAGTGAGTGTGAGTGAGTGTGAGTGTGTGAGAGTGTGAGTGAGTGTGTGAGTGTGAGTGAGTGTGTGAGTGAGTGAGTGAGTGTGTGAGTGAGTGTAGAGTGTAAGTGTGTAAGTGAGTGTGAGTGAGTGAGAGTGTGGAGAGTGTGAGTGAGTGAGTGAAGTGAGTGAGAGTGTGAGTGAGGTGTGAGTGAGTGTGAGGAAGAGTGAGTGAGTGTGAGGAGTGTGAGAGAGTGTGAGTGAGTGTGTGAGTGTGAGTGTGTGTGTGTGTGTGTGTGTGTGAGTGTGTGTGTGTGAGTGTGAGTGGTGTGTGAGTATGTAAAGTGTGTGAGGAGTGAGTGAGTGGAGTGAGTGGAGTGAGGAGTGAGAGTGAGTGTGAGTGAGTGAGTGAGTGTGATTGAGTGAGTGAGAGTGAGTAAGTGTGTAAGTGTGTGTGAGTAAAGTGTGAGTGAGTGAGTAAGTGTGGAGTGAGTGAGTGAGTGTGTGAGAGTAAGGAGTGAGTAAGTGTGAGTAAGTGAGTGAGTGAGTGGAGTGAGTAAAGTGAGTGTGTGAGTAAGTGAGTGTGTGAGTGAGTGTGAGTAAAGTGTGTGAGTGTGTGTAGTGTGTGAGTGAGAGAGTGAGTGAGTGAGTGAGTGTAGAGTGAGTGAGGAGTGTGTGAGAGTGAGTGAGTGTGAAAGTGAGTGAGGAGTGTGAGTGAGTGAGTATGTGTGAGTGAGTGTGTGGAGTGAGTGAGTGAGTGTGTGAAGTGAGAGAGGTGTGAGTGTGTGTGTGTGTGTGGTGAGTGAGTGAGTGAGTGAGTGTGTGTGTGAGTGTGTGAGTGAGTGAGTAAGTGAGTGAGTGAGTGAGGTGAGTAAGTGAGTGAGTAAGGAGTGAGTGAGGAGTGAGGAGTGAGTGAGTAGTGAGTGAGTGTGTGAGTAAAGTAAGTGAGTGAGTGAGTGAGAGTGAGTGAGTGTGAGTGAGTGTGTGTGAGTAAGTGTGTGAGTAAGTGAAAGGAGGAGTAAGTGAGTGAGTGAGTGAGTGAGGAGTGAGTGAGTGAGTGAGTGTGAGTGAGTGAGTGAGTAAAGAGTGTGAGTGAGAGTGTGAGTGAGTGAGTGAGTGTGTGTGTGTGTGTGTGTGTGTGTGTGTGTGTGTGTGTGTGTGTGTAGTGTGTGTGTGAGTGAGTGAGTGTGAGTAAGTGAGAGTGTGAGTGAGTGAGTGTGTGAGTGAGTGTGTGACTCAGTGAGTGAGTGTGTGAGTGAGTGAGTGTGTGTGTGAGTGTGAGTGAGTGAGTGTGTGAGTGAGTGAGCGTGTGTGTCTGTGTGTGTGTGTATGTGTGTGTGTATGTGAATGAGTGTGTGTGTGTGTGTCTGTGTGTGTGAGAGTGTATGTGTGTGTGTGTGTGTGTGTGTGTGAGCGAGCGAACAAGTAAGTGGAGAAAGTTATGTGCTGAAACACTAACACTTCTGTCTCTCTTGATCAGAATATTCAGTCGGAGAAAGAAGCACTGAAGGAGGGGAGAGAGAAGACGCCAAAGTACCAGCGCACAGAAGACGGCTTCATCAGAATAGGTGAGTGTGTGAGCCGCACCTGCTGTGAAGCACACACTAAACATAGCAGCATGATTCAGCTCATAAAGA
>JAGHMJ010001908.1:687500-700000 GCA_018749465.1 Paracanthobrama guichenoti
TAATAGAAAGTTTGTGCAATGTTATCTGGCCTTTAATCACGTTCCCAAAACATTATTATTATTTCTGAAGCGTTTTCTAAAGGTTTGGCTACTCTTTGTTTCAGAACGTCTAGAGAACATTCATAAGCAACGTTCGAATGTTCCTGTAACGTTCTCACAATGCTTTGAGTGTTCTGAGAACGCTTCCGTAACGTAACGGGAACGTTCACCAAACGTATCCTGCCAGAAGCATCTGTTCCGCTCCGTGTGAAGCAGCGCACGGGTACTCAGACACTCTGCTAAGAGAAATGATTAATATTCATCAGATGCTACACACATTGGCCAAGGGTTCTGATATTTAGTGATGCCTTAAAATGATTCGCTGATGGTTAGAGGTAAACCTGACGATCGGCGCGCTTGCACGAGATCTGGAGCAGAGTCTCTTCAGAGGAGAAAGAGAAAGTGTGTGCAGTAAGATAACACCATCAGCGACGCTCACTGAGGCTTGGCAGGAGGGTCACATGACTCGCGTCCCCTCAGGAGAGTCACATGACTCGCGTCCCCCTCAGGAGGGTCACATGACTCGCGTCCCCCTCAGGAGGGTCACATGACTCGCGTCCCCCTCAGGAGGGTCACATGACTCGCGTCCCCCTCAGGAGGGTCACATGACTCGCGCGTCCCCTCAGGAGGGTCACATGACTCGCGCCCCCTCAGGAGGGTCACATGACTCGCGGCCCCCTCAGGAGGGTCACATGACTCGCGTCCCCCTCAGGAGGGTCACATGACTCGCGCCCCCTCAGGAGGGTCACATGACTCGCGGCCCCCTCAGGAGGGTCACATGACTCGCGTCCCCCTCAGGAGGGTCACATGACTCGCGTCCCCCTCAGGAGGGTCACATGACTCGCGCCCCCTCAGGAGGGTCACATGACTCGCGTCCCCCTCAGGAGGGTCACATGACTCGCGCCCCCTCAGGAGGGTCACATGACTCGCGCCCCCTCAGGAGGGTCACATGACTCGCGTCCCCCTCAGGAGGGTCACATGACTCGCGGCCCCCTCAGGAGGGTCACATGACTCGCGTCCCCTCAGGAGGTCACATGACTCGCGTCCCCCTCAGGAGGGTCACATGACTCGCGTCCCCCTCAGGAGGGTCACATGACTGTCCCCCTCAGGAGGGTCACATGACTCGCGTCCCCCTCAGGAGGGTCACATGACTCGCGTCCCCCTCAGGAGGGTCACATGACTCGCGTCCTCCCTCAGGAGGGTCACATGACTCGCGTCCCCTCAGGAGGGTCACATGACTCGCGTCCCCTCAGGAGGGTCACATGACTCGCGTCCCCCTCAGGAGGGTCACATGACTCGCGTCCCCCTCAGGAGGGTCACATGACTCGCGTCCCCCTCAGGAGGGTCACATGACTCGCGTCCCCCCTCAGGAGGGTCACATGACTCGCGTCCCCCTCAGGAGGGTCACATGACTCGCGTCCCCCCTCAGGAGGGTCACATGACTCGCGTCCCCCTCTGGAGGGTCACATGACTCGCGTCCCCCTCTGGAGGGTCACATGACTCGCGTCCCCCTCCACTGTCCCTTCATCGGTTTCTCTCCATCCATGAACTCAGGTGAAACTGTAACGCTCGGCTCATTTGAATAAAGTCAAAGTCCAAACTTGACTTTAGTGTTTATATGCTGCTATGCGGACAGGGATGCAAAGCACTGTTTGAACAAGAACTATAAATCGAGATATCAATTATATATCCTAGTATACAGTTGGGCTTGAACGTTTGTGAACCCCCTGCAGAATCTGTGAATCATTTTAACAGAATATGAGGGATCATACTAAATGCATGATATTTTTTGTTTAGTCCTGTCCTGTCCTATCTTACATAAAAGATGTTTACATATAGTCCACAAGACAAAAACTTTATAAAAATGACCCGTGCACTGACAGAAGTGCAGGTACAGTGCTGTCACTGGGGCGGTACCCTAAGGTACCCTACGCTCTCTTAAAGCACTGATATGCACCCTATCAGGGTGAGTAAGGTACTAAGATGTACCTCTTTACTTTTGTACCTTAGGGTACCGCCCCAGTGACAGTAATGTACCTTTTTTTCTGAGTGTGTGTGCAAAAGTTTACACACCCTTGATTCTTAATACTGTATCATTCCCTGATGATCCACGGCTCTGTGTGTGTGTGTGTGTGTGTGTGTGTGTGTGTGTGTGTGTGTGTGTGTGTTTTTTGTGATGGTTGTTCTTGAGTCTCTTGTTTGTCCTGATCAGTTCAACTAACCAACATACTTCAGAAAAATCCTCTAGATCCTGCAAGATCCTTCAGTTTTCCAGCATCTTCTGCATATCTGAACCCTCTCCAGCTGTGACTGTGTGATTCTGAGATCTGAGGACGACTGAGGGACTCAAACACAACTATTAAAGGAGGTTCAGACGTTCACTGACGCTCCAGAAGGAAACATGACACATTAAGAGCCGGGGGTGAAAACTTTTGCACAGGTTGAAGATCTCCAAATTGTTCTTATTTTGTTTAAATGTCAATGTTTTTCCGTTAGTACTGCCTGTCGGAAGCAGCAGAAGAGATGTGCATGTTTCTCAGAAGAAAAATTAAGTGCAATTTACCCTGATCTTCAAAAGTTTTCACCCCGGCTCCGTGGCTCTGATGCGTCAACCTTTTTATTTTTCTGAAGTATGTTCCTTCTGGAGCGATCATTGGGAACCACACACACACACAGGGAATGTCTCAACAGAGTTTTTTTTTATTTTTCTGAAGTATGTTGGTCAGTTTAACTGCTCAGGACAAACAAGAGACTCAAGAACAACCATCACACACACACACACACACACACACAGCCGTGGATCATCGGGAACCACACACACACACACAGCCGTGGATCATTGGGAACCACACACTCAAACTCAGGGTTTTTTTTGTCTTGTGGACTATATGTAAACATCTTTTATGTAAGATATCTCATTCAGGACAGGACTAAATAAAAAATATCATGCATTTAGTATGATCCCTCATATTCTGTTAAAATGATTCACAGATTCTGCAGGGGGTTCACAAACTCTAGATATCAAATCTAAGTCAAATCCTGTAACTGTGAATGCCTCTGTGTCACACTGAGCCTTGACTCTGCAAACCCAGGTTGTCTCAGATTAACCCCCAACAGAAGGACGTGTTTAGAGTAAACGGTTAACTCGTCTCGCTCAACCGGTCTCACCGCTGATGGAAAAGAGATGATGATGATGATGAAGATGCCCACCTGAAACACAACAGGTGTGTCCTAAACACTGGAGTTCAGTTTCACTCGCATGACAATAAACAATCCAAACAGTCAGCTGGATGCAAACCTACGAGCGCTTCCACACGAGGACTCTTAAAGGGACAGTTCACCCAAAAATGCTCTCTCCCTCGTGTCGTTCCAAACCTGTATGAGTTTATTTGGAGGTATGGAAGTCAGTGGGGCTCATCACCTGTTTGGGTTCCCATATTCAAATCCATCATTTATACAGCGCTTTTCACAAACAGAGTGTTTCAAATCAGCTTTACAGTGATAATAGGACATTAATTGTCCATTGTAGTAAAAGTTATTAACTTTGGGGCGACTTACACAAGTAAAACAGAAGCGCTCTGGACGCTCATCTGCACGACAGCTGCGTCAGCGCCTAGAGAACGCAAACACTGAAACGATACCGTTATCGTCTCCGTGTAAACTTCAAAAAAAGGTGAATCTGTGAGAGCGGTGACGGCACGTAAGCATTACATGTTTATACGTTTTTTCTTTACAAAATGGCCGCCAAATTACCTGTCTGAAAGTGAAGGAGGCGTCGCAGAGTCTAGTTGACACGCTTTCTGCAGACACTTCAGGGATGAGTTGTGCTCGTGTCCACCACCTGATCCGGATCCGGCTGACTGCAGTAAACCTCGGGATAAACAGAGAGACTAACATTAGCGTAGATGCCATTCTTCTTATGATCTAACGAGTACATCAGGTGTTATGGGAAGTGTTCCCGGTTCCGGCTGACCTAGTTAATGCAGCCTGACAATCATTTACTGATTTGAATAATAGAGATTGATAATGTTTTATGTGTAAGCCATAGTAAAGAGATGCGTTTTTAGTCTAGATTTAAACTGACAGAGTGTGTCTGCTTCCCGAACAATGCTAGGAAGACTGTTCCAGAGTTTAGGCGCTAAATAGGAAAAGGATCGACCGCCTGCAGTTGATTTTGATATTCTAGGGATTATCAACTGGCCAGAGTTTTGAGACCGCAATAGACGTGATGGAGTATAATGCGTTAAGAGCTCGCTCAAGTACTGGGGAGCTAAACCATTTAGTGCTTTGTAAGTAATAAGCAAGATTTTAAAATGTATACGATGTTTAATAGGGAGCCAGTGCAGTGTTGACAGAACCGGGCTAATATGGTCATACTTCCTGGTTCTAGTAAGCTCGAGCTGCTGCGTTTTGGACCAGCTGGAGTTTGTTTATTAAGCGAGCAGGGCAACCACCCAGTAAAGCATTACAGTAATCTAGCCTTGAGGTCATGAACGCATGAATTAACTGTTCAGCATTTTGCATTGAAAGCATGTGCCGTAATTTAGATATATTTTTAAGATGGTAGAATGCAGTTTTACAGATGTTAGAAACGTGGCTTTCATATGAAAGATTGGTATCAAAGAGCACACCCAGGTTCCATATTCTTTCGTGTTCTGCAGAAGAAAGAAAAGCATACGGGGAGGGAGACTAAATGTTGACAGGATTTTCATTTTGGGGTGAACTGTCCCTTTAAGGGATTACTGTAATTTACTTTATTCTGTGAAGATATTTTGAGAAGTGTTTTTATTAGTATTAATATTATTTATATCCACACAGTGGGAGTCAGTGGTCACTAAAGCTATTTTGCTCGTTTCAAACATTTAGGCAGAAGCGTTTTATTTTTAATGTATTGTTTTTTTAAATATGTACAAATACAGTCAAAAGTATGGAAGCTTCTTTCCGCCACAGTCGCAATTACCTTTTATTATTATTATTAGTAGTAGTAGTAGTAGTAGTTATTCTGTGGCGAATACAAGCTTCCATACTAAAGGGTACAATAGATAGCAAAACAAACAAAAATATAATATAATGCTTATTAATGACGAATGCTTATTATTTACATATTTACATTTATGTGCCAAATTTAGATAAAAGTCGTAGTAGATAGATTGATTAAATAATATTCCTTATGATACGTGGGGGAAAAAATAATAAAACTAGGGTAAATAAGCTAGGCATGATTCTTAAATTAAATCCGTCATGTTTCTCTTCTGCTGTGACGCGTCCAATAAGCGTGCGTTTCCGTGTACGCCACGGCCAATCAGCGGTGTCCACGAGGTGCAGGTCGGAGGCGGAGACCACAGGCTGTGACAGACAGCGAATCTGAGCAATCACCAGCGCGCACTGTCTAAGAGGCGTGGCGACGCTTCACGCAGTATCCAATCGGATCGCGCGGGAGGCGGGGCCTGTGCGCGGGGCTTCATCGTCCATAGCCACACGTGACGCGCAGTAGTCGCAGGCGGAGAGCTGCATCAGTGAGCACGGGTGAGTACACTACACCTCACATATCGCTTTACTACACCTGTGTGCCTTTCTGCTCATCTGCGGTGTGTCTTAACCATGGGTTACTGCAGGAAAGCGCGGATATATGAAGTGTAAGAAGGAGAATGTGCGTTGACCTATAGGCTAGCCGCTTGAGCTAAGCTAACCGATACAGGTGTCATGTCAATAAACGCGGAGTGTGTTCAAAACTCATCGCTTCGTGTGGTGTTATCGTCACGAGAGCCGGTGTGTGTGCTCGGAGCTCACAGAAACTGAACTGAAGTTAGCCAAACAAACGCGTACCGAGTTAAAGCTAGTCAGACCTGTGCGCTTTAAATCATCTTATGTGAGGTTTAATTCATCTTTACCGTTACATGGAGATCGTCCACTTAATGTGTGTTATATAGCCAGCTCACATCGCACACAGCGCTCAAATGTCACTCGACACAGCCTTTTGCTTTCAGTTTGAGGTTATCAGTGGATTTTTCTGGAATAAAACCGGCTGGGCTAGAGCCGCACATGTCAGTTAAACCGTCACTTCCGGCCTTTAAGAGAAAAGGTAAAGGTCACGAGACTGGCATTTGCATGGAGATAAACACCACACGACTACTTCTCTCCTTGTGTTTGAAGGATGCAGTTCATTCCCAGCAGGAAAATGATTCTCCTGAGCCCTTGTTAACATGTCCTCAGACTCTGGCACACCTTTGACCTTTATGTTTAACCGAAAAGATGCCTTTCTCAAGTTTAACAGTGTTCCTCTGTGAACTGGGTCATGCGAATTATCTACAGGGCTTTATCTATTCACTTTTTACGGCCTGTATCCTGCTCTGAGGCATTGAGTCACTGGTGCATTCTGGGAAGGATGTGTGTAGAAGGTCTGTGGTACCTTCCCCCATCGACTCAAGCCCAGTCGAGTGTAAAGAGGCTTAACCCTGTGTCTGGAAGAGAGTGTGTGTGTGTGTGTGTGTGTGTGTGTGTGTGTGTGTGTGTGTGTGTGTGTGTTTGTTCACTATTGGGTGCTGAGGTGAACGAACCCCCGTTTGGACCGCCGGATACTCCAGGCAATCGCTTTGGTTATAAACAACCAATATAATGTACAACCGACCAGTTAGTATCGCAGAAAAAACTAAAATATGCTGATCAAGTCTTGTATCCACCTTAAAAGTGCAGTGTGTAAGTTTTAGTGGCATCTAGCAGTGAGGTTGTGAAACCACCCACCGCTCACCCCTCCCTGTCGGAGCACATACAGGCGCTACGGTGGTCGTCTGAGACAGCAGAGAGTAGCTAGCGCTCTGTAGAGAAGTTTGTCCCTTTAGGGCTACCGTAGAAACATGGCGGCACAAATTGCCGGCTTCACTGTAAGGGGACCCGCGGTGTGTGTCAATAGAAACGGCTCATTCTAAGGTAATAAACACATAACGCTCTGAAAACATAGTTATGTGTGTTATATTGCATTTCTGTCAATAGATCCTCATACATACTACACACTGCACCTTTAAGTCATGCGTTTTAAAGCCTTGCAAGTTAAACGTTTTATTTGCGTGGACACTAAAAGTGTGTGAGTGCTGAACTGAGCTCTCTTTTGCGTCGTCTTATTGTTTAAACTGTCAAATACACGCAAGGTTTACATAAAACAGTCGTTTATATGTTAAAGGCACAGTATGTAACTTTCCATCTCTTACTCAACACAAAGGCGTGTCTTGACTCTTGAGTGGGCGGAGCTTTTATTCTGCCGCGAGCGCTTCCTCTTCTGCTCGTGTGTGTGTGTGTGTGTGTTTGGTCATATCACACACATGTGAGTGTGTTAAAGTGATGTTATAATGCTACTCTGTGCGTTGGCTCGGCGCTACTATGAGACACTTGCTCACACTGCAGTGAGCGAGATCATATTAGGCATGGTAAAACATGTGCGGTAAATCAACAACACCAGATTTAAACAATCAGACCAATTAGAACAATGATTAGTTTCTGTCCATCAATGATCCAAACAGTGTCTAATAAAACACATCAGATATTAAAGCGGCTTTGTGTTGCCATGGTTACTACACAATAACACCGGAGGGTAACGCGGGGATGATGTCACTGATAGGCGGCGTACGGGCCGTGTCCTGGTTAAAATCACTGATTTCTCAGGATTTAAACATTCTTGGAAACATTTGGGATAATGCACACAAGTCAACAACAGATATAACCCTGTTCTAGTGGCTTTTCGATATTTTAATATCTTACATATTGTGCCTTTAAATGAATGCAAACAGTTTAGCAGTGTGTTAGATCTGTGCGTTTGCTCTTAAAGTGACAGTAGCCTAATAAACCTGTCATTAATGATCAAAAGACAGAGAAAATCACTCACTGCTCTCGACTGAATAACTTTAATAATCAGCGTACATTTAATTCATGCAGTGCTTATTACATTTGTATCTTGCGTTGCATTCGTCCTATTGTTCTTATTCTTAATATCAAAGATGAAATGATACCATAATTATAATATAATAATTATACCGCACGTGGGTCGAGCATAAAACACTTTTTACAAACGTTTTATGTTTTAATGTTTGTGAAATCTTTGTGTTTGTGTTTTATTGAAAGTAAAATCTGTCAAATGCAGTTAGCTAATCCTCTGATGGTCAAGTGTCAGTAGGCGTTCTTTTATCAATTTTCAGGGCTTGTTTTGATTATTAGACTACTCATTCCAACTTTACTAAAGTCTCATTAAAACGTCTGCCCACTGATCATCGCCCCTAGCGTAGAGATCTCTAAACGCTGATGACGTAACGAAGCCTCGTTTACTGAAGGCATGTGACTTTGGCAGTTTGATGCGTGCTCCGAGTCGAAACTAAAGATTCGGAAATGCTTCGCGAGGCAGCGACTCGAAATCGCCCATTCGGCTGAGGTGCGAGAGTCTTAAGCCAACATGAGAGAGGAACGTGATATGATATTGCTGGAGTATCGCCCGGCCCTACTGTGATATGAGCCTAGCACAGCTCTGTGGGGCAGCGTGATATGCGGTCTGTCCGTCGTTATGCAAACCTGTTTGACCAGAGACCAGAGAGGCCTGGCGCATCTGTGGGGCTCTAATGGAGCAGGCGTGTTCAATCAGCAGAGCAGACTGGATTTGGAGCCGCTCGCTGTCAGTTAGCACTGCCATGCCTAATGTCTTCCTCTCTCAGTCTGGGCAGGATGGAGCGCGAGTGAGCGCGGGAGACAGAGAGCGCGAGTGAGCGCGGGAGACAGAGAGCGCGAGAGAGCGCGAGTGAGCGCGGGAGACAGAGAGCGACAGAGAGCGCGCGGGAGACAGAGAGCGCAGAGAGAGCAGAGCGCAGACAGAGAGCGCGAGTGAGCGCGAGGAGACAGACAGCGCGAGGAGCGCGTGAGCGCTGGGAGACAGAGAGCGCGAGAGCGAAAGAGAGGAGACAGAGAGCGCGTGAGCGCGAGTGAGCGCTGGAGACAGAGAGCGCGAGAGAGCGCGAGTGAGCGCGGGAGACAGAGAGCGCGAGTGAGCGGGAGACAGAGAGCGAGAGAGAGCGAGAGTGAGAGCGAGACAGAGAGCGAGGAGCGAGGAGCGCGGGAGACAGAGAGCGCGAGAGCGAGTGAGCGCGGGAGACAGAGAGCGCGAGTGAGCGCGGGAGACAGAGAGACAGAGTGAGCGCGAGACAGAGAGCGAGAGAGCGCGGGAGACAGAGCGCGGGAGACAGAGAGCGTGGAGACAGAGAGCGCGAGTGAGAGACAGAGAGCGCTGGAGACAGAGAGCGCGAGTGAGCGCTGAGACAGAGACAGAGAGCGCGAGTGAGCGCGTGGAGACAGAGAGCGCGAGTGAGAGTGAGCGCCGGAGACAGAGAGCGCGAGTGAGCGCGGGAGACAGAGAGCGCGAGAGAGCGCGAGTGAGCGCGGCGAGAGACAGAGAGAGCGCGAGCGAGGAGCGCGAGACAGAGAGCGGAGAGAGAGCGCGACAGAGAGCGCGGGAGAGCAGAGAGAGCGCGGGAGACAGAGAGCGCGAGTGAGCGCGGGAGACAGAGAGCGCGAGTGAGCCGATGGAGACAGAGAGCAGCGAGTGAGTGGAGACAGAGAGCTGGAGACAGAGAGCGCGAGGAGAGCGAGACAGAGAGCGCGAGTGAGCGCGGGAGACAGAGAGCGCGAGTGAGCGCGAGTGAGCGCGGGAGACAGAGAGCGCGAGTGAGCGCGAGTGAGCGCGGGAGACAGAGAGCGCGAGTGAGCGCGAGAGAGCGCGGGAGACAGAGAGCGCGAGTGAGCGCGAGTGAAAGACAGGGAGACAGAGAGCGCGAGTGAGCGCGAGTGAGCGCGGGAGACAGAGAGCGCGAGAGCGCGCGGGAGACAGAGAGCGCGAGTGAGCGCGAGTGAGCGCGGGAGACAGAGAGCGCGAGTGAGCGCGAGTGAGCGCGGGAGACAGAGAGCGCGAGTGAGCGCGAGTGAGCGCGGGAGACAGAGAGCGAGTGAGCGCGAGTGAGCGGGAGACAGAGAGCGCGACAGAGCGAGTGAGCGCGGGAGAGAGAGAGCGTGAGCGAGAGCGCGGGAGACAGAGAGCGCGAGTGAGCGCGAGTGAGCGCGGGAGACAGAGAGCGCGAGAGCGAGCGCGCGAGAGAGAGAGAGAGAGCGAGAGAGAGACAGAGAGCGAGAGAGAGCGAGACAGAGAGCGCGAGGAGAGCGAGTGAGACAGAGAGCGCGAGAGAGCGAGAGAGAGCGCGAGCGAGCAGAGCGAGAGACAGAGAGCGCGAGTGAGCGCGAGAGAGCGCGAGAGCGCGAGAGAGCGAGAGAGACAGAGAGCGAGTGAGAGCGAGAGACAGAGAGAGCGACAGAGAGCGCGAGAGAGAGAGAGAGAGAGACAGAGAGGGAGAGAGAGAGAGAGAGAGCGGGCGAGTGAGCGCGGGAGACAGAGAGAGCGAGAGAGCGAGGAGCTGGAGACAGAGAGCGCGAGTGAGCGCGGGAGACAGAGAGAGCGCGAGTGAGCGCGGAGACAGAGAGCGAGTGAGCCGCGGGAGACAGAGAGCGAGTGAGCGCTGGAGACAGAGAGCGAGTGAGCGAGAGGAGACACAGAGAGCGAGAGAGCGGGAGAGAGAGAGCGCGAGTGAGCGCGGGAGACAGAGAGCGCGAGTGAGCGCGGGAGACAGAGAGCGCGAGAGAGCGCGAGTGAGCGCGGGAGACAGAGAGCGCGAGTGAGACAGAGCGCGAGTGAGCGCTGGAGACAGAGAGAGCGAAAGAGACGAGAGTGAGCGCGAGTGAGCGAGACAGAGAGCGCGAGCGCTGAGACAGAGAGCGCGAGTGAGCGGGAGACAGAGAGAGCGAGTGAGCTGCTGGAGACAGAGAGCGCAGCGAGAGAGAGAGCGCGAGTGAGCGGGAGACAGAGAGCGCGTGAGCTGGAGAGAGAGCGCGAGTGAGCGCGGAGACAGAGAGCGAGTGAGCGCTGGAGACAGAGAGCGAGAGCGCTGGAGACAGAGAGCGCGAGTGAGCGCTGGAGACAGAGAGCGCGAGTGAGCGCGGGAGACAGAGAGCGCGAGTGAGCGCGGGAGACAGAGAGCGCGAGTGAGCGCTGGAGAGAGAGAGAGCGCGAGTGAGCGCGGGGAGACAGAGAGCGAGAGAGATGGAGACAGAGAGCGCGAGTGAGCGCTGGAGACAGAGAGCGCGAGCGAGCGGGAGACAGAGAGCGCGAGTGAGCGGAGACAGAGAGCGCGAGAGCTGGAGACAGAGAGCGCGAGTGAGCTGGAGACAGAGAGCGAGGAGAGCTGGAGACAGAGAGCGAGTGAGCGTGGAGACAGAGAGCGAGTGAGCCGCGGGAGACAGAGAGCGAGTGAGCGAGAGAGAGAGACAGAGAGCGAGAGAGAGCGCTGGAGAGAGAGAGAGAGCGAGTGAGCGCTGGAGACAGAGAGCGAGGGAGCGCAGAGACAGAGAGCGCGAGTGAGCGCGGGAGACAGAGAGCGAGTGAGAGGAGAGAGAGAGTGAGAGCGCTGGAGACAGAGAGAGCGCGGGAGACAGAGAGAGCGAGTGAGCGCGGAGACAGAGAGCGCGAGTGAGCGCGGGGAGACAGAGAGCGAGTGAGCGCGGGAGAGAGAGAGAGAGAGAGCGGAGACAGAGAGCGCGAGTGAGCGCGGGAGACAGAGAGCGAGTGAGTGAGACAGAGAGAGAGAGCGGGAGACAGAGAGCGCGGGAGCGAGAGAGAGAGAGCGACAGAGCGTGGAGACAGAGAGCGCGAGAGAGAGAGAGCGCGGGAGAGAGAGAGCGAGAGAGCGCGAGAGAGAGAGCGAGAGAGCGAGTGAGCGCGGAGACAGAGAGAGAGTGAGAGAGGAGACAGAGAGCGAGAGACAGAGCGCGAGAGAGAGAGCGGGAGACAGAGAGAGAGGAGAGAGACAGAGAGCGAGAGAGCAGAGAGAGAGAGAGTGAGAGAGAGAGAGAGAGCGAGAGAGCCGCGAGGAGACAGAGAGCGCGAGTGAGCGCTGGAGACAGAGAGCGCGCGACAGAGAGTGAGCGCGGGAGACAGAGAGAGAGAGAGACAGAGAGCGAGCGAGTGGAGACAGAGAGCGCGAGAGAGCGGGAGACAGAGAGCGCGAGTGAGCGCGAGGAGACAGAGAGAGAGAGAGCGAGAGCGTGGGAGACAGAGAGAGAGAGAGAGAGAGAGACAGAGAGAGCGCGAGAGACAGACAGAGAGCGCGAGAGAGAGCTGAGAGAGGGAGGAGAGAGAGAGAGAGAGCGCGAGGAGCGAGAGAGAGAGAGCGCGAGAGTGAGAGACAGAGAGAGAGAGAGCAGAGAGCGCTGGAGAGAGCCCGGAGAGAGCGCGGAGAGAGCGCAGAGAGAGCTGGAGACAGAGAGCGCGAGAGAGCGCGGGAGACAGAGCGCGAGTGAGCGCGAGAGAGAGAGAGAGAGCGAGAGAGAGAGAGAGAGAGAGAGCGAGTGAGCCGCGGGAGACAGAGAGCGAGAGAGAGCGAGAG
>JAGHMJ010001908.1:707500-712500 GCA_018749465.1 Paracanthobrama guichenoti
GAATCAATGCCACGTAGAATTAAGGCAGTTCTGAAGGCGAAAGGGGGTCAAACACAGTATTAGTATGGTGTTCCTAATAATCCTGACAGGTGAGTGTGTGTGTATATATATAGATATATGGATTTTGGATGATTAAATGATTTGCTGTTTTTAATCACAGAATTGTTTCTACTGCAGTTTGTTAGTGAAATATAAACTGTAATAACTTGTTTTCATGACTGATTTATCCAAACATTAAATAATGAAGACGTCTCTAGCGTCAGGTCAAGTGAAGATGATGATGAGTATGTGATTGTTTATTTGGTGAAATGCTGT
This sequence comes from Paracanthobrama guichenoti, assembly GCA_018749465.1. Classification (NCBI taxonomy): domain Eukaryota; kingdom Metazoa; phylum Chordata; class Actinopteri; order Cypriniformes; family Gobionidae; genus Paracanthobrama; species Paracanthobrama guichenoti. The sequence continues at coordinate 707,816 of JAGHMJ010001908.1, forward strand.
TCTCTGGAGTTATTTCTGCACATTGAACTGCTTTCTAGAGGTACTGTAACGGGAGTTTTAATGACGTCTTTCCCCAAAACCTAAATTAGCCATCTCCGACCAAAGCTGCTCAGTATTGCAGGCTGTTTGCCTTTATTCCTAGAGCGTTAATCATGTTTGGGATGCGCAATGTATCGGCCGCTGTTCTGTGATGGGTTTGAATGGCTTGAGATGTGATTGGAATCACTTCAGAAAATACGGTTCAGAGCAACATGTCTGTCTGTCATATCGGCTACGGCATTATGGGACGGGGCTTCAATGGTGAGACTTGAGTTTTTGTAACCAGGCTCTCAAATTATATCCTAATTTGGATTTAGTTTGATCGGCCGATATACCGGTTATTCATATCCGTGCTTCCCTAAATCCTACAGAAGAATCTGTTCTTGTAAAGAAAGCTGAGTGCAGATTGACTGTCCCTGTTTGCTAAAACACTGTTTCAGTCTTTCTGGAAGGGGTTTCGTTCCGTTTTGCTATCAGTATTGATAAGGCAATCTTCCTCAAGCGTTTCCTTTTAGCCGCTCACTGACTCCCATTTCACCAATAATCCGTGTGCTCCTTCATTCCGCAGGTGTCCAGATGCTCGAGTGTGTCTCGGATAGTTTTGCTGACGTCTTGCGTTGGTTCAGTTCAGATTAGCTTTAGTGTGTGTGTGTGTGTGTGTGTGTGTGTGTGTGTGTGTGTGTGTGTGTGTGTGTGTGTGTAATCGCTCTACCCCCACAGATGAGCAACAGATGGGTCAGGACTGGATTCTGTGACTTCCCACACACACACACACACACACACACACACACACACACTCACACACTCGTCCCTGTGAAGCCCCAGGGATCCTCAACTCAAGTGTCCTGCTCTTCAACATCAGCCTCAAGCCAATGTCTCGGTTCGGTTCAGTGAGGTTTAACCCCGCCAGTGTTTTGTTCCCCGTCACAAACAGTCTTTTCAACCGCACCGCATCATTATTTCTGTCTTACAATCATTCATATTATCACAGAAGAACTGGGATAAAAGTTCGGATGTAAATGCATGTCTACGGTAGCGATCAAAATAAATCAGTAAATCACCTTGAAAGTAAACAAGGCTTCAAATAAAGATTGTATCAATTACATCGTTACACCAGTAGATGGAGACAAGAGACTGCTAAAACATGTGTTTGTCATTGAATCATTCATTCAAAAACACGGATTCATCCAGTAATGAAACAAGTGAAGTCTTTATGAGTGAGTCATTGAATCATTCACTCAAGAGATTTGTTCAAAAACGCTGATTCATCCAGTAATGAAACAAGTGAAGTCTTTATGAGTCATTGAATCATTCATTCAAACTGAATTAAGAATAATGATCAATCACAGACACATTAATTCATATAGATTGTAATGGTAATAAGCATTGTTTTTATTTCTGAAGTGAAGAGTAAACGTTAGACCCTTTTTTAACACACTCTTGTTCAGGTGGCTGTGAGATGCAAATATGGGCTGGTTAATTTGCTTTGGCTGATATGTGCACCATTAGTCAGGATAAACCCAGAAGTGTGTGTGTATGTGTGTTCTCTGAGAGTCATGGGTCAGAGCGTTGTGTGTGTGTGTGTGTGTGTGTGTGTGTGTGTGTGTGTGTTCTCTGAGAGTCATGGGTCAGAGCGTTGTTGTGCGTGTGTGTGTGTTCTCTTGAGAGTCGTGGGTCAGAGTGTTGTTGTTGTGTGTGTGTGTGTGTTCTCTGAGAGTCGTGGGTCAGAGCGTTGTGTTGTGTTTTGGCTGCCGTGGTGACGTGTTGCTATCAGACGCTGTTGGCACCGCTGGGTCAGTCGCTCTAATCCTGAGTGTGTTAAGCTCATTAGCACGGCGCCTGTGGGGTGTTGATACACCAGCCTGCTGAAGGGTTAGGGATACACCTGAGGAACGGTCTGTCCGGAGACAGCAATCTCTCTCTCACACACACACACACTGGAGACAGAGACAGAGCAGGGGGCTGTGGGTCTTCTGATGGAGTGAAACTGATAATATGATCATGAGTATTTATATCAGCTTCTGTTCACTCACACCAGAGGACACTTGAGCTGAGCTGATGCTGAGGGAAACGACTGCTTTATCCAGCACAAACACACACATTTCCTGGTTACCTGTGTGTGTGTGTGTGTGTGTGTGTGTGTGTGTGTGTGTGTCCTGGTTACATTTTCCAGAATATGTCCCAACATTGCAAAGCACCAACAGGAAAAGTGTCTGTAGTAGTGTAACGGAGGCCAGCTAGTATTTGCTGTGTGAGTAAACCTCACTCCTCTGATCTCAAGAGACGCTCTAGCGACTGACGCTAGGGTTTGCAGCCTTTAGCCTCCTTGTTAGAGCGTCCGACTTTCATGCCGGCGGACCCAAGTTCGAGTCCCGCTTGGAGTAGGGCGGTTCGAACAGGAGGGGTTACAGCAGCATACTTCATTAATAATGCATTTAGTGAATTAATACAGACTTCAGCATATTCTGAATCACTAGCATAAAGTAATAACCAACGTCCTCCGGTTATGTACAATGAGCAATATAATCCTTCAGACAAAAAAAATAAACATTTTGCTGTCCCAAAATCCCAGCTTTTATACCAAAATATAGAGTCCTGTACCAGCAGCTCTCATACAAGAGTAACGCCTGTGGACTTCAGCATATTCTGAGTAACTAGCAACATAAGCTAGCATACAGCTGCTCTTATACACAGATAAGTCATAACCATACAGTCTTATGACTTCAAACTCAATCCTGAGCAGACACTTTTTCCCCTTCTCTATACCACAATTAAAAACAGCTTTCATGAAATGAACGTCTGAACGAACGAACGTCTGAACACTGAACGAACGAACGAACGACTGAACACTGAACGAACGAACGAACGACTGAACACTGAACGAACGAACGACTGAACACTGAACGAACGAACGACTGAACACTGAACGAACGACTGAACACTGAATGAACGAACGTCTGAACACTGAATGAACGAACGTCTGAACACTGAATGAACGAACGAACGTCTGAACACTGAACGAACGAACGAACGTCTGAACACTGAACGAACGAACGACTGAACACTGAACGAACGACTGAACACTGAACGAACGAACGACTGAACACTGAACGAACGAACGTCTGAACACTGAACGAACGAACGTCTGAACACTGAACGAACGAACGTCTGAACACTGAACGAACGAACGACTGAACACTGAACGAACGACTGAACACTGAATGAACGAACGTCTGAACACTGAATGAACGAACGTCTGAACACTGAATGAACGAACGTCTGAACACTGAACGAACGTCTGAACGAACGAACGACTGAACACTGAACGAACGTCTGAACACTGAACGAACGTCTGAACACTGAACGAACGAACGACTGAACACTGAACGAACGTCTGAACACTGAACGAACGTCTGAACACTGAACGAACGTCTGAACACTGAACGAACGTCTGAACACTGAACGAACGAACGTCTGAACACTGAATGAACGAACGTCTGAACACTGAACGAACGAACGTCTGAACACTGAACGAACGAACGTCTGAACACTGAACGAACGTCTGAATGAACGAACGACTGAATGAACGAACATCTGAACACTGAATGAACGTCTGCATACGGACACAAATCCTTGACCATCAGAGTTTGTGGTCCTCTGGTTGGCAGCGCTGGAAACGTGTAATACGGTTTCTCATGTTTGTCGTGTTTCGAAAATATTTTAGTTTAGTTTGACACGACCTGCATACAGTGTGGCTCTTGTCCAGGTCATTTCCCCTTGGACTTCACAGAAGCCGAAGTGCTTCCATACGCTAGAGTTAATGCCGAGAGTGCCGGTGGGATTTCTCGCTCAGCCGTCGCGCGTCAGCTCGCCACAGACGGTCCGGGCGCTTCAGAGCTGTGCCTTGCGTTCGCAAACATTACGTTATCAACATTTAGAAAATTGATTTTTTTACATTTGTGAATTGATTCAGAATCGTCTGCATCGCGATGCATCTAAGAATAAAATTTTTCCCCCACTCTGTGTGTGTGTGTGTGTGTGTGTGTGTGTGTGTGTGCACACATGCGTGTGTGTAATCTCATTGGGGTAAATCTGATTAAAGAGAAGGGGCTGATGCTGCAGTCGTGGGGACCCTGGGATGGCATCATGTCTACACACACGCACACCCGTGCAACTACAGGCCATGATTACATCAGCCAGATTAGTGTGTATGAGATGCTGAACTGTGTCTGCAGGAGGCGTTCTGCTGCTTCCCCTCATGTATCCCAATGATGATGATGTGTTGTGTGATCTGTAGAGCTCGATTTGATTCGATTTGACTAACTCTTGATTTGATTGGCATGTCTGATTCTTGACTCTTGTGTGTGTAGACTATGGAGCTGAAGATGCGGTTGTGTGTGGCGCTGCTCTCTCTGAGTGTGTGTCTGCTCCTCGGGGCTCGTGTGAGGGCGCTGGAGGAGGCCGACGACATGGAGATGGACGTGGAAGATGCCATCGATGACATGCAGGAGGAAGATGTCGAGGAAGAGGAGCCGACCGTGCCGACTCCACCGGCAGTTCCCACGGTAAGAGTGTTAGACCGGGACTGAACGGGTTAGCTCAAGCGCTCGCTCACCTCCTACGCTGATCCACAGCTGATGGAACTT
>JAGHMJ010001908.1:727500-755000 GCA_018749465.1 Paracanthobrama guichenoti
GGTCAACCTGCATGCACACACTCATGGGGACTTGTGTCACTGTGGGGACCTAAATTGAGGTTAAAAAGCTTATATATCATACAGAATGAGTTCTTTTGAAGGGTTTGTACAGTATAAGAACGATGGGTTACTTAACGTAACCCCAGGTTCTTTGATAACTTCGCTCGGTGTTTCACTATGGGAATCGCTTTGGGCGTGACCAACTACGGAAGCTCTTATGACACCACGTCTGTCTTAGACAGACAGCTCCCAAACTCATTACAGAGAGATTTCTTCCCGTTCCTGTGCAAGGAGGGAAGTGTTGGTGAAACACCTCACTCTGCTATCAAAGAACCTGGGGTTACGTTAAGTAACCCATCGTTCTTTTTCTAACTTCGCTCGGTGTTTCACTATGGGAGATATAGACCACTCCCGGATTGCACAATTTACGCTGTACAAATTACGAGGGTCCTGACCTGTCGGCTCCTAGCACAGCATGTGCTAGCGATGGCTCAGATACATTTAGTCTGTAAAACCGCACAAAAGTGTGCGGCATAGCCCAACTTGCCGCAGCACAGATATCCTAAACCGACACCCCCTTAAGCAGGGCCCATGATGTAGCCATGCCCCTAGTGGAGTGGGCCCTTAAGCCCTCAGGAGGCTGAGATCCTCTGCATTTATATGCTAGAGAAATAGCATCCACAATCCAGTGGGACAGTCGCTGACGTGACAACGGCTTCCCCTTGTGAGGAGTAGCCCAAGACACAAAAAGCTGGTCATCTTTTCTGAAACCTGCTGTCCTCTCCACATATGCATGAAGTGCACGTACTGGACACAATGAATTCAATCTCCGATCCTCCGGAGAAGAAAACGGAGGAGGGTGGAAAGCTGTAAGTTCCGTAGTATGACATCTATAAGATGAATCTACCACTTTAGGTATGAAAGCAGGGTTAGGGCAAAAGGAAACCTTTGTGAACCCTGGAGAAAACTGCAAACATGACGGGCTGACCGACAGGGCCTGTAAGTCACTCACACGCTTGGCTGTATCCAGCGCTACAAGCAGTGCAGTTTTGAGAGAGAGAAACTTCAACCCTATGCTTTCTAATGGCTCAAAAGGGTGTTGACAAAGGGCCTCTAGAACCGTAGATAAATCCCACAAAGGGACCATCTTCCTGGTCACTGGCCTCTTACGTCGTGCCCCCTTCATAAAACGACTTATTAAAGGGTGCTGGCCTGGTGTTTTGTCCCCAAACCCGACATGACAAGCAGAAATCGCTGCTAAATATACCTTCAAAGTTGAAAAGGCCCTTCCTTTATCCAGCAAATCCTGGAGAAAACATATGTCCCTTACTGAGCATAGAAAAGGGACAATATGGCTTTTCTCACACCATTCTTCAAAGACTCGCCATTTATTGTATATAAAGCGGCGAGTAGAAGCAGCTCTGGCACACTGTATAGTGTGTATGACTGATGGAGGCAGACCTGCTGCACTCAAATTCCCCCTCTCACGGGCCAGGCCCAGAGAGCTATCCTGTCTGGGTGAGGATGGTAAATTTCCCCCCCCGCCTGAGACAAAAGGTCCCTCCAGGGAGGAAGGGGCCACGGCTGGCCTGAGAGCAGTTGAACTATCTCTGCCACCCAATGTCTGGATGTCCAACGTGGAGCTATCAGAATGAGTGACAACCCCACCTCCCTCACTCTGGCTAGCGTAGGTGAAATCAGGCTCAGAGGAGGAAATGCGTACAGCAGGACGTTTGGCCATGGGTGAGCTAGTGCATCCATACCCAATGGTGCTTTCTCGTCCGCTAGAGAGAAATAAAGAGGACATTGGGCGTTTTCCTGCGAGGCGAAGAGATCTACGGCAGCCTGACCGTACCTCTGCCATATCTGCTTCACCACCTGTAGATGAAGTTTCCACTCTCCGTACAGAGGATTTCCTCTGGACAGTAGATCTGCTCCCCTGTTCAGTATTCCTGGAACATGGGTTACTCGGATGGATAAAAGCCTTGAGTTGCACCACATGATTAGCTCTTTTGCTAACTGATGTAGTTGAAGAGAGCGTGTGCCCCCCTGCCGATTGATATAGGCAACTACTGTTGAATTGTCTATTTTCACCAACACGTGCTGGCCCTTTAAGATGTTTCAGCGCTAGAAACACAGCTAGCAACTCCAAGTAATTTATGTACTTGTGAATCAGATGTGGAGCCCACATGCCATTTACAGCTCTGCCCATCAGCGTTGCTCCCCAGCCTTTCAGTGAGGCGTCCGTCGTCATAGTAACTCTTGACGTCACCGCCCCCAAGGGAATCCCCGTTCTGAGCGTCGCGGGGCTTTCCCACTGTCTGAGCACCCTGACGCACACCTGAGTTATTCTCACCGGTCGACTGAGATGTGCGACCCAGCGCTGAAAATCTCATTATGAGAAGCCCTAGCTGTACTACCGAAATCACTGAGGCCATTAGACCCAGCATCCGTAAGCACAGTCTGAACGGGACAACTGTCCCCATCTGAAAACGGGAGAGACACTGAGTGAAAGATTTGATTCTCCCCTCTGTCAGAGTGACTCGATAAGAGAGGGAGTTTACACTGAGCCCCAGGTATTCTGTGTATTGAGAGGGCTCTAAACGGCTCTTTTTCATGTTTATTCTGAATCCCAAGTTCTTGAGATGAATTAACACCATGTCTACGTCTCTGATCGCTTGCTCTCTTGACGAGGAGCATATCAGATAATCGTCTATGTAAGACAATATCCTTATCCCATTGTTTCTCAATGGGAATAGAGCCGCTTCCACGCATTTGCTGAAAACCCTCGGAGCTAAAGACAGCCCGAACGGAATAGTTTGATACTCGTAAGCAGTGCCTCGGTATGCAAACCTGAGATATTGTCTGTGAGACGGGTAAACATCTATGTGAAAATATGCATCTGACAGATCTATCGTCACGAACCAGTCGTTTTTGGGGATTGCCCGACAAAGCGATTTGTGTGACAGCATTTTGAATGAGTACTTTCTTAGGTGCTTGTTTAACACCCGAAGATCTAAGATTGGACGCAGGGCCGTGCTCCCCTTCTTTGGGATCACAAAGTAACGGGAGAAAAAACCCTGACAGCTCGCTTCCTCTGGCACCACTCTGATCGCTCTTTTGTCTAAGAGGGTGTTGATCTCGGCTGCCAGGACGCAAGCTGACTCTCCCTCGGCCACTGAGACTATCATACCATTGAATCTGGGTGGTTTCATGGCAAATTGAAGTCTGTACCCCTGTGAAATCGTGTTTAAAACCCACGGGTGTGCTGCGCATGCGCGCCAGTTGAGTATGCAGGGTGCAAGAGGTCCCCTGTATACTTCTTCCTCGGGAGTGCACCTTGATGACGTCATTACCGTCTCTGTGCTGGCCCCCACTGGATGAGCGTGCGCTCTCCCTAGTGGTGACGCTAGGGAGGCGCGATCTACTATTTTGGGATTTATGTGAAATATCGCCCTCGGCTGTCTACCTGGCTGCGATATTGAAACATTTATTGATTTGTATTTTGAAAATGGGGAGCACCTCGCCCTTAGCTCGTGGCTTGGATGCGATAGTGCATTCTTTATTGTGAATTCCCCTGAACTGACAGGCGTTTGAAAACACCGTGTGAGTGCTTGGTGACACTGTTGAACAATTTCCTCGTGTTTTTGAACCTGAGGAGAACTTACAGTGAGAGCCCTTACTGAACTCAGACTGGGCTGGAAACCCTCCTTCTCTTTGCAGGCGGAGAGAGAAGTGCAGGGGAACGTGCGCGTGTTAGGTCGCACGCTTTTTCTTCCGTTCCTCGGGGTAGGGCGGCCGGTTTCTAGCCGCCGCGGCAGCAAATGAATGCTTTCCCCATGGTCTGGAGCCATCCGACCTTGGACGTTGGCCAGTTTGTTGTCCGCTGGGAGCGGGTCTCATGTTTCTAGCCCCCGTCTGTTTCCCTCTCGCCGCAGCGGATGCTGTAAAGCTCTGTCGCGCTGGCTGAGCGGGTGGTCGTTGTGCTGGCTTGCGTGGAAAACAGAGCTTGAAAGCTTCATCCTCTTGTTTTCTGAGGGTGCTGGTTTCTCTCATTTTTTCGAGAGCTGGACCGAACAGACCTTTGGTTGGGTCGTATGCAGCGTCCATCACCTCCGCTTTCTGAGCATCACTCAGTCCTGACAGGTTTAGCCATAACGCTCTCTCACCTGACACGGCCAGGCCCATCACGCGGCCACACCCCTGAACCGCTCCACGGGAAGAGCGGAGAATTAAATCGTTCACCACACATATTTCATCCCAAAGTGCTGGGTTCGGCACTCCTGTATCCAGCTGTCGCCCCATCTCCTCCAGAATCTCTGCCTGATATGCTGACAGTAAAGTCACTGCATTCAGCGAGCACACTGACTGTGCCGCGTATTTATACATACGCTGATAGGCGGACAGCGTTGAGGCGTTCCATCTTGCTCGGGCGGCGAAATCTGCGAGGAGGCGGAAATAGAGCGCCGATTCGGATGGAGATGGTAGGCCACTGAAGACTCTACCGCTGGGGGTCCGGTCAACCCCAGCTCTCCCATCCCCTGAATCTCCAGCTTCGAATGTCCCTTGGCCGGGAGCTTGCTCTTAAAGGGGCTGCACCAATGGCGAGACATCTCTTTCATGCAAGCGGGCACGGCGGGCAGGAGTTGTCTAGCTGTGGGTTGAGCGGGCGGCAGCCTTTTTCCATCATAAAGGTCCCTCTCAGATCCCTCCGCATCTTGCGCCGCGGGCCAAGCTAGACCCAGCTTTGCCGCGGCTCGTTTGCACACCTCGTATAGGTTACTGTCTACCTGCGAGGCAGAGTCAGTCGTGCTTGGCGGTCTAGACTGCTGGACGGGGAAGGGAGAGTTGTCTTCCTCCTCCTCGTCGTCCATGTCCAAGTCGAGGAGGTCAGAATTAGCGTCGCCATCTGCGTCCTCATCACCCGGTCCTTCCTCCTCCTGTGTAAGAAGGCCTTCAAACGGAGGAGGCATTTCCGGGGAATCGGCTTCCATCATGTCCACCCAGCTCGTAGTAGCTTGCGGTTGATGGTCCGTAGCCGTAGGTTTCGCGGCAGCTCCTGACAGACATGGGTCCTGTCGGTTAGCCACCGCGACTCTCAGCCTTCTTTCCAAAATTTTCACTGGCATAGCAGCACAGTGAGCATGCGTCTGTGGGTCCATAAGCGGCGTTTGAGCGTGTTTTGGGCCCATACACACGATGCACATTGGGTGAGGGTCCCTGCCCGAGATTGCTCCACATGAAGATGGACACAGGCGGGATGCAACCTCCCTGTTCTTCGAATCATTCCCTTTGGCGGGGGTAATGACCGTCGACATGATGGCTGAAGAGTAGAAAGAGTAGACTCGTCACAACACGTTAGTCTGGATCTCGAAGGGTAGTTAGCCCTATAGAGGCTCGCCTTAACGCGTGAGGCCTGAAGTCGTTTATAGCGATATAATACGCGATATTTGGAACAGAATAGCTCACCTTTACGTGGACACTATTCTGAGTACGATGTCACTCAACACTATCCAATCCAACTGATGTCCGTTCGGTGGCGTAATCCAATGACGGTCCGCCTGATGAACAGTTTAGCGAAAAACCAGCAAGGAAGTTGGAAGTGCTAAGAGAGCTAGTAGTCCCTCACGGGAAGAAAGCGCGAATGAGTTTGGGAGGGGTCGACCTGAGTGATATTGGTGGGGGCGGAGCCTGATCACAGGTCACTAAGACAGACGTGGTGTCATAAGAGCTTCCGTAGTTGGTCACGCCCAAAGCGATTCCCATAGTGAAACACCGAGCGAAGTTAGAAAAAGAACCATTACGTCTATGGAGAGTCCCCACAAAGAGTGCGCCAAACGTGTGTGTGTGTGTGTGTGTGTGTGTGTGTGTGTGAGAGTGAGTGAGACCCCGCCAGCTCACGCCCTGTGGAGGAGCAGCCTGTGCCGTGTCATGTGGGAAAGTGTCAGGAGTGAGTGGAAACAGATCCTCAGAGCCCTGCCGAGTGCACGTGCCACACACACACACACACACACACACACACACACACACACACACACACACACACACACACACACAGACAGACAGTGAAGCGCAGCTCGTGTTCCTCTTCACACAGCCCAGTCTCTCCTCTCAATCTCTACACTATCAGCATGTGATCAGCATCTTCCCAGAACGGCACCATCCGGTCCGGAGCCGGAAGAGTGAGATTTCCTAAAATAATAATTTTATTATAATCATCAGGGCTTGAGGTGAACTCTTTTGCTCTCCAGTCACTGTGGCTAGTGGTTTTCCAAAGTTACTAGCCACTCAGCGTTGTCACTGGCCATTGTGTTGCTGGTCATGTAAACGACGCTGCACACACCCAACTCCAGACGTGTGTAACATGACCGGCCATCAAATACACCTATCTATCTCTGATACGCGTCTTAATCTAGACAGAGAAACACTAATGGTTGCTTTTCTGAAAAAAAAAAAAAAAAGATTATATATGAGCCCATACAGTAGCTAATACACATCCATATTTCCATGTGATTTGACAGATTATTTGATCATCACAAATCTGAAAGGTGTGCATCAGACCTGACACACAGAGTTGGTTTTCACAGATTCTCTTCAAATGCTATTGGAGTTAGAAACGTGCACCAGTGTCGTGTGTGACTTTAGAGACAGCCCTAAATTCATGAATGTCGAAGGTCAAGCCGACTTCATGCCAGCCACATCAGACGCTGTGGTTCTGAGTGAATCTCCTGCGTACACCGCACACATCTCTGCTGTGAGGTCAGATTTCAGTGAGTGAGAGCCGCTCTGAACAAAACTCTGAATGCTAATCTGAACGCCTCTGATTATTAGACTGTGCGTTCATAAGCTCAACAGAACTGCGTGTGATTGGTTATAATGCACTACGCGATTGAGAAGACTACAGTAAAGTTCAACCCGCCCAAGTGGCTCATGGGAGTGAGTGTTGCACGCCACAGCTGCGGCAGGTGTTAATGTTAAACCGTACAATAGTAATATGAAGACCGTTTGAGTCTGTATCAGTACAGCCATACTTTTGATTTATACACTGTAAATTAAATGTTTATGCCGTCCTTGTTTTGCACATGGTGGAAATCTGCCCTACATGTTGTGTACAGCGGTCACATGACTGCACTGATCCTGCTGTCTTCAGCAAACACACGAGTGGTGCGCGAGGGCCAATCAGCAGCCAGCGCTGGGTCTCGAGGGAGTGAGCGCCGTGTACTCTGGGATTATCCCGGTTTCATGAGAATTCCTCCTGTGCAAATGCCTTTCCCATTCCAGGCATGCCTTGCATGTTAAACTCAAGGGCTAAAGGACCTGACGGAAGCCTTTGGCTTTGTTTGTGGCCAGTCATATTCGCCATGATGGCTCTGTCACGCGGGTCAGAGCGGACCGAGGCCTGCTCCTCCGTTCATCTCATGGGTTCACGCTGCACTCAATCCTGTCCTTCACTAATCCGCACGTCGCACAAGAAGGTTTTGTGTAGACTATATTTGACGTGCTCTGTGTGTGCGCACTGATCAATGTTTATATGCGAGTTAAAATGATATAAAACGAGCATATCTCTTCAGAAGACTGTGGTTTAACTGTAAGATGGGTTACGTTGAGGGGGAGCAGTCATTAGAGTTCAACTTTAAATCTTGATTTCAGACTATGATGCGCTTATCCAGATGGCATATTAATTTCATATTCATTGTGTTCTGAACGTCTAATTATCGTTAGCGGGTTTATATTTGAGACGCTGTGATTCCCAGTGAACACACACTCACCACATTACTCTGTGCACTGTAGTGTTTATTTGTGTGTTTTAATGTGTGTAAGTTAATGAAGTGTGTGTGTGTGTGTGTGTGTGTGTGTGTGTGTGTGTTCACAGCCTGGTCTGATGACTCAGATGATAACGGCTGCTGAAGAGAGACCGTGGCTCTGGGTCGTCTACGTCCTGACTGTGGCCCTGCCTCTGGTGCTCATCATCGTCTTCTGCTGCACTGGAAAGGTGTGTGTGTGAGCGAGAGTGTTTGTGACACTGTGTGTGAGAGCGAGAGTGTTTGTGTGTGAGCGAGCGAGTGTGTTTGTGACTGTGTGTGTGAGAGCGAGAGTGTTTGTGTGTGTGTGAGCGAGAGTGTTTGTGACACTGTGTGTGAGAGCGAGAGTGTTTGTGTGTGTGTGAGCGAGAGTGTTTGACACTGTGTGTGAGAGCGAGAGTGTTTGTGTGTGAGCGAGCGAGTGTGTTTGTGACTGTGTGTGTGAGAGCGAGAGTGTTTGTGACACTGTGTGAGAGCGAGTGTTTGTGTGTGAAGCGAAGTGTTTGTGTGTGAGCGAGAGTGTTTGTGTGTGTGTGTTTGTGCGAGAGCGAGAGTGTTTGTGTGTGAGCGAGAGTGTTTGTGTGTGAGCGAGAGTGTTTGTGACTGTGTGTGAGAGCGAGAGTGTTTGTGTGTGAGAGCGAGAGTGTTTGTGTGTGAGAGCGAGAGTGTTTGTGTGTGAGAGCGAGAGTGTTTGTGTGTGAGAGCGAGAGTGTGAGCGAGAGTGTTTGTGTGTGAGAGCGAGTGAGTGTTTGTGTGTGAGAGCGAGAGTGTGTGTGTGTGTGTGTGACAGTGAGAGCGAGAGTGTTTGTGACTGTGTGTGAGAGCGAGTGAGTGTTTGTGTGTGTGCAGCGAGTGTTTGTGACACTGTGTGAGAGCGAGAGTGTTTGTGTGTGTGTGTGTGAGAGAGTGTGAGTGTGTGTGTGACACTGTGTGTGTGTGAGGCGAGTGTTTGTGACACTGTGTGTGAGAGCGAGAGTGTGTTGTGACACTGTGTGAGAGCGAGAGTGTTTGTGTGACACTGTGTGTGAGAGCGAGTGTTTGTGACACTGTGTGTGAGAGCGAGAGTGTTTGTGAGCGAGACTGTGTGACTGTGAGCGAGAGTGTTTGTGACACTGTGTGTGAGCGAGAGTGTTTGTGACACTGTGTGTGAGAGCGAGAGTGTTTGTGACACTGTGTGTGAGAGCGAGAGTGTTTGTGTGTGAGTGAGTTTGTGACACTGAGAGCGAGAGTGTTTGTGACTGTGTGTGAGCGAGAGTGTTTGTGAGACTGTGTGTGAGACACTGTGTGTGTGAGCGAGCGTGTTTGTGACACTGTGTGTGAGAGCGAGAGTGTTTGTGTGTGAGAGCGAGTGTGTTTGTGACACTGTGTGTGAGAGCGAGAGTGTTTGTGACACTGTGTGTGTGAGCGAGAGTGTTTGTGACACTGTGTGTGAGCGAGAGTGTTTGTGACACTGTGTGTGAGCGAGAGAGAGTGTTTGTGTGTGTGTGCGAGTGTGTTTGTGACACTGTGTGAGAGCGAGAGTGTTTGTGACACTGTGTGTGAGAGCGAGAGTGTGTTTGTGACAGAGTGTGTGTGAGAGCGAGAGTGTTTGTGACACTGTGTGTGAGAGCGAGTGTTGTGACTGTGTGTGAGAGCGAGAGTGTTTGTGACACTGTGTGTGAGAGCGAGAGTGTTTGTGACACTGTGTGTGAGAGCGAGAGTGTTTGTGACACTGTGTGTGAGAGCGAGAGTGTGTGTGTGAGCGAGCGAGTGTGTTTGTGACACTGTGTGAGAGCGAGTGTTTGAGTGTTTGTGACACTGTGTGAGAGCGAGAGTGTTTGTGACACTGTGTGAGAGCGAGAGTGTTTGTGACACTGTGTGTGAGAGCGAGAGTGTTTGTGACACTGTGTGAGAGCGAGAGTGTTTGTGACTGTGTGTGAGAGCGAGAGTGTTTGTGACACTGTGAGAGCGAGAGTGTTTGTGACACTGTGTGAGAGCGAGAGTGTTTGTGACACTGTGTGTGAGCGAGAGTGTTTGTGACACTGTGTGTGAGAGCGAGAGTGTTTGTGACACTGTGTGTGAGAGCGAAGTGTGTGACACTGTGTGTGAGCGAGAGTGTTTGTGTGTGTGTGAGAGCGAGTGTGTTTGTGACTGTGTGTGTGAGCGAGTGTTTGTGTGTGAGCGAGCGAGTGTGTTTGTGACACTGTGTGAGAGCGAGAGTGTTTGTGTGTGAGCGAGCGAGTGTGTTTGTGACACTGTGTGAGAGCGAGAGTGTTGTGACTGTGTGTGAGAGCGAGTGTTTGTGACACTGTGTGAGAGCGAGAGTGTTTGTGACACTGTGTGAGAGCGAGAGTGTTTGTGTGTGTGCGAGCGAGTGTGTTTGTGACTGTGTGTGAGAGCGAGAGTGTTTGTGTGAGCGAGTGAGAGTGTTTGTGACTGTGTGTGAGAGCGAGAGTGTTTGTGACTGTGTGTGAGAGCGAGAGTGTTTGTGACTGTGTGTGAGCGAGAGTGTTTGTGACTGTGTGTGAGAGCGAGAGTGTTTGTGACACTGTGTGTGAGAGCGAGAGTGTTTGTGACTGTGTGTGAGAGCGAGAGTGTTTGTGTGTTGTGTGAGTGTTTGTGTGTGTGAGCGAGAGTGTTTGTGACACTGTGTGTGAGAGCGAGAGTGTTTGACTGTGTGAGAGCGAGAGTGTTTGTGACACTGTGAGAGCGAGAGTGTTTGTGACACTGTGTGTGAGAGCGAGAGTGTTTGTGACTGTTTGTGAGTGTTGTGTGTGAGAGCGAGAGTGTTTGTGACACTGTGTGAGAGTGAGTGTGTGAGAGCGAGTGTGTTTGACTGTGTGTGTGTGTGCGAGTGTTTGTGACACTGTGTGTGAGAGCGAGTGTGTGTGACTGTGTGTGTGAGAGAGTGTTTGTGACACTGTGTGAGAGCGTGTGTGTGTTTGTGACTGTGTGTGAGAGCGAGTGTTTGTGTGTGAGCGAGCGAGTGTGTTTGTGACTGTGTGTGAGAGCGAGAGTGTTTTGTGTGTGTGTGAGAGCGAGTGTGTTTGTGACTGTGTGTGCGAGCGAGTGTGTTTGTGAGGCTGTGTGAGAGCGAGAGTGTTTGTGACTGTGTGTGTGAGAGCGAGTGTTTGTGTGTGTGTGCGAAAGCGAGAGTGTTTGTGACTGTGTGTGAGAGCGAGTGTTTGTGACTGTGTGAGCGAGAGTGTTTGTGACTGTGTGTGTGAGAGCGAGAGTGTTTGTGTGTGTGAGCGAGTGTTTGTGTGTGACTGTGTGTGTTTGAGAGTGTGTTTGTGAGAGCAGACTGTGTGTGTGAGCGAGAGTGTTTGTGACTGTGTGTGAGAGCGAGAGTGTTTGTGACACTGTGTGTGAGCGAGTGTTTGTGTTTGCGAGTGTGTTTGTGACTGTGTGTGAGCGAGAGTTTGTGACACTGTGTGAGAGCGAGAGTGTTTGTGACACTGTGTGTGAGCGAGAGTGTTTGTGACACTGTGTGAGCGAGAGTGTTTGTGTGTGAGAGAGCAGAGTGTTTGTGACACTGTGTGTGAGAGCGAGAGTGTGTTTGTGTGTGAGCGAGTGTGTTTGTGTGACACTGTGTGTGAGCGAGAGTGTTTGTGTGTGTGTGTGAGCGAGAAGTGTTTGTGTGTGTGTGAGCGAGAGCCAGAGTGTTTGTGACACTGTGTGAGAGAGAGTGTGTGTGTGAGCACTGTGTGTGTTTGTGAGTGTGTGTGACACTGTGTGTGAGAGCGAGAGTGTTGTTGTGTGAGCAGTGTGTGTGAGAGCGAGCGAGTGTTGTGTGACTGTGTGTGCGAAGCGAGAGTGTTTGTGACTGTGTGTGTGAGAGCGAGAGTGTTTGTGACTGTGTGTGAGAGCGAGAGTGTTTGTGACACTGTGTGAGAGCGAGAGTGTTTGTGACACTGTGTGTGAGAGCGAGAGTGTTTGTGACACTGTGTGTGAGAGCGAGAGTGTTTGTGACACTGTGTGTGAGAGCGAGAGTGTTTGTGACACTGTGTGAGAGCGAGAGTGTTTGTGACACTGTGTGTGAGCGAGAGTGTTTGTGACACTGTGTGAGAGCGAGAGAGTGTTTGTGTGAGAGCGAGACTGTGTGAGAGCGTGAGTGTTTGTGACACTGTGTGTGTGTGAGAGCGAGAGTGTTTGTGACTGTGTGTGAGAGCGAGAGTGTTTGTGACTGTGAGAGCGAGAGTGTTTGTGACTGTGTGAGCGAGAGTGTTTGTGACTGTGTGTGAGAGCGAGAGTGTTTGTGTGTGGCAGCAGTGTGTTTGTGACTGTGTGTGTGACACTGTGAGTGTGTTTGTGTTTGTGACAGTGTGTGAGAGCGAGAGTGTTTGTGACTGTGTGTGTGAGAGCGAGTGTTTGTGACACTGTGTGTGAGAGCGAGAGTGTTTGTGACACTGTGTGTGAGAGCGAGAGTGTTTGTGTGTGAGCGAGCGAGAGTGTTTGTGACACTGTGTGTGAGAGCGAGAGTGTTTGTGACACTGTGTGAGAGCGAGAGTGTTTGTGACACTGTGTGAGAGCGAGAGTGTTTGTGACACTGTGTGAGAGCGAGAGTGTTTGTGTGTGAGTGAGCGAGTGTGTTTGTGACTGTGTGTGTGAGAGCGAGAGTGTTTGTGTGTGTGAGAGCGAGAGTGTTTGTGACACTGTGTGTGAGAGCGAGAGTGTTTGTGACACTGTGTGTGAGAGCGAGAGTGTTTGTGTGTGAGCGAGCGAGTGTGTTTGTGACTGTGTGTGTGAGAGCGAGAGTGTTTGTGTGTGAGCAAGCGAGTGTGTGTGAGCGAGGGAGTGTGTGTGATGTCATATAAAGCAGTGTGAGTGTTTGGCGTGGTGTGTATCTGTAGGGTGACTCTCTTCCTGTGTGTTACAGAAGAGCTCGGCGCCCGTGGCTGCTGCTGAATACAAGAAGACAGACGAGCCGCAGCCGGACGTGAAGGATGAAGCTGAGGAGGACGAGGCCAAGGAGGACGAGCCAGGTCTGGCAGATAAACCTCACTTGATTGCATCTTGTGTTAAATCCTTCATATGGTCAGACGTGACCCATCACTCTGATGGCATGATCAGACTCAGGGCGGGTCTTGTGCCGTACGGAGGTTGAGCTGTTTCTGAATTCTGTCGTTGTTCCCTCAGAAGAGAAGAGGAGTGAAGAGGAGGACTCGACAGGAGAAGCAGAGGAGGCCGTAGAGAGCGACCACAAAGACGACAGCACATCTCATGAGGTAGAGCTCACACCTTCAGTCACTGATCACGCTTACATGTGCGCTGATAATCAGTGACATCATTCACATGCCGCTTCCATTATTCTGATGATCCGCTAAGAAGTGTGGTCATTGTTACTGCTGTTATTCACATTCCCCACTGCACAAAAGATGAACATTTCTCTCGATATACACCGATCAGGCATAACATTATGACCACCTTCCTAATATTGTGTTGGTCCCCCTGACCCGTCTCTGATGGACTCCACTAGACCCCTGAAGGTGTGCTACGGTATCTGACACCAAGATGTTAGCAGCAGATCCTTTAAGTCCTGTAAGTTGTGAGGTGGGGCCTCCATGGATCGGACTTGTTTGTTCAGCACATCTCACAGATGCTCGATTGGATTGAGATCTGGGGAATTTGGAGGCCAAGTCAACGCCTCAAACTCGTTGTTGTGCTCCTCAAACCATTCCTGAAGCATTTGTGCTTTGTGTCAGGAGCATTATCCTGCTGGAAGAGCCACAGCCACCAGGGAATACCGTTTCCATGAAAGGCTGTACATGGTCTGCAACAATGCTTAGGTAGGTGGCACGTGTCAAAGTAACATCCACATGGATGGCAGGACCCAAGGCTTCCCAGCAGAACATTGCCCAAAGCATCACACTGCCTCCGCCGGCTCGCCTTCTTCCCATAGTGCATCCTGGTGCCATGTGTTCCCCAGGAAGCCACGCACACGCACCCGGCCATCCACGTGATGTAAAAAACGCGCGTGATTCATCAGACCAGGCCACCTTCTTCCATTGCTCCGTGGTCCAGTTCTGATGCTCACGTGCCACTGTTGGTGCTTTCGGCGGTGGACAGGGGTCAGCATGGGCACCCTGACTGGTCAGCGGCTAAGCCGCCCCATACGCAACAAACTGAGATGCTCTGTGTATTCTGACACCTTTCTATCAGAACCAGCATTAACTTCTTGAGCAGTTTGAGCTCCAGTAGCTCGTCTGTTTGATCGGACCACACGGGCCAGCCTTCGCTCCCCACGTGCATCAATGAGCCTTGGCCGCCCATGACCCTGTGTCCGGTTCACCACTGTTCCTTCCTTGACCCAGTCGTCCCATCACAATCTGGCCCTTGTCAAACTCGCTCAAATCCTTACTCTTGCCCATTTTTCCTGCTTCTAACACATCAACTTTGAGGACAAAATGTTCACTTGCTGCCTAATATATCCCACCCACTAACAGGAGCCGTGAGGAAGAGATCATCAGTGTTATTCACTTCATAATGTTATGCCTGATCAGTGTTTTGGATTGGTCTTAATTTCGATGATTTTGACCAATAATTCCTTATTAAATTCACGTTGCACATGTTCAGCACCTCAGGACTGATTTGCGCTATATTTTACGAACACAAGCACATGCACACACACTCTGATGGCATTAAAGTCTTTACATGCATGTTTGTTAGGATTAACATCAGCATATGCCGCATATTTGACTGATTATGAGCTTAATCACATCATTTGACTTAAATCATCACTGCCTAAATCTCATTATAACCGCATTATGAGGTGCGTGAATGTGCTCTGATTCCTCCACCTGATGCTCACGTCTGAACATGAAGTACCTTTGGTCCAGAATGTGTTCATCTGGAAACATTACTAATCTAGAAAAGGTTTTGATTGTCATGATTGTGTGTTGTGTAGAAATCAGATGACGACATTCTCAGAAGGTCTCCCAGAAACAAGAAAGCGAGAAGGGACTGATGGACTTCCTGAATCCAGATCCTCAAGCATACGCCAACATCCCTCTCTCCGTCTCCCCGCCTCCTCCTCCCCTGCTCCGCTGATGGTCCGAGAGAAACCGCGTGGCCAAACGAAGGCCTCCTCGAGCGCTCTTGAGGACGGCTCTCGCGGAATAGCATAGAAACTTTCTTCGTAACTAAAAAAAAAAAGGAAACGCAATCTTTATTATCATTCCTGAACTGATCATCTGATGCTCGTGTAAAGATCCCGGCTGTCTCACACACACACACACACACACACACACACACACACACACACACACACACACACACACACACACACACACACACTCTCTCTCTCTTCCGGACAGTGTTCCTGAACCCTAACACATGACAACACTATGGCACACTGGGTGTTGTAAGGCCAGCAGCTTTACTCCTTTGTTCTAGAATCTCTGAAGCCATAGAAGGACAAGAAACGACATTCATCATGGACTGTAACACTGACCGCTTACACACACCGCTAGAGTTTAACACATAAAGCAGATGTCTTCTATCCCATCATCGTGTCATGGCGGCCGAAGCGTGCGCTCGGTGAGGGGCTCGTCTGATAGATTCGTAGGTTGTACTGCCTTACTTGTAGGACACAAGATTTGCTCATATTTTTTTCTGTGAATGTACTGTGAGTTTTGTCTAATACGTTTGTTTTCAATTGTTTTTGCTATTCCAATGGACTTTTTACTTGCTGTACAGATGTGTTTTCTGCTCTCGAACTGATTCTAACCTGTCCAGCCCAATTACAGGTCATAACTGTGATGTCATATCCTGTCCAGCAGCTTCCCGTTTCATTGAACCAATCACGTTCACACCACACAAGAACGAGGATTAATCCCGTTTAAACGCTTGAGGGTGAATCTCATGGAAATGTCACATTTCAGCCTGAAGGCACACACTGATGTTCTGGTTTAGCACCGGGAAGATTTGTGTCTGACATTTCCATGACAAGCGCGTTGGCAGTGTGACGGATAGCACGCGAAATGCATTTATGTGTTTGTTCCACGTTACAGTAACAAGAATGCTTTTCTGATGAAGTGTGACATTGTCCGATTCACCCCTGAATGTGTCCTTCGGAGAGAGATCACAAAGAAGCACCGTCCTGGGTGTAAAGCGAGCCGTTGAATCACTTCCTTAACCGTTTCACCGTGACTGCTCCTCCCCAAAGACATGACAAAGGCACTATTAGGGGCGAACCCTGATCTGAAGTATTCTTAAAGTTACTTGTTTATACTCTCAATATGGCAAACTGTTCCTGTCCCGTCGTAACGGTCATGTGAGACGCCATAGCGTGAGCTCTACCCCAAGACTAAAGAAGAGTCGCCACTTTCAAAGGTAACTGAGAAACACACACACACACACACAGACTCGCTGCGCTGCTGCTCCTCATGTCCAACCCATAAACGTCCTGTGTGTACACCTGTGCTTGGGCTTTCTTTCTTTCTTTCTTTGTCTTTTGGATTAGCTGGTTTCACAGATGTAGGTGATGATAGTGTGGATGGATAGGAGTGTGTGATTTACTGGCATTGACGATCATGAGTCTGATGATGATGATTCTGGTCTTGCTGGGACAGTTTGGGAAAATCCATCATGTTACTCACAAACTAAAATAAACTGATTTGATGAACGAGAGACGTGTGTGTGTGTTACTGTGTGATTAGGGACATGAATCTCATATATATGCGAGCATTGAAATGCAAAATATTAATAACTGATTATACTGTAGTTGATGCTTTTTGTTTTTCTATGCATTTATTGCACCGTATATATCATGATTTATAGTTTTTACTGTAGTTCCTTCATGTAGGACACCAGAATAAAGTGTTTCCAAAGCTTCATTCTCTTTATCCCTAATGTAATTTTCTTTTCATTGCAATGACACATGACCTGGACTTCATGAGTTGTGTGAGACGCTAGTGCTGTGATGGACATTAAATCAGTCCAGACTTCAACAGAACCGCCAGAACTAGTGTAGGAGAAAGTGATTCATCCATGATTTATGAGGCCATCAGCGTCACAGGGGTCATGCTACTCACACACACGCTCGCATATGAGTCCCACATACACACACACACACTCACTCTCACACTCACATAATATGAGTCTCACATACACACACACTCACACATAATGAGTCTTTCACACACTCACTCACTCAAACTCACATACACTCTCTCACACACACTCTTACACACACACCTCTCTCACACACTCACTCACTCACTCTCACACACACACTCACTCACTCACACTCATACTCACACACTCACACACACACACACTCACTCAAACTCACACACACACACACACACACTGACTCACTCAAACTCCCATACACTCTCACACACACACACATACACACTCACTCACTCAAACTCACATACACTCTCTCACACACACTCTTACACACACACCTCTCACACACTCACATACTCACTCACTCTCTCACACACACTCTCTCACACACACTCTCTCACACACACTCTTACACACACCTCTCACACACTCACATACTCACTCTCTCACACACACACACTCACTCACTCAAACTCTCACACACACACACACACACACTCACTGACTCACTCAAACTCACATACACTCACACACACACACATACACACTCACTCAAACTCACACACACACACTGGTCAATGATTCACAGTCTGACTGTCCATCTCTTTGAGAACTTCATCTGTAGATGTGAGAAACGTCTGAAGGATCTGACATTATTGTGACAAAGGAAAGGAAATGTGATGTGATGTGATGTTAAAGTGTGCTAATAATAACACCGCACCTGCTCACCCGTTTCTTAAAGCCCCCAAACTCTTTATAGAGGTGCTTCCCCCCCATCAGACGTGCATGAATTCGGACCAAAGGGGTTGGGAAGTAACCTAAAGGATGAGCAGCCGAGTGACCAGAGATATTAGGACACTTAAGACATTTGTTACGCGTGAAATAACATGATGATAAACTCCAGAATGAACACCTGTGTGAATATCATCATACATCCACTATTCAGAAAAGAAATTAGTGCTGAGAGAGAGAAAAACATTTGTTTGAAAGATATTTTGAGGTTTATTGTCTTAAGTGTTCAGTTGTGTAGGCCACACACTCAATATAGTTTATTAAAAGCAATGGAAACCTCCTAAACCAGGTCAAACTCTATCTCTCTGAGCGTTATCTGTGGAAACTGGCTGCACACTGGAGTATCGTGTCCAAAAATATACTGGATTCTTTTAAAAATATCTCTGAGATGCAAGTCGCTGATCTCAGCAGTTATGAGCTTTAAAGGAAGAGCTATTCTTGGAAGTGATAGCAGTGTGAGTTGCATAATTCAGTTTTACACAGAGCAGCCCTGGGTCTTCATCCACTGAACGCAGAGTAGTTCTGCAAAGCTTCCTGTTTCTTTCAAATCATCAATGTTTTCATCTAACAAAAGAGTCGACACTGAAAGGGAAATACCTCAGTCTGAGTGAAAACCATACAATCACATGAAGTCTGGAAAACATGAAACCCTTCACACACTATAGGGTCGTTCCATGTCAGATCAAACTAATTTCAGAAACTTCCTCAAATTTTTTATTGTTCATATTTTTTCACCTGAGATCTGGAGCCAAGTCACAGGGGTGTAAACATGACTTTAGAAAGATGGCAGCATCATTATTTTATTCTCACACAGAGATTGGTAGATCTATTAGTGAAATCTGTTGACTTTATCAATCTTTGGCTCATTATATGCCAACGGTGAGCGCTCAAACATGGGGAAAAGGCACTTCTTGTGGTGTTTTTCCTCAAGTTTGCATGCCTGTAACTCCAGAAGTATTAAAGATATCTCAATGTCCTTTTAGATTCTGGTTCTTAACTAACATTTCTTTTGGTGTCTTCATTTTAAAGGCCCTCGATGGTTCATTCCCAGAGATATGGAGATCTCAATGCGGCTCAATGTTCAATTTATTGAATTTTACCCATTTTCAGTGGTCGAAAACCAAATGTGGGTCACTTTGCACACAGCTCATACTTTTTGCATTTAATGGTGAATGTCTGAAGAATAAATGATGTTGAAACCAGAAATGTATCTTGTTTCCCTCTATCAAAAGAATTGCATCCTGAGAACATACCTGAAAATCCAGTGAAATGGTCAAGTTGAGGCACATTAACTTGCTCTCAAAAGTGCATTTACAGGAATCTATATTTGAATCAGTTTCAGGGATATATAAGATGGGAGTTTGTTCATTTTAACAGTTTCTGAAGCTAGCAACAGTTCAAATACACAGTATCCTAACTACACGTTACCACACTGACATCCCTATAGCTATGAGATTTAACCATATAGTGCCTTAAAAATTAAGATACCAAAAGAATAGTTTCATAGGAACAAGAATCTAAAATGACATTAAGATATCTTTAACACTTCTTGAATTAAAGAATGTTTGTTTTTGACACTCAGCGAGGTGTGACGTATTCAGTTTTGATAGAGGGAAACAGGATACATCTCTAGTTTCAGTGTTATTTATTCTTCAGACATTCTTCTTCAAACACAGTAACTATATGTTGGTTCTTGACCACTGAATATTTGAAATTTGAAAATGGAGATGCTTTGGGAATCCCATATCTGTGGGATAGGACCTTGAACATGAATATTTCAAAAGAAACGTTTATTACCAATGAGAATCTAGAAGGATATTAAGATATATTTAATACTTTTAGAGTTACAGGCATAACAACATCAGAATAATAACATTTATGGCACTCGGACAGGTATATTCTATGCAAACGAGCTGATACAGTTCTAGTTTCAACATTATTTGTTTTTCAGATACTCCTCTTTGAAAGAAAAAAAAGTGTGAGCTGTGTGCAAAGTGACCTACACTTGTGTTCCGGACCACTGAAAATGTGTACACTTGACCAGTTTACTCATGGAGCCGCATTGAGATCTCCATATCTCTGGGATTGAACCATCGAGGGACTTTAAAATGAAGACACCAAAAGAAATGTTAGTTAAGAACCAGAATCTAAAAGGACATTGAGATATCTTTAATACTTCTGGAGTTACAGGCATGCAAACTTGACGCAAAACACCACAAGAAGTGCCTTTCCCCCATTTTAGAGCGCTCACCGTTGGCATATAATGAGCCAAAGATTGATAAAGTCAACAGATTTCACTAATAGATCTACCAATCTCTGTGTGAGAATAAAATAATGATGCTGCCATCTTTCTAAAGTCATGTTTACACCCCTGTGACTTGGCTCCAGATCTCAGGTGGAAAAATATGAACAGAAATGACCCGATATAGTCAACAGAGAGGTGCTGTACTGGGATATCATAGGCGATAAATCAACTAAAAAGTCATATGATTTATGAATAAACAGATATTTGATTAAATAACCATATGTTATAAAAACCACATAGCTATCATCTATTTTTATCTTTCAAAAAGTGAACATTATTTCACACAATTTAAAAGACAAAGTGCTTTAATAAGGTGTGAGAACAATAAGGCTCGTGGCATCTGCTGAGGAATGTTTGAGTAGTTTGTGATTGTCCGAGTGATCTGTCACTCACGGCGCGCGGATTAAAAAAAACAGAGGAAAAAAGGAAAAATACAGTTTCAAGATGGCGACCAACAACTGCTCGAACACTGGAAAACAATAGAGACAGCGCAGCAGGGCAGAGTTTATTCCTCCGCCGTTCGCTTTCTCGTGCTCGTGTCGAGCTAAACCGGGGGACGGGAGTCGGTTGTGTGTACTTCAAGACTTTTAAAGCGCTTTCGGAAGAGAGTGAGTTTGTAATGCTTTGTTTGAGGGCTAGTTAGCATTCCGGCTAAGCTACATCCGTAGCTGTAATGTAACTGTGAGGATCAGCTGTTAGCCGCGCTGCTACTTTAAAAGTTACTTTTACTACTAAAACTCAGTCGTAACTCGTAAAGTTCGTGTTTTAGTGCGAATGTGTGCGGTTTATCCCATCGCTTTCTAACCGTTCGTCGATGGGTTTGTATCTCAAGTGCGTCTTTTGTCAAAACTTCAACTGTGAGGCGAACAAAAAAAAACCGTTTATTTTTTTAAAAAGTGAGTTGTTGCAAGTTTTCGCGATAAGACCGATAGAGTCGATTTAACGACGTGTGTGGACGTATCGGATTAAACGTGAGGTAAATATTATTTAAAAGGGTCAAACAGAGATTCCTGAAGTAAAAGTTTCAAAACTTTTCCTCTAAATGATGTTCTAATCACATGTAAGTCCTGAGATGAGTGATTTATCCGCGAGCGTCGACGCTTTCATTCATAAACCCGCCGCTTTAACTTCACTCTGCCGTGAGTCGGCACTCCGGGGGTGAATATAGTGATTTTTTTTGTGGGTGGTTTAGTTTTGTGGGAACGGATTTGTTCTGAATCGCTCGCGTCTGAACGATGTGCTGTTTCTTTTGTTGTGTAAAGAGGGAGATAGTGATGAAAATGGAGTCGGTCGAGTGTGTTTTGTAAGGGAACGGTCGCAAACACAGACGGCACGATCAGCGAGTGAGTCGAGCTCGTATCCAGAGACTTTATAGACGCGGATGATGGCGGATTATGTGATGCCGCGGCACACCGCGGTGATGGAGCGGCTGCGGCGGCGGATCGAGCTCTTCCGGCGGCATCACACCGTCTGTGAGAGCCGCTATGATACCACGGCGGTGGAGCAGTACGAGATGGAGAGGCAGCACTCTTTAGCCCTGCACCAGCGATGCCTGCAGACCAAGGGCAAGCGCACGAACAAGCACCGGCAGCCTCCCGCAGCGGCGAGCGCGGACCCGGCGGGGCAGAGGGGGAGCGGAGGCGGCGCGGAGCTGGCGGACGGAGGGAGCGGGACGCCCGGGGAGCAGAGCAGAAACACGCGGATCGCGGTGAGTCTGTGGGAAAGGGCTTCAAACCTCTGATGTGTGTACTTTGCATGAGCGTTAATGAAAGTTGCGCTCTTGAGCGCACGTGCTGAGCATCGGCAGGTGTGTTGGCAGCATCAGCAGCGCTGAGGTCATGTGACCGTGACACAGACGCTCTGAGAGGGGAGATCAGTGAGTGATCGCCTCATGGCTGTGTTTGTGTTTTCGAAACCCTCTTTCAAAGCATCCCTGTTTCAAGTTTCTTAAAGGGACAGTTCACCCAGAAATTAAGATTAGTCCATGATTTACTCGCCTTCAACTCATCCCAGGTGTTTATGACTTCCTTCTTTCAGACGATCTCAGAGTTATATTATAAAATATTCTGGCTAATCCAAGCTTTATAATGGCAGTGAATGGGGGAAGAGATTTTAAAGTCCAAAAAAGTACATCCATCCATCATAAAAGTGCATCCGTCCATCTTAAAAGTGCATCCATCATCACAAAAGTGCATCCGTCCATCATAAAAGTGACTAATGTTAGTCACAACAAGAGACTAATGTTAATTCATTGTTTATGGAGCTGTCATGTGAAATCAGTGTCGCGTTTTCAATCGTGATGGTATTCAGGAGAACGGCACTCTTGGTCGCGTGACGTTGCGACTGTATCGTATGTTATAAATATTTTTAAAACCTCCACATTTGTAAATGTTTACCGCAGTGTGTGACTGAGTGTCTCTGTGTGAGCGGCTCATGTGTTTCTCCTGGAGAGGCTGCGCGAGCGTCAACAGCTCAACCTTATTACCGTCAGGTCATTACATTATACATTATTATACACTAGCGATCGCCACTTACACTAAATCAATGCACAATCAATCTCGCATCTTAGTCATTCCCTAGTTATTTTTTGTTATTGACGTTTTAATCAGGATACTTGTCTGGTCGGGCAAGTAAAATTCTCTTTCTCTTTTTCCCTTCAAAAAATCCCCTTGTCCCGGACAAGTGTTAATGTCGAGCCCTGCTAATATTCTGTGATTAATGTTAATCTAACAACAATGAAGAACAGAAAACCACCCCATGCTTGGCTGAATAACTTTAATATATTTATTAAAAATCATGGGTGTATCGATTTCTATGTCGATCTTGATTCAGTATCAGTTCATATGTAAATAGCCTACTGTACATACAAGGGAAAATAAGTTTGCCTTTTCAGCACTATTTTAAACTTTTCTTGGGTTAAATTTATATTTGCTCGCCTTCATTACTAGTCACTTGTGTGTGCTTCTATAGGCTAAATAGGCTAAAAATATTAGGATGTAAGTTAATGTTTTTAAATTTCACATTTAAAGAAATCTAGTGTTTGATCATGTCTAAATATGTATTCAAATGCAAAACCTAAAAATAAGCAGTTATGATCTGCAATACTACTTTGAGCATTTGTATTTATTAAAGAGCCATATTACACGGAGCTGTGGAATACTTGATTCTGATTGGTCAATCGTGCATTCCAGCGGTATGTTATTCCCAGATAACAACCGCCAAAGTGAATAACACACCGCTCATCCGGGTACTGCGAGTTATCTTGGCCAGTACTACTTGCATGCTTAGCGTGTCACTCCGCTGTCGCTGACTGTCTGTGCCATCGTGTGACTGAAAAACACTTCACCACCACGGGTTACACTGGAAGACTTCAAGGAGTTCACCCAAAAATGAAAATTAGCCCATGATTTACTCACCCTCGAGTCATCCTAGGTGTATATGGCATTCTTCTTTCAGACGGATACAATCGGAGTTATATTAAAAAAAAAGTCCTGGCTCTTCCAAGCTTTATAATGGCAGTGATTGTGATGTTTTTGAAGTCCGTAAACCTGCATCTGTCTGTCAAATAATGTGCTCCACACGGCTGGTTAATAAAGGCCTTCTGAAGTGATTCGATGCGTTTGTGTAAGAAAAATATCCATATTTAAAACTTTATGAAGTGCGCATTTTGAATTGTGAGAAGGCACTTTCAACACTTTCTCCACGATCAGCCGAAGCTTTACTTTATAAAGTTGAATGGATATTTTTCTTACACAAACGCATCGAATCACTTCAGAAGGCCTTTATTAACCCCCCAGAGCCGTGCTAATACAAACGCAACAAGCTACAAATGACTTTATAAAGCTTGGATTAGCCAGAACTTTATAAATAACTCTGACTGTATTCGTCTGAAAGAATGTCATATACACCTAGGATGAGTCGAGTCGAGTCGAGTAAATCATGCGGTCATTTTCATTTTTGGGTGAACTATCCCTTTCAGCATTAATTTCAACATGTATGGTAAAAACAAATCTTTTCAGCAAAGGATTAAAGCAGTTTGGAACTGTTTTTCTTCGGAAGTTTTAGTAAGAGCTAATAAAATATTTAAACTCAAGACAATATTTTGTGTCTAATTTACTTGAGACAAGTAGCTGTGTAATAAGCGGGATAATGATCCACGTGACGCGCGTGCGCGGAGATGAACGCGTCACAACGCTGTTTTTCAACGGCTCTGGCTTTATGATCCACGTGACGCGCCGCGCGCCGGCGGAGATGAACGCAGCGTCTGGCGCTGTTTTTCAACGGCTCTGGCTTTATGATCCACGTGACCGCCGCCCGGCGGAGATGAACGCGTCTGGCGCTGTTTTTCAACGGCTCTGGCTTTATGATCCACGTGACGCCGCGCCCGGCGGGAGATGAAGCAGCGTCTGGCGCTGTTTTTCAACGGCTCTGGCTTTATGATCCACGTGACCGCCGCCGGCGGGAGATGAACGCGGCACAACGCTGTTTTTCAACGGCTCTGGCTTTATGATCCACGTGACCGCGCGCGCCGCCGGCGGGAGATGAACGCGTCACAACGCTGTTTTTCAACGGCTCTGGCTTTATGATCCACGTGACCGCCGCCAGCGGGAGATGAACGCAGCACGGCGCTGTTTTTCAACGGCTCTGGCTTTATGATCCACGCGTGACGCGCGCCGCCGGCGCGGGAGATGAACGCGTCTGGCGCTGTTTTTCAACGGCTCTGGCTTTATGATCCACGTGACCGCGCGCGCCGCCGGCGGGAGATGAACGCGTCACAACGCTGTTTTTCAACGGCTCTGGCTTTATGATCCACGTGACCGCTGCGGCGCGCGAGAGCGCGCTGCGCTGGCGGCTCTGGCTTTATGATGAGCGCGGAGATGAACAGCGCCACTGGCGCTGTTTTTCAACGGCTCTGGCTTTATGATCCACGTGACCGCGCGCGCCGCTGCGGCGGGAGATGAACGTGTCACAACGCTGTTTTTCAACGGCTCTGCTTTTGATCGTGACGCGGCCGCTGGCGGGAGATGACGCGTCACTGGCGCCACGCGGCTCTGGCTTTATGATCCACGTGACGCGCCGCGCGGGCGGAGATGAAGCGCGTCTGGCGCTGTTTTTCAACGGCTCTGGCTTTATGATCCACGTGACCGCGCGCGCCGCCGGCGGGAGATGAACGCGTCATAACGCTGTTTTCAACGGCTCTGGCTTTAGCGGTTATGCCACGGTACCGCTAATTGTAACACTATTTATTGTCTGAATTTCGTATTAAAATGTTAAAAATAAATAAAAGCTTAGACTTTGGTTCATATCAAAAGCAGGTTTCGCAATTTGGTGTGATTAATCAATAAATTATTAATAAAAATAAATGAATAACGACCCCTAATATGTAGCGGCTGGTG
The DNA here is from genome assembly GCA_018749465.1 of Paracanthobrama guichenoti. Classification (NCBI taxonomy): domain Eukaryota; kingdom Metazoa; phylum Chordata; class Actinopteri; order Cypriniformes; family Gobionidae; genus Paracanthobrama; species Paracanthobrama guichenoti. The sequence continues at coordinate 752,850 of JAGHMJ010001908.1, forward strand.
TTGATTCTGTGGCGCACCGCCATGGATGAGTCTATGTGTGGGAAACACTGCTGTCATGCACGTTTCTGTTGCTTTATGCGCTGCGTGTGTATATTTAACTCTTCTGCTTCCGGTGTTTAGTGAGCAAATGAAGAGATGCTGCTCTTACTAGCCTGCTGTCCTCCTCAACGTACCGGTGCTAATAACATTCCATATCGTACCGTTTGTAATAGCAGGGTGTCGCCATACTTTTCTAGCACTGGTATATCGTGCAACACTAGCGGCGTGTATCCATCTATGCAGTATTACACAGTTTAACATGTCAGTTACCGTGTGTGAAGAACAACACAGTCTCTAGTCCAGTGTTGTGCTCTAACACACACCCGGGAGAAGGTCACACGATTTACTCCAGCCGGATAACGTCATGTTATGAGAAACCGTAGAGCGTCATCTTCAGATCGAGCCTGATAACAGAAGAGCCGAACGCGACTCACAGTTTGAATGGAGAGGCAGACGCAGCGGAGGGAAGCGTCCGCGTGAACTTGAGTTTAGTGACCTCACATTAAACTATGGGATGGCTTCGGGACACTTATAATACAGTGCATGAAGCGTTGATGCTTCATAATGTTTCTGACCGACTGTCTGTACATAACTTTCTTCTTTCAGCCAAACACAGTTATATTATAAAATATCCTGATGTTTCCTTATGGATTCTACTTGTATGCCTTATATAGTCTTCCTGTTGAAAGCCATGTTGGCTACACCATAATAACAGCAGTGTTTGTCTGAGATGTTTTCTGCTCTGGCAGGACCGCGATGTTAGTTCAGGTGTCGATCTGGCCAGCGAGGTAATGTTCTGCGTGTGGAGCGGTCAAACTAGTTTGGCATGAAGGCTGCAGGTTTGAAGCGGGTCAGCGTGTGTCTAGTGCTGGGACAGCCGCGCTGCCATGACGTTTAGGATGACTCAGGTCTGCTCGCCCACACCACTGACTCACTATTGTTCCCTCTGGACAGCTTTCTGCACCTTCAGCACACTCAAACACACATGGCCTGTTTATTTGGGCCACTAAGGAATAGTTCACCCGACACTGATGTTACTCAACGTCATGTTGTTATGAACACAAGACACACAGCACACAATGAGTAAAGTGTGAAGCGCACTCAGATGTCTTGATGCTGCTGTTGTTGTATAGTCAGCAAGTGAACATCTGGATGTTTTCCTCATGCGGCAGTTCAGCTGCTGAAAGCTTCGTATGCCGCCAAACCCATCGTACGGGTACTCGCACGTTGATGAATGTGCCGGAAAACAATCGTCATTGAAATGTCACACCCCTAAAAATTCACGCCATGGAGAAACGTCAAGAGGAAGTGATCTTTCTCCAAAAACACCCGTTTAATTGCAAACAAAGTTGCATGTATAATAAATACCGGTAAATAAAATGAAACATTATAAACGCTATTTTCCCCTCGCCCCACAACAAATCCTTTAAATTTAACGGTAGGTTAGTCAGAACCGTACAAGAATGAAAAATAAGTAACTATAAAACACAAATTAAGCTAGTGTCGTTCATTTATAAATAAACTCCTAATGTTTCTATATTTGCCTCGTAACGTTTGGTTGCTAAACTGTTCTTCATTATGTAACCTTCACTCGTTCCGGTATCCACGGAAACACGCGTTGGGTTGGGCGCTGATTTTACAGCGGACCACTTAATTTGAGCAGTGGAACTTTTATGTTTGGTTGAATTAGTTTGAGGATGAATGGCTGAAATGTTGAGTTAATGCTAGAATATATAGTGTGTGTGTGTGTGTGTGTGTGTGTGTGTGTGTGTGTGTGTAAAAGGCGCCTGCGCGATCAGTTGGAGAAGAAAACTACAGTGCGTTAGAGCGTCACAAAAATCGAGCGTAGCCTATACTTGTCGCACTTTTTAAAATTTTTTTTAGTTAATCTATTAATTATTTAAGTGAATAAATTTTGTGTAGTCCTATTTATTTTATTGTTTTTACTATTTTTGTTTCTGTTTTCCTCGGTTCTGCTGTTATCTGCTCATATAAAGGAAAATGGGTCTATTCAATTTAATTTTAATTTGACGTTCTAATCTTTAAAGTGTCATAACACACACGGTTTGTGCCAGTCTCGTGTTACTCTTGAGCATCTGTAGAGTAGTGTTG
>JAGHMJ010001908.1:757500-837500 GCA_018749465.1 Paracanthobrama guichenoti
AAATTTGCTTTGGGAAGAGTTTTAGCATGTTTGAAAGGACTCTTTCGTGGGTGTGCCGCCCAGCGAGGTTGTCTCAAAGCGAGTGTAGCCGACACACAGACCAGTTTTTCCGGTTCAGGAGCTGACGTCAGATCAGCACTGCTCACGGCTATTTGGACGGGTTGAATGTTTTCAGACCTTCCTACTGAACAGTGCACACTTTTGAATTAACTCTCCTTTATTATATTGTTGCTTCCCATCATGCACCAGCCCTCCAAAGCTCAACCACAAGCCAAGGGGAGCGTTAGCTCCAGTGACCTGGCATTACCCATAAATTGTTTGTGGTTTTCATTGTGTGGTGTAATTACTGGAGATGCACCGATTGCAGTTCTTATTTTGGTAAATGTTACCTTCCAATTTTCTTTCAAAGAGCTATAATTGACAGCATATACCAACGGAAATATACTTTTCTGCTATGCAAAATTTTATTTTCATAAAACAAGTAAAAAGACCAATAAAAGAAGAGCAAATAAACACATTTTATGCAATAGAATATAGAGAGATATGAAATAAACCCACATTATGAAAGGTTATTTTAAAAAATAAATCTGTTTACACATAATTTAAAGAAGCCCATTTTTTTTAAACATTTTCTAAAATTTAAACATGGAGGAAAAATAGTGATTTATTCCTTTAATAAAACTAAAGTACAACTACTCAATAATTAAGACGTGCATTATTCTTTACAGTAGTAACACAACAGCCCATAATACTATACCATAGTAATATATTTCTGTCACAGGTTAATCCGAACTTTCTTTTGACGGGTTGCCGTGACGATTCCGACTCCTATTAAAATAATTTTTTAAATTTCATTCAAATGCTTTTAAAACAGCCATGAACATTGTGTCAAAATTGGATTTTGCGATCTCAGTTTTAAGCCGGATTCGGTCCTCCAGGATTTCGCAGTATTTTAAAGTTTCTGATTTTGTGGCGGTGATTTCCAGAAATTTGTGGATGCCACATGTACCATATTGTGTATTAGTGGTGTAACGGATGACACAACTCACGGTTCGGATCACGAGTCATGGGTCGGATCAGGAAAAAAAGGGGGAGGAGACCATTTTTATTTGATTTCCATACATAACCTATGGTTTATGGGTTAACAAGGAACTTTTGGTGTTAACAAAAATAAAATAAATAACCAGCTGAATAAATCAAATTTTACTCGGTTGTTAAAGTGTGGCGTGTGAAAATGCACACGCTACATTTAAACAATGTTTTATTCTGTTCTTTATATTTACATAGCCTAGTACCTTCAGAAACGCAGGCTTATCACTGTTAAAATAACAAACATTTACAACAGCCGACTCTCGTCTTTTCTTTCATTTTTAAATATTTTTACACGAAATCCTGCAGGTCATAAAGAACTTTTGTTTTTCCACCCCCAAGAAAACACGAGTGCTCTCCATTATTTCTCCTAAATGCTGTTTTCCTTGCTTTCCCCGAGGCAAAAAGCCACGTGCCGACTTTGAAACAGGGTAGGCTTTACATTATCTGCCCCTGTGCTGGGATGACTAGATTTTCGCATCGATACGTGTTTAATGCGGACAGTGCCCTGTCAGTGTAATTCTGCGCGTGCAGCACAGCTACAGACAGCCTCGGCGCCGCACCGCTCCTGGAGCGCACTGACGGGCCGAAGCCGCGTGCAGTGGGAAACGGGCGTCAGCGGGGTCGCTTCAGATGCGTAGCCATGCCCGATCCCACTTTCATACGGCTTTCTCCTGCCACAGTGCCGGCGTACAGTTACAGTTTTCTCCACCACCCTTCTTCCGCCATCATTATGTTTTACGGGGAAGCCAAAATGCGATTTGAATGATGCGGGAGGCTTTTCAAGTTCTTCTGCTCCTCCGCTAGCCATTGTTGACCGTTCACGTGAGTTTAAAGGAACAAACTTACTTAACAAGTTTTACCATTTAAAACCCTTTATAAATGTATAACGTGAGATGGGCGCCGCCATGTTTGTCCTGTCGGATTTACAGCACGTAACGTTTCTCACAAAATACATGCAAGTAAGTGACGGTGCACTGGGAGAATAAACTATAACGTTACTTACACTGTGTATCTGATACAGTATTTGAATGGATTGTTATTGAGCTTCCATAGACACCCGTGTGTGTTTTACCAACTCTAGATGTATTGTTTTACTAGTACTTGTGTGTATTTAAATGTTTGAAGCCTAAAATAAACATTATGTGATTGAAAACACTGCATGATATATGTCGAGCGCTGAGCGTGTCCGCCTCCGGCTCAGTGCCAGCCAAAGCACGAAAACACCGTTTGAATCTGGCAGTGATGTCACGTCACTGATCATCCTAAATCCCATATATCCCGTACTCTCAGGGGCACAGAATGTGGGACCGCTCAGAAGGTTAATAGAGAATTTCCTCCCCCACTTGTCATGTCTCTATTCCCCACCAGTGGGGCGCGCTCCACACTTTGAGAAACGCTGGACTACAGTAATGCACGGACACATCCCAAACTTATTCACTCAAGACATAACCGCCAAGACGGACATTTAGGCAGAATTACGTGTGTTTGATTGACTGTTCAAGGGCGATAAGCTTATAAACAGAACACATTTCTGTGAACTCGTGAGCACAGAATCCTCAGCCGGTCTGACATCGGTCCGTGTGTCAGTAGCGAATTGAGTTCGTGGTATACGGCGCTTTAACTCGTCGTTCATCCATCTTGAGTAATCCGTTCGGCCCGGCCCTTCCGTGCGACGGCCGGTGAGAGATTCGCTTTTTTCCACACAGACCACACACTGCGTCTGCATCCTCATGAAAACAATGCATTACAGCTTTAGATCAATTATAGATAGTTCAATTAGATATTTGTTTTTTGTGATTTTTAAAATAAGTTTTTGCGTTGTATTGAGCGATCGTGGAATCGTGAAAAACTGGAGGCTCTGTATTTTGTGTATATCGGATTAATATCAATATCAGCGTTTCTTTGAGCTAACGTGCTAGCAAAGAGCTACAGTGTACCGGTGTTCATTCAGCGCTTCAGCAATGCACAATTAATAATAACTCTGATTGGTCATCAATGAGAACACTATTGTAATAAATGGTTGTGAATTCTTTGGGTTAGCTGCCGTTGGCCACACAATCTGACCAGCACTCATCTGAGTGACATGTATTCGTCGTTATATTTGATTTATTAAATAGATTATTTACTAAATTACTTATCGCATTGACTCGTTTTTACAATCCTACTAGATCCTACTCCTTTATTTTATGGCTGTAAGCCACTGATGTAGTGTTAAGGCTAACGATTAATCGATTGATTGATTTGTTAATTTAAACAACGATCGATCATGGGAATTTGTGTAAATTGACATCCATAGTATCGAACTTCTTGTGTTCAAGACATTACTGTAAACACAACCATAACGCCATACAGCGCACGGTGTGTTTCAGACCATGATTCACTCCTAACAGCTGGTTTAATAGTTGTAAAACGAGTTCTTAATTACCATTAATGTACGTGGAACAGCAGCATTCTTGGGCTACGTGACACTTGACCTTTTAGTAACCAATATTGCACGTCTTTCAATAACAGCACATTTCTTTGTTGCATGTGCTTTGTTCATGACTGATATATCAAGTTAATTTTTCATTGCTCAAGACTTATTGTCCATTGACATGTTATTGATGAAGTAGACGCAATAAAGGCCATGTTGAGGACAGGAAGAGCTGATGTAGTCGAGCACATTTGGGAGTCGCTCAAGCTGTCGTCTGATACAGTACGAACACAGATGCAATAGCATGTCATAAAGCAAGATGACAACATAAGTTATAACCATAATTAAACTAAACTATCCCTGTTCTCTCTTCATCAGCAGATATTCTCTGCTCATCTCACAACAGTTCCTACAGCAGCGGTTCATAGATTATCATGACAGAATATGCTAATCGATGACTGAAGATCGTTAACTCATAAACTCATCAACTATCCCTTCAGAAACGTCCTGTCTCATTCTACATGTTGTCTCTTCTTCCTGAGTCTCTCCATCATTGTCCGACTCCGGTTTGATTTATAAAAGGCTGAACAGTTTCTGACATTATCTGTGTGTGTGTGTGAGGTAATCAGAGCTGCTGACATGAGCTCTTGAAGCTCCACCCTCTTCCTGAAAGGGGGCAGGTGCAGCAGCTCATTTGCCTTTAAAGGGACACACAAAAATTGCAAAAATTACAATTTTAACATGCTATAAAAATGATCTGTGGGGTATTTTGAGCTGAAACTTCACACACACACTCTGGGGACATCAGAGACTTATTTTACATCTTGTGAAAAGGGGCATTATAGGACCCCTTTTAATGGTGTGAAAATCATTTTGCATAATATAATGCATTAATTAGATTTTTGTCTTCTATGTGTAGTTACAGGAGACGGTGAAGAGGAAGTTGGAGAATGCTGGCTCACCTATTGGCCGTGACCAGGTCAACGGTTTCACCGACGGATACCTGCCCAATAAAAAGGCCTGTGTTGAGGACGCACTGGGGGGTCGTAATGGGGTCTCGAATGGCACAGTGCCTCCTCTTTCACCCATGGACACTAAACATAATGTGATGGCCAATGGGAACCACAGAGCGGTCGGCGCGGAGCACAACGAAGCGGGTATAACCGATAGCGGTGCGCCACGTGGCTCAGAGTCTGATTTCCGGCTGAAAGAAATGAAGCAGGAGCCGGTGGACGATCCATGCATACTGCCTTCAGGAGGTGGGACAGGAAGCAACAGCCTCTTCCCTGACCTCAACCTTGACGATCAGGACTGGAGTGAGATCATGGAGGAGTTCAACCGCTCCGTACCCTACGAGGACATCCAGGAGCTCTTCAGCGTCAGTTTTGGTGATCGCAAAGACCCGGAGCTCACGGCCGCCAATGCAGCTCAGAGCTTGATCCCGCCAGATCTGGCCAACGTGAAGACGGAGTTCTCCCCCGCTACGGCTTCCTCTGCCTTCGACCAGGACTCCTGCAACGGTTCGCCCCAGGTGCGACCCACCTCATCTGGGCCTCCGCTTCACACCAACTCCCCTGTAACGGCTTCGGCCACATCGCCCGTCCTGCCTGTGCCGCAGCATTCACAACAGCCTGGCAGACAACTCCCAAATCACATGCTGCCCGTCCCACCCAAAGACCTGTCCCCCGCGCAGCAGTTGCAGCAGTTAGCAGCGCGCGAGCAGCAGAGGGCGATATTACAAAGCCAGCAGCACGTGGTCCAGAAGCCGCCACAACCAAAACCTCCGCAGCCGCAAGCGCCGAAGTTCCACCAGCAGCCCAACCACTCTACGTCTTGGCCTCAAAATGCTCCCAGCCAAAGTCAAATGGGTGGGACGTTTGGGCTCGAGAAGCCCACCAGCCCTTCTTTGTACCCACAAGACTTCCCCAACCCCAAGACCCTGCTCATGCCGAACAAGGGTTCTCCCAAAGCAGGCACTCCAGCCGGGTACATGCAGCCCGGTGGGCACGCCAACATGCTCAGCCACCCTGCAGCGCCCACGGGACCCCTCAACCACCCGCCCAACCCAGCATCCCAGGCGGCCATGTTGGACTACAGTAACACTAAACCCCTGTCCCATTATGAGGCCGTAGCGGCAGGTGCACCCAGGGGCCCTCCAAACACACAGAGCCAGAACAAACAGAACCAGGCCATCCTGAACCTGATGCGACAGCAACAGCAACAGATGCAGAAGCAGAGGCCGGCCGGCATGAACTTCAGACCAACACACCTCCAGCACGCTCCGGTAAGATCTGTGGCTCACCCAAACATGAAATTCTGTCATTTAACCAAACGCACATTAAGATATTTATAACCTGAGAGATTTCTGTCTCTTCAAGTCCAGGTAACCAAAACTTCACAAAGGTCATAAAGGCGTTGTGAAATGGGTTAGCCAAACCCTAAGCCATGTGATTTGATGGCTTGTGAAGAGATGTGGTGTACAGATTTCATTAGGCTTCCATTTACATGTAAACAATGATCAACAGTCATACATGATGGAGCACATCACACGTGCTCAAATGTGCATGCTTACCACATGTGACCCTGGACCACAAACCAGTCATAAGGGTACATTTTCTGAAATTGAGATTTATACATCAACTATAAATGCGCTTCCCATTGATGTGTGGTTTGTTAGGATAGGACAATATTTGGGGAATCTGAGGGTGCAAAAAAATCTAAATATTGAGAATCTCCTTTAAAGTTGTCCAGATGAAGTCCTTAGCAATGCATATTACTACTAATAATACATAATCTCCTAATGATTTTTGGCATTAAAGAAAAATCAATCATTTTGACCCATACGATTGCCCCAAATATACCCGTGCGACGCATGACTGGTGTTGTGCTCCAGGGTCACAGATGTGATGCGCTCTATGTATGTTTATATCTGCATAAATGACTAAATTAAATCTGTTCAACATATAAAGCAACCGTATCTCTTCACAAAAGAGACCTTGATTCACATAGATTTGTTTTTTGATGACTTTTGAAGCTTTCTGGATCTTCAGAGTTTTGCTTATCTGGAAAGATTTCATTAAAAATCTCCTTGTGCTAGTTTTGAAGAATGTCATCAGGGAAAGTAAACGAACTAACCCTTTAAACAGCGGTAGCATGTTTCAGTGAATGCTGTCTTTTTAAAGTTCTTTCGGTTTTTGAGGAAGAAGTGCAGTTCATTTTCCAAACGATGAAATGCTTTTTGATAACATTTAAAATCACAGACTTTAACAACTTCTCACAATGATTTAGAGAAGGCATAACTACAACTTGAAAAATACTAAACCAACAAAAAAAATCACATTTCATTCACACATTTACCTTTTTTTTATATACTAATGACAAATCTCAATAGGTATTTATAACTACATGTTTTGATTTTACAAGCCGTTTGATGATATTTGACGTGTGCGTCAGCAATGCTTCTATCACTTGTTTCTGCTGCTTCTGTGTTTTGAGCAGAAGATATAACGGTGAAAACACTGATTGCTGGAAACTTCTGTCAGTTCTTATGCCACGGTATGCGTACAGCGCGCATGGCATGACTTTCACGACTGCAGTCATTCACAGAAAGGGCCCTTTTGTGTGTAAGAGCTCGGTCTAACTTGTTTCTGCCTTTCATCTGCTTTTGCTAAATGTCACTGTGGTACAGATGCTTCATCATGATTAGTGATGAGTTGTTACTAACCACTGACACTCACGTGTTCAAGCAGTGCGGGTCAGATGCTGTTGTTTTGACCGTGTGTTATAGATTCATGCTAAGCTTACAGATGATTGTGAGTATTCAGAGTGACTGCTTTTGGTGTTTTAGCTTCCAAAGCATTTGGACACGTAAAAATGTCTGAATGTCATTGCTCCTGACGAATATCTGAGAGCAGTGGCACCAGTGGAGGAACATTTATCATACAGTTCATTTAATAATAAAATTACTATTGTTTTGTTAATCAGTGCAGTTAGTAATAATATGACATTTATTGTAAATGTAACAGTGAAGCGCTGAGCTGGGATTGATATGCTGATAAATGAACTTTTATTAACATTAATGTGCACAACCCTGATTTTATAGGGAATGTGAATCTTCTGCTCTTATTAAATGTGCCGTTGCTCTTCTGTAGTCTCGCACTGAACCGACCGACAGCTCCACTGATTATTAAAGGAGCTCTGCTGTTGCTTTCTGGGTAATTCAGGCACAATCTGAAGAACAGTGTCTGTTCTTCATGAGACTTTGACACTTCCTGCTTTTGTCCATTTATTAATGAGTGGAAATGGCTAATAAGTCAAGAGCTCCTCTGCTGCCATCTACTGGTTATAGTGGGCATTTCATGGGTTTTAAAATAAAAAGTGTCCGACACCTTTAAACTTTTAGTTTTACAAATCATCACATTAAAAATAACATTAAAATTGGATCATATTTAGAGCGTTGAAGTGCTGGAAAAGTGCTTGAGTTTCACTCTCAAAAGGTTTGAGACGATGACATTCAAAAACACATTTCACTCGCACCACATGGCATTGTGGGAGAAATACAGTAAATCCTGGTGAATGTTGGTGATTTGTGACTGAACCCCCTGATCTTCGCTCAGTGTTTCTCCTGGTCTCCACGTCAGCTCGGTTTGATCTGATCTCTGTGGTTTATAACAGAGTTCTGTGCCGCACGCTTCCACTCGATCTCGATGTTATTAATTCTGTGGTGAACTCAATCTCAATCTCACTGGATCTCCGGCGCTGTGTAGGAACGGTGTCATGTGATCGAGATCGGCCCGTGTGTGAGCTATTGATGAACTGATCAAATGAGTAGCTTTCGTTTGATGTTTCTCGTGTGTAACCGAAATGGCCGCTCTTATCAGTTGGGCAGCTTTAACAAAATTCAATCGCACCGGCAGGAAAAAAGGTCGCAAAATGCCACCATTTGGTCGCAGTCTGGAGCCCTGAATACATAAAATGATCAAGCAAGTGTCATACTCAAACAGTGATGACAAGATCTCTCTGCATAGCCACAGTGGAAATGAAGCGCTCTGATCAGACCAACCGGGTGATATTATCAGTCCGCCCTCACGTCCATCAGGGTACAGACTGATTCTGGACAGAAACCGTTTGCATTTGCTCGGTGCGAAAGTGTAAAAGTGATTTATCCATCTCAGAAGAAACAAGATAGTTGGTCAATGTCCTTGACAACTCAAATCAAGAGGAAAACAACTTTTCTCTTAATTTGTGACATTTCCAAGCAGAGTGTGATCAGCGCTGCTTTATAGTAAGGGAATAAATCTAGCGTCCACTTCAAGAGCAGTCCGAGACCTCCGACCCTTTTGTGAACTGAATAACTCCTCATCCGCTAACCTTGAAGATGGCATTGGCAGCAGGGAGTGTTTCTCTACTAGTGTCTGAGGAAATAAATGCAACTCCCCTCGGCACAGAGTTACAACTACAAGACATTTAGTTAGACCTATCCATATAAACAAAAGTAGACATGTAATTGCTGTACAGAGAGAAAAAAGAAACTGAAAGTGGATGTTAAAATTAAAGATGCAAATACAAATCCGGATATGCTTTATATAACCAGAGTGGTGCACAATGTACACGCTCACAAATCAAAAAGACGAGACATCCGTGAACATTTGAATAACGCACACTTGCTGTTGAATCAGAGCACAAATGGTGTTAGAGACGGATCACGCGGTTTAATCGGAAACCGTTTAAACGTCTGTCTGAAAGGGAAATTCAGAAGTTGTGTTGTTGACGCAATATGCAAATGATCCCGCCTCCACTCACTCGCACCAGCTCAGAGACTCATACGTGCTATGGGGTTCTTAGTTGTTCATTAACTAATATTTTTATTTTTCAAATAGTTAAACAAAACGCTAAAATGGTTCTAATTCTTTTTGCTATAATATTGACACTGGTAGCGAGAACGTTTGTCATAATTTATGATTAAGAGCTCATTAAAATTATTTGATAGTTTAGTCATGGCAATAAACTATGGAAGCTTATTTCTGCCACTAAATAGTGTAATTGCAACATTTCACTAGTCAAAAAAATGTTGTTTGTATAATTGTGATATAGCCTAATGTGTTAAAGTCAGAGTAGTGAGATGTGACGTGAAGGGAAGTGGGAGTGGTGAGATGTGACGTGAAGGGAAGTGGGAGTGGTGAGATGTGACGTGAAGGGAAGTGGGAGTGGTGAGATGTGACGTGAAGGGAAGTGGGAGTGGTGAGATGTGGCGTGAAGGAAGTGGGAGTGGTGAGATGTGGCGTGAAGGGAAGTGGGAGTGGTGAGATGTGACGTGAAGAAGTGGAAGTCGGGTGGTGAGATGTGGCGTGAAGGGAAGTGGGAGTGGTGAGATGTGACGTGAAGGAAGTCGGAGTGGTGAGATGTGGCGTGAAGGGAAGTCGGAGTTGTGAGATGTGGCGTGAAGTGGAAGAATGAAGAAGTCGGAGTGGTGAGATGTGGCGTGAAGAAGTCGGAGTGGTGAGATGTGACGTGAAGGGAAGTGGAGAGTCGGAGTGGTGAGATGTGGCGTGAAGGAAGTGGCTAGTCGGAGTGGTGAGATGTGACGTGAAGGAAGTGGCTAGTCGGAGTGGTGAGATGTGACGTGAAGGGAAGTGGCTAGTCGGAGTGGTGAGATGTGGCGTGAAGGGAAGTGGCTAGTCGGAGTGGTGAGATGTGACGTGAAGGAAGTGGCTAGTCGGAGTGGTGAGATGTGACGTGAAGGGAAGTGGCTAGTCGGAGTGGTGAGATGTGGCGTGAAGGGAAGTGGCTGCTAGTCGGAGTGGTGAGATGTGGCGTGAAGGGAAGTGGCTAGTCGGAGTGGTGAGATGTGACGTGAAGGGAAGTGGCTAGTCGGAGTGGTGAGATGTGGCGTGAAGGGAAGTGGCTAGTCGGAGTGGTGAGATGTGACGTGAAGTGAAGTGGGAGTAGTGAGATGTGACGTGAAGAATGTCGGAGTGGTGAGATGTGACGAAGTGGCTAGTCGGAGTGGTGAGATGTGACGTGAAGGGAAGTGGCTAGTCGGAGTGGTGAGATGTGACGTGAAGGAAGTGGCTAGTCGGAGTGGTGAGATGTGGCGTGAAGGGAAGTGGCTAGTCGGAGTGGTGAGATGTGGCGTGAAGGGAAGTGGCTAGTCGGAGTGGTGAGATGTGACGTGAAGGGAAGTGGGAGTGGTGAGATGACGTGAAGGGAAGTCGGAGTGGTGAGATGGCGTGAAGGGAAGTCGGAGTGGTGAGATGTGGCGTGAAGGGAAGTCGGAGTGGTGAGATGTGACGTGAAGTGGAAGTCGGAGTGGTGAGATGTGACGTGAAGGGAAGTGGGAGTGGTGAGATGTGGCGTGAAGGGAAGTGGAAGTCGGAGTGGTGAGATGTGGACGTGAAGGGAAGTGGCTAGTCGGAGTGGTGAGATGACGCGTGAAGGAAGTGGAAGTCGGAGTGGTGAGATGTGACGTGAAGGAAGTCGGAGTGGTGAGATGTGGCGTGAAAGGCTAGTCGGAGTGGTGAGATGTGACGTGAAGGGAAGTGGCTAGTCGGAGTGGTGAGATGTGACGTGAAGGGAAGTGGCTAGTCGGAGTGGTGAGATGTGGCGTGAAGGAAGTGGCTAGTCGGAGTGGTGAGATGTGACGTGAAGGGAAGTGGAGTCGGAGTGGTGAGATGTGGCGTGAAGGAAGTGGCTAGTCGGAGTGGTGAGATGTGACGTGAAGGAAGTGGCTAAAGTGGAGTGGTGAGATGTGGCGTGAAGGGAAGTGGCTAGTGGTGTGGTGAAGATGTGGCGTGAAGGGAAGTGGGAGTGGTGAGATGTGACGTGAAGGGAAGTCGGAGTGGTGAGATGTGACGTGAAGGGAAGTCGGAGTGGTGAGATGTGACGTGAAGGGAAGTCGGAGTGGTGAGATGTGACGTGAAGGGAAGTGGGAAGTCGGAGTGGTGAGATGTGGCGAAGGAAGTGGAAGTCGGAGTGGTGAGATGTGGACGTGAAGGGAAGTGGCTAGTCGGAGTGGTGAGATGTGACGTGAAGGGAAGTGGCTAGTCGGAGTGGTGAGATGTGGCGTGAAGGGAAGTGGCTAGTCGGAGTGGTGAGATGTGACGTGAAGGAAGTGGCTAGTCGGAGTGGTGAGATGTGGCGTGAAGGAAGTGGCTAGTCGGAGTGGTGAGATGTGACGTGAAGGGAAGTGGCTAGTCGGAGTGGTGAGATGAGATGTGAAGGGAAGTGGCTAGTCGGAGTGGTGAGATGTGACGTGAAGGAAGTGGAAGTCGGAGTGGTGAGATGTGACGTGAAGGGAAGTGGGAGTGGTGAGATGTGACGTGAAGGGAAGTGGGAGTGGTGAGATGATGACGTGAAGGAAGTCGGAGTGGTGAGATGTGGCGTGAAGGGAAGTGGCTAGTCGGAGTGGTGAGATGTGACGTGAAGGGAAGTGGCTAGTCGGAGTGGTGAGATGTGACGTGAAGGGAAGTGGAGTGGTGAGATGTGGCGTGAAGTGGAAGTCGGAGTGGTGAGATGTGACGTGAAGGGAAGTGGGAGTGGTGAGATGAAGTGAAGAGATGTGACGGAGTGGAGGAGTGGTGAGATGACGTGAAGGAAGTGGGAGTGGTGAGATGTGGCGTGAAGGGAAGTCGGAGTGGTGAGATGTGACGTGAAGGGAAGTCGGAGTGGTGAGATGTGACGTGAAGGGAGTCGGAGTGGTGAGATGTGACGTGAAAGGGAGTGGTGAGATGTGACGGAAGGGAAGTGGAAGTCGGAGTGGTGAGATGTGACGTGAAGGAAGTGGAGTGGTGAGATGTGATGGAAGGGAAGTCGGAGTGGTGAGATGTGGCGTGAAGGGAAGTGGGAAGTCGGAGTGGTGAGATGTGACGTGAAGGGAAGTCGGAGTGGTGAGATGTGACGTGAAGGGAAGTGGGAAGTCGGAGTGGTGAGATGTGACGTGAAGGGAAGTGGCTAGTCGGAGTGGTGATGTGGCGTGAAGGAAGTAGCTAGTCGGAGTGGTGAGATGTGACGTGAAGGGAAGTGGCTAGTCGGAGTGGTGAGATGTGGCGTGAAGGGAAGTGGCTAGTCGGAGTGGTGAGATGTGACGTGAAGGGAAGTGGCTAGTCGGAGTGGTGAGATGTGACGTGAAGGGAAGTGGCTAGTCGGAGTGGTGAGATGTGACGTGAAGGGAAGTGGCTAGTCGGAGTGGTGAGATGACGGAAGGGAAGTGGCTAGTCGGAGTGGTGAGATGTGACGTGAAGGAAGTGGCTAGTCGGAGTGGAGAGATGACGTGAAGGGAAGTGGCTAGTCGGAGTGGTGAGATGTGACGTGAAGGAAGTGGCTAGTCGGAGTGGTGAGATGTGACGTGAAGGGAAGTGGCTAGTCGGAGTGGTGAGATGTGACGTGAAGGGAAGTGGCTAGTCGGAGTGGTGAGATGTGGCGTGAAGGGAAGTGGCTAGTCGGAGTGGTGAGATGTGACGTGAAGAAGAAGTGGCTAGTCGGAGTGGTGAGATGTGACGTGAAGGGAAGTGGCTAGTCGGAGTGGTGAGATGACGTGAAGGAAGTGGCTAGTCGGAGTGGTGAGATGTGACGTGAAGGGAAGTGGCTAGTCGGAGTGGTGAGATGACGTGAAGGGAAGTGGCTAGTCGGAGTGGTGAGATGTGGCGTGAAGGGAAGTGGCTAGTCGGAGTGGTGAGATGTGACGTGAAGGAAGTGGCTAGTCGGAGTGGTGAGATGTGACGTGAAGGGAAGTGGCTAGTCGGAGTGGTGAGATGTGACGTGAAGGGAAGTGGCTAGTCGGAGTGGTGAGATGTGGCGCGACGGAAGGGAAGTGGCTTAATCGGAGTGGTGAGATGTGACGTGAAGGGAAGTGGCTAGTCGGAGTGGTGAGATGATGTGAAGGGAAGTGGCTAGTCGGAGTGGTGAGATGTGACGTGAAGGGAAGTGGCTAGTCGGAGTGGTGAGATGTGAAGTGAAGGAAGTGGCTAGTCGGAGTGGTGAGATGTGACGTGAATGGAAGTGGAAGTCGGAGTGGTGAGATGTGAACGTCGGAAGTGAAGGAAGTGTGAGTGGTGAAGTGGCTAGTGGAGTGGTGGTGAGATGTGGCGTGAAGTGGTGGCTAGTCGGAGTGGTGAGATGTGACGTGAAGGAAAGTAGTCGGAGTGGTGAGATGAGCGTGAAGGGAAGTGGCTAATCGGAGTGGTGAGATGTGACGTGAAGGGAAGTGGCTAGTCGGAGTGGTGAGATGTGACGTGAAGGGAAGTGGCTAGTCGGAGTGGTGAGATGTGGCGTGAAGGGAAGTGGCTAGTCGGAGTGGTGAGATGTGACGCGTGAAGGGTCGAATTAGTCGGAGTGGTGAGATGTGAAGGGAAGGAAGTCGGAGTGGTGAGATCGGAAGGGAAGTGGGAGTGGTGAGATGTGACGTGAAGGGAAGTGGCTAGTCGGAGTGGTGAGATGTGGCGAAGGGAAGTGGCTAGTCGGAGTGGTGAGATGTGGCGTGAAGGGAAGTGGGAGTGGTGAGATGTGACGTGAAGGGAAAGTGGAGTGGTGAGATGTGGCGTGAAGGGAAGTGGGAGTGGTGAGAGACGTGAAGGAAGTGGAGTGGTGAAGGAAGTGGGAGTGGTGAGATGTGACGTGAAGGGAAGTCGGAGTGGTGAGATGTGACGTGAAGGGAAGTGGGAGTGGTGAGATGTGACGTGAAGGGAAGTCGGAGGTGAGATGAGCGTGAAGGGAAGTCGGAGTGGTGAGATGTGACGTGAAGGGAAGTCGGAGTGGTGAGATGTGACGGAAGGGAAGTCGGAGTGGTGAGATGTGACGTGAAGGGAAGTGGAGTCGGAGTGGTGAGATGTGACGTGAAGGGAAGTGGTAGTCGGAGTGGTGAGATGTGACGTGAAGAAGGAAGTCGGAGTGGTGAGATGTGACGTGGAAGGGAAGTGGGAGTGGTGAGATGAGAAGGGGAAGTCGGAGTGGTGAGATGTGACGTGAAGGGAAGTCGGAGTGGTGAGATGTGACGTGAAGGGAAGTCGGAGTGGTGAGATGTGACGTGAAGGAAGGGAAGTCGGAGTGGTGAGATGTGACGTGAAGGGAAGTCGGAGTCGGGTGGTGAGATGTGGCGTGAAGAAGCTGAAGTCGGAGTGGTGAGATGTGGCGTGAGGGAAGTCGGAGTGGTGAGATGTGACGCGAAGGGAAGTGGCTAGTCGGAGTGGTGAGATGACGATGTGGAAGTGGCTAGTCGGAGTGGTGAGATGACGAAGGGAAGTGGCTAGTCGGAGTGGTGAGATGTGACGTGAAGGGAAGTGGCTAGTCTGGAGTGGTGAGATGTGACGTGAAAGGAAGTGGAAGTCGGAGTGGTGAGATGTGACGTGAGGGAAGTGGCTAGTCGGAGTGGTGAATGGACGTGACGGAAGTGGCTAGTCGGAGTGGTGAGATGTGGACGTGAAGGGAAGTGGCTAGTCGGAGTGGTGAGATGTGGCGTGAAGGAAGTGGCTAGTCGGAGTGGTGAGATGACGCGTGAAGGGAAGTGGCTAGTCGGAGTGGTGAGATGTGGCGTGAAGGGAAGTATGGCTAGTCGGAGTGGTGAGATGTGACGCGAAGGAAGTGGCTAGTCGGAGTGGTGAGATGTGAAGGGAAGTGGGAAGTCGGAGTGGTGAGATGTGACGCGTGAAGGGAAGTGGTAGTCGGAGTGGTGAGATGTGGCGTGAAGGGAAGTGGCTAATCGGAGTGGTGAGATGACGTGAAGGGAAGTGGCTAGTCGGAGGGTGAGATGTGACGTGAAGGAAGTGGCTAGTCGGAGTGGTGAGATGTGACGTGAGGGAAGTGGCTAGTCGGAGTGGTGAGATGTGGACGTGAAGGGAAGTGGAGTGGTGAGATGTGACGTGAAGGGAAGTGGAGTGGTGAGATGTGACGTGAAGGGAAGTGGAGTGGTGAGATGTGGACGTGAAGGGAAGTCGGAGTGGTGAGATGTGACGTGAAGGGAAGTGGCTAGTCGGAGTGGTGAGATGTGACGTGAAGGGAAGTGGCTAGTCGGAGTGGTGAGATGTGACGTGAAGGGAAGTGGCTAGTCGGAGTGGTGAGATGTGACGTGAAGGGAAGTGGCTAGTCGGAGTGGTGAGATGTGACGTGAAGGGAAGTGGCTAGTCGGAGTGGTGAGATGTGACGTGAAGGGAAGTGGCTAGTCGGAGTGGTGAGATGTGGAAGGAAGTGGAAGTGGTGGAGTGGTGAGATGTGACGAAGGGAAGTGGAGTCGGAGTGGTGAGACGACGAAGGAAGTGGAAGTGAGATGAGCGTGAAGGAAGTGGAGTGGTGAGATGACGTGAAGGAAGTGGAGTGGTGATGACGTGGAGAAGGGAGTGAGATGTGACGTGGAAGAAGGGAGTGGTGAGATGTGACGTGGAAGGGAAGTGGGAGTGGTGAGATGTGACGTGAAGGAAGTGGGGATGGAGGTGAGATGTGACGTGAAGGGAAGTGGAGTCGGTGAGTGACGTGAAGGAAGTCGAGTGGTGAGATGTGACGTGAAGGGAAGTCGGAGTGGTGAGATGTGACGAAGGAAGGGAAGTCGGAGTGGTGAGATGTGACGTGAAGGGAAGTCGCTAGTCGGAGTGGTGAGATGTGACGGAAGGGAAGTGGCTAGTCGGAGTGGTGAGATGTGAAGAAGGAAGTGGGAAGTGGAGTGGGAATGTGACGTGAAGGGAAGTCGGAGTGGTGAGATGTGAGGGGCGTGAAGGAAGTGGAGTGGTGAGATGACGAAGGGAAGTGGAGTGGTGAGATGTGACGGAAGGAAGGGAGTGGTGAGATGTGACGGAAGTGGGGAGTGGTGAGATGTGACGGAAGGGAAGGGAGTGGGCTAGTCGGAAGGGAGTGGTGAGATGTGACGCGAAGGGAGTCGGAGTGGTGAGATGTGACGTGAAGGGAAGTCGGAGTGGTGAGATGTGTGAAGGGAAGTGGGAGTGGTGAGATGACGACGAAGGGAAGTCGGGAGTGGAGTGGTGACGGAAGGGAAGTCGGAGTGGTGAGATGACGGAAGGGAAGTCGGAGTGGTGAGATGTGACGAAGGGAAGGGAGGGTGGTGATGTGACGTGAAGGGAAGTCGGAGTGGTGAGATGTGACGTGAAGGGAAGTCGGAGTGGTGAGATGTGACGTCGGAGGGTGGGAAGTGGCTAGTCGGAGTGGTGAGATGACGTGAAGGAAGTGGCTAGTCGGAGTGGTGAGATGACGAAGGGAAGTGGCTAGTCGGAGTGGTGAGATGTGACGTGAAGGGAAGTGGCTAGTCGGAGTGGTGAAGATGACGTGAAGGGAAGTGGCTAGTCGGAGTGGTGAGATGTGACGTGAAGGGAAGTGGAGTGGTGAGATGACGTGAAGGGAAGTCGGAGTGGTGAGATGTGACGTGAAGGGAAGTCGGAGTGGTGAGATGACGTGAAGGAAGTGGGTCGAGAGTGGTGAGATGTGAAGTGGAAGGGAAGTGGTTAGTCGGAGTGGTGAGATGTGACGAAGGGAAGTCGGAGTGGTGAGGTGAGATGACGGAAGGGAAAGTCGGAGTGGTGAGATGTGACGTGAAGGGAAGTCGGAGTGGTGAGATGTGAGAAGGGAAGTCGGAGTGGTGATGTGACGGAAGGGAAGTCGGAGTGGTGAGATGACGAAGGGAAGTCGGAGTGGTGAGATGACGGAAGGAAGTCGGAGTGGTGAGAGATGACGTGAAGGGAAGTCGGAGTGGTGAGATGTGACGTGAAGGGAAGTCGGAGTGGTGAGATGTGACGTGAGTCGGGGAAGTGGAGTCGGTGAGATGTGACGTGGAAGGGAAGTCGGAGTGGTGAGATGTGACGGAAGGGAAGTCGGAGTGGTGAGATGTGAAGGAAGGGAAGTCGGAGTGGTGAGATGTGACGTGAAGGGAAGTGGCTAGTCGGAGTGGTGAGATGTGACGTGAAGGGAAGTGGCTAGTCGGAGTGGTGAGACGACGTGAAGGGAAGTGGCTAGTCGGAGTGGTGAGATGACGGAAGGGAAGTGGCGGAGTGGTGAGATGACGGAAGAGATGTGGCTAGGTCGGAGTGGTGAAGGGAAGCGGCTAGTCGGAGTGGTGAGATGTGGACGTGAAGGGAAGTGGCTAGTCGGAGTGGTGAGATGTGACGTGAAGGGAAGTGGCTAGTCGGAGTGGTGAGATGACGGTGGAAGTGGAAGTCGGAGGGTGAGATGACGGAAGGGAAGCGCGAATGGAGTGGTGAGATGACGACGAAGGAAGTGAGATGTGGAGTGGTGAGAAGTGACGGAAGGAAGTGGCTAGTCGGAGGGTGAGATGATGTGACGGAAGGGAAGTGTATTAGTCGGAGTGGTGAGATGTGACGGAAGGGAAGTGGCTAGTCGGAGTGGTGAGATGTGACGGAAGGGAAGTGGCTAGTCGGAGTGGTGATGATGTGAAGAGGACGGAAGGGAAGTCGGAGTGGTGAGATGTGACGCGAAGTCGGAAGTGGCTAGTCGGAGTGGTGAGATGTGACGGAAGGGAAGTGGCTATCGGAGTGGTGAGATGTGACGAGCGGTGAATGGGACGAAGGGTAGTCGGAGTGGTGAGATGTGACGTGAAGGGAAGTGGCTATCGGAGTGGTGAGATGTGACGTGAAGTGGCGTCGGAAGATGTGACGAAGGAAGTGGCTAGTCGGAGTGTGATGTGACGTGAAGGGAAGTGGCTAGTCGGAGTGGTGAGATGACGAAGGGAAGTGGCTAGTCGGGAGTGGTGAGATGTGACGGAAGGGAAGTGGCTAGTCGGAGTGGTGAGATGTGACGGAAGGGAAGTGGCTAGATCGGAGTGGTGAGATGTGACGTGAAGGGAAGTGGCTAGTCGGAGTGGTGAGATGTGACGGAAGTGGAGGTCGGAGGAAGACGGCTGGAAGTCGGAGTGGTGAGATGTGACGTGAAGGGAAGTGGCTAGTCGGAGTGAGTGAAGATGTGACGTGAACGGAAGTGGAAGTCGGAGTGGTGAGATGTGTGACGGAAGGGAAGTCGGCTAGTCGGAGTGGTGAGATGTGACGGAAGGGAAGTCGGAGTGGTGAGATGACGAACGGAAGTGGAAGTCGGAGTGGTGAGATGTGACGGAAGGGAAGTCGGAGTGGTGAGATGAGATGTGACGAAGTGAAGGAAGGAAGTCTGGAGTGGTGAGATGACGGGAAGTGGAAGTCGGAGTGGTGAGATGACGTGAAGGGAAGTGGAGTGGTGAGATGTGAAGGGAAGTCGGAGTGGTGAGATGTGGACGAAGGAAGTGGCTAGTCGGAGTGGTGAGATGACGAAGGGAAGTGGCTAGTCGGAGTGGTGAGATGTGACGTGAAGTGGAAGTGGCTAGTCGGAGTGGTGAGATGTGACGTGAAGGAAGTGGCTAAGTCCGGAGTGGTGAGATGACGTGAAGAAGGGAAGTCGGAGGAGTGAGATGTGACGTGAAGGGAAGTGGCTAGAGTGGTGAGATGGTGAAGGGAAGTGGCAGGTGAGTGGACGAAGGGAAGTGGTGAGATGACGAAGTGGCTAGATCGGAGGGTGGTGAGATGACGAAGGGAAGTGGTTAGTCGGAGTGGTGAGGTGAGATGTGACGAAGGGAAGTGGCGAAGTCGGAGTGGTGAGATGTGACGTGAAGAAGTGGCTAGATCGGAGTGGTGAGATGACGTGAAGGGAAGTGGGAAGTGGTGTGAGATGTGACGAAGGGAAGTGGCTAGTCGGAGTGGTGAGATGTGACGGAAGGGAAGTCGGAGTGGTGAGATGTGACGTGAAGGGAAGTGGCTAGTCGGAGTGGTGAGATGATGACGTGAAGGGAAGTGGCTAATCGGAGTGGTGAGATGGAGTATGAGAACGGAATGGAAGTCGGAGTGGTGAGATGTGGACGTGAAGAAGGGCGTAGTCGGAGTGGTGAGATGTGACGGAAGGGAAGTGGCTAGTCGGAGGGTGGAGATGACGACGGAAGGGAAAGTGGCTAGTCGGAGTGGTGAGATGTGACGTGAAGGGAAGTGGACTGAATCGGAGTGGGTGAGATGTGACGTGAAGGGAAGTGGCTAGTAATGGAGTGGTGAGATGACGGACGGAAGGAAGTGGCTAGTCTGAGTGGAAGAATGGATGACGTGAAGAAGTGGCTAGTCGGAGTGGTGAGATGACGGAAGGAAGTGAGTGGTGAGAGTCGTGGAAGGGAAGTGGATGGTGAGATGTGACGTGAAGGGAAGTGGCTAGTCGGAGTGGTGAGAGTGGTGACGTGAAGGGAAGTGGCTAGTCGGAGTGGTGAGATGAAGGGAAGTGGATGAATGAAGGGAAGAAGGTAGCTAGTCGGAGTGGAAGAGATGTGACGTGAAGGAAGAAGCTAAGTCCCGGAGTGGTGAGATGTGACGTGAAGGGAAGTGGAAGTGGCAGAGATGACGATCGGAGTGGTGAGATGTGACGTGAAGTAGCTAGTCGGAGTGGTGAGATGACGTGAAGGGAAGTGGCTAGTCGGAGTGGTGAGATGGAACGGAAGTCGGAGTGGTGAGTGGACGGAAAGGAAGTCGGAGGTGAGATGTGACGGAAGGGAAGTCGGAAGCGGAGTGGTGAGATGTGACGTGGAAGGAAGTCGGAGTGGTGGAGATGTGACGGAAGGGAAGTGGCTAGTCGGAGTGGTGAGATGTGGACGTGAGGGAAGTGGCTGAGTCGAAGGAGTGGTGAGATGACGTGAAGGAAGTCGGAGTGGTGAGATGTGACGGAAGGAAGTGGCTGAATGGAGAGTGTGATGAATGGGAAGGAAGAATAGTCGGAGTGGTGAGATGTGACGTGAAGGGAAGTATGGAAGTCGGAGTGGTGAGATGTGGAAGGGAAGTGGCTAGTCGGAGTGGTGAGATGTGACGTGAAGGGAAGTGGCTAGTCGGAGTGGTGAGATGACGGAAGGGAAGTGGGAAGGGAGTGGTCGGAGATGTGAAGGGAAGGGAAGTGGCTAGTCGGAGTGGTGAGATGTGATCGAAGTGGGAAGTCGGAGGGTGAGATGTGACGTGAAGGGAAGTGGCTAGTCGGAGTGGTGAGATGTGACGTGAAGGGAAGTGGCTAGTCGGAGTGGTGAGATGTGACGTGAAGGAAGTGGCTAGTCGGAGTGGTGAGATGTGACGTGAAGGAAGTGGTTAGTCGGAGTGGTGAGATGTGACGTGAAGGGAAGTGGCTAGTCGGAGTGGTGAGATGTGACGTGAAGGGATGAGATAGTCGGAGTGGTGAGATGTGACGATGAAGGGAAGGAAGCTAGGTCGGAGGGTGAGATGTGTGAAGGATGTGACGGAAGGGAAGTGGCTAGTCGGAGTGGTGAGATGACGTGAAGGGAAGTGGCTAGTCGGAGTGGTGAGATGACGGAAGGGCGGCTAGTCGGAGTGGTGAGATGTGAAGGAAGTGGAGTGGTGAGATGTGGAAGGGAAGTGGGAGTGGTGAGATGTGAAGGGAAGTCGGAGTGGTGAGATGTGACGTGAAGTGGGAAGTCGGAGTGGTGAGATGTGACGAGATGGAAGGGAAGTCGGAGTGGTGAGATGTGACGTGAAGGGAAGTCGGAGTGGTGAGATGGGACGATGAAGGAAGTCGGAGGGAGTGGTGAGATGTGACGTGAAGGGAAGTGGGAGTGGTGAGATGTGGCGTGAAGGGAAGTGGAGTGGTGACGAAGGGAAGTCGGAGGTGAGTGACGGAAGGGAAGTCGGAGTGGTGAGATGACGTGAAGGGAAGGCTAGTCGGAGTGGTGAGATGACGTGAAGGGAAGTGGCTAGTCGGAGTGGTGAGATGTGACGTGAAGGGAAGTGGCTAGTCGGAGTGGTGAGATGTGACGGAAGTGAAGTGGAAGTGAAGGAAGGAAGTGGTGAGAGTGGTGAGATGTGGCGAAGTCGGAGTGGTGAGATGTGACGGAAGGGAAGTCGGAGTGGTGAGATGTGACGTGAAGGGAAGTCGGAGTGGTGAGATGTGACGTGAAGGAAGTGGCTAGTCGGAGTGGTAGATGTGACGGAAGGAAGTGGCTAGTGGTGGAGTGGTGAGATGTGACGTGAAGGGAAGTATTAGTCGGAGTGGTGAGATGTGACGGAAGTGAAGTGGTGAAGGAGTCGGAGTGGTGAGAAGTGAGCGTGAAGGGAAGTGGCTAGTCGGAGTGGTGAGATGTGACGTGAAGGGAAGTCGGAGTGGTGAGATGTGGACGTGAAGGAAGTCGAGTCGAGTGGTGAGATGACGAAGGGAAGTGGCTAGTCGGAGTGGTGAGATGTGACGTGAAGGGAAGTGGCTAGTCGGAGTGGTGAGATGTGACGTGAAGGAAGTGGAATAGTCGGAGTGGTGAGATGTGGCGTGAAGTGGCTAGTCGGAGTGGTGAGATGTGACGTGAAGGGAAGTGGCTAGTCGGAGTGGTGAGATGTGACGTGGAAGTTTGAGTGGTGAGTGGTGAGATGTGACGTGAAGGGAAGGAAGTGGCGGAAGTCGGAGTGGTGATGATGACGTGAAGGGAAGAAGTCGAGTGGGTGAGATGTGGAAGAAGGAAGTGGAAGTCGGAGTGGTGAGATGATGTGACGAAGGGAAGTGGCTAGTCGGAGTGGTGAGATGACGGAAGGAAGTGGCTAGTGGAGTGGTGAGATGGAGAAGGAAGCGGGGTGGAGGAGATGGCGGAAGGGAAGTCGGAGTGGTGAGATGTGGCGTGAAGGGAAGTGGAAGTCGGAGTGGTGAGATGTGGACGTGAAGGAAGGGAGTGGTGAATGTGTGACGTGAAGGAAGTCGGAGTGGTGAGATGTGGCGTGAAGGAAGTGGCTAGTCGGAGTGGTGAGATGTGACGTGAAGGGAAGTGGGAGTGGTGAGATGTGACGTGAAGGGAAGTGGGAGTGGTGAGATGTGGCGTGAAGGAAGTGGGAGTGGTGAGATGTGGCGTGAAGGAAGTGGCTAGTCGGAGTGGTGAGATGTGGCGTGAAGGAAGTGCTGGTGGTGAGATGTGGCGTGAAGAAGTCGTAGTCGGAGTGGTGAGATGTGGCGTGAAGGAAGTCGGAGTGGTGAGATGTGGACGTGAAGGGAAGTCGGAGTGGTGAGATGTGGCGTGAAGCGGGAAGTAGTCGAAGTGGTGAGATGTGACGTGAAGGAAGTGGCTAGTCGGAGTGGAGTGAGGCGTGTGAAGGAAGGTGAGATGTGACGTGAAGGAAGTCGGAGTGGTGAGATGTGAAGGAAGGGAAGTGGAGAGTGACGTGAAGAGATGTGGCGAGAAGGACGCGAAGTGGAGTGGAGTGGATGTGAGTGACGTGAAGGGAAGTGGCTAGTCGGAGTGGTGAGATGTGAGCGTGAAGGAAGTAAGGAAGTCGGAGTGGTGAGATGTGGCGTGAAGGGAAGTGGGAGTGGTGAGATGGACGACGGAAGGAAGTCGGAGTGGTGAGATGTGACGTGAAGGGAAGTGGCTAGTCGGGTGGTGAGATGTGGGGTGAGTGAAGGGAAGTGAGCTAGTCGGAGTGGTGAAGATGTGGCGTGAAGGAAGTGGCTGAGTCGGAGTGGTGAGATGTGGCGTGAAGAAGGGAAGTCGGAGTGGTGAGATGTGGCGTGAAGGGAGAAGTCGGAGTGGTGAGATGTGGCGTGAAGAAGTAGTCGGAGTGGTGAGATGTGGCGTGAAGGGAAGTGGCTAGTCGGAGTGGTGAGATGTGACGTGAAGGAAGTCGGGAAGTGGCTAGTCGGAGTGGTGAGATGTGGCGTGAAGGGAAGTGGCTAGTCGGAGTGGTGAGATGTGACGGAAGGGAAGCTAGTCGGAGTGGTGAGATGTGACGTGAAGGGGAAGTGGAGTGGTGGATGTGGCGTGAAGGAAGTGAACGGCTAGTCGGAGTGGTGAGATGACGTGGAAGGAAGGGCTAGTCGGAGTGGTGAGATGTGACGTGGAAGAAGTCGGAGTGGTGAGATGTGGCGTGAAGTGGCTAGTCGGAGTGGTGAGATGTGGCGTGAAGGAAGTGGAAGTGGAGTGGTGAGATGTGACGTGAAGGGAAGTCGGAGTGGTGAGATGTGACGTGAAGGGAAGTGGCTAGTCGAGTGGTGAGATGTGGCGTGGGAAGTGGCTGAATCGGAGTGGTGAGATGTGGCGTGAAGGAAGTGGCTAGTCGGAGTGGTGAGATGTGGCGTGAAGTGAGAAGTGGGAAGTCGGAGTGGTGAGATGTGGCGTGAAGGAAGTGGCTAGTCGGAGTGGTGAGATGTGGCGTGAAGGAAGTCGGAGTGGTGAGATGTGACGTGAAGGGAAGTGGCTAGTCGGAGTGGTGAGATGTGACGTGAAGGGAAGTGGCTAGTGGAGTGGTGATGATGGCGTGAAGAAGGAAGTGGCTGTGTCGGAGTGGTGAGATGTGGCGTGAAGGAATGTAGCGTGAAGGGAAGTCGGAGTGGTGAGATGTGGCGTGAAGGAAGTGGCTAGTCGGAGTGGTGAGATGTGGCGTGAAGGGAAGTGGAAGTCGGAGTGGTGAGATGTGGCGTGAAGAAGGAAGTGGCTGAGTCGGTGGTGAGATGAGTGAAGGAAGTAGTCGGAGTCGGAGTGTGAGATGTGAGAGTGAGGAAGTCGGAGTGGTGAGATGTGACGTGAAGGGAGTGGCTAGTCGGAGTGGTGAGATGTGGCGTGAAGGGTGAAGTCGGAGTGGTGAGATGTGGCGTGAAGGAAGAAGTCGGAGTGGTGAGATGTGGCGTGAAGGGAAGTGGCTAGTCGGAGTGGTGAGATGTGGCGTGAAGGGAAGTGGCTAGTCGGAGTGATGTGAGATGTGGCGTGGTGAGAGTGGCTAGTCGGAGTGGTGAGATGTATGGCGTGAAGGGAAGTGGCTAGTCGGAGTGGTGAGATGTGGCGTGAAGGGAAGTGGAGTGGTGAGTGGTGAGATGTGGCGTGAAGGAAGTGGGAGTGGTGAGATGTGGACGTGAAGGAAGTGGGAGTGGTGAGATGTGGCGTGAAGTAGAAGATGGGAGTGGTGAGATGTGACGCCGTGAAGTGGAAGTCGGAGTGGTGAGATGTGGCGTGAACGTGAAGGAAGTGGCTAGTCGGAGTGGTGAGATGTGACGTGAAGGAAGTGGAAGTCGGAGTGGTGAGATGTGGCGTGAAGGAAGTGGCTAGTCGGAGTGGTGAGATGTGGCGTGAGAGAAGTCGGAAGTCGAGTGGTGAGATGTGACGAAGGAAGGAAGTCGGAGTGGTGAGAATGGCGTGAAGAAGTGAAGGAAAGTCGGAGTGGTGAGAAGTGGCGTGAAGGAAGTGGAAGGAAGTATTATCGGAAGATGTAGCGGAAGTGGTGGAGGTGAGATGTGGCAGTGAAGGGAAGTGGGCTAGTCGGAAGTGGAGTGGTGAGATGTGACGTGAAGGGAAGTGGCTAGTCGGAGTGGTGAGATGTGACGGAAGGGAAGTGGCGGAAGTCGGAGTGGTGAGATGTGACGTGAAGGGAAGTGGCTAGTCGGAGTGGTGAGATGTGGCGTGAAGTGGAGTGGTGAGATGTGACGTGAAGAAGGAAGTGAGATGTGCTGAAGTCGGAGTGGTGAGATGTGACGTGAAGGGAAGTGGCTGGTGGAGTGGTGAGATGTGGCGTGAAGAAGTGGCTAGTCGGAGTGGTGAGATGTGGCGTGAAGGAAGTCGGAGTGGTGAGATGTGGCGTGAAGGGAAGTGGAGTAGTCGGAGTGATGTGAAGGGAAGTCGGAGTGGTAGATGTGGCGTGAAGGGAAGTGGCTAGTCGGAGTGGTGAGATGTGGCGTGAAGGGAAGTGTCGGAGTGGTGAGATGTGACGTGAAGGGAAGTGGCTAGTCGGAGTGGTGAGATGTGGACGTGAAGGGAAGTGGCTAGTCGGAGTGGTGAGATGTGGCGTGAAGGGAAGTGGCTAGTGGAGTGGGAGTGCGTGAAGAAGTAGCTAGTCGGGAAGGGAGATGTGGCGTGAAGGAAGTCGGAGTGGTGAGATGTGACGTGAAGGGAAGTGGCGGAGTGGTGAGATGTCGGAAGTGGGTGGTGAGATGTGACGTGAAGAAGTGGCTAGTCGGAGTGGTGAGATGTGACGTGAAGGGAAGTGGCTAGTCGGAGTGGTGAGATGTGGCGTGAAGGGAAGTGGCTAGTCGGAGTGGTGAGATGTGGCGTGAAGGAAGTGGCTAGTCGGAGTGGTGAGATGTGGCGTGAAGGGAAGTGGCTAGTCGGTGGTGAGAATGTGGCGTGAAGGGAGAGTCGGAGTGGTGAGATGTGACGTGAAGGAAGTGGAGTCGGAGTGGTGAGATGTGACGTGAAGGAAGTGGCTAGTCGGAGTGGTGAGATGTGGCGTGAAGGGAAGTGGCTAGTCGGAGTGGTGAGATGACGTGAAGGGAGAAGTGGCTAGTCGGAGTGGTGAGATGTGGCGTGAAGGAAGTGGCTAGTCGGAGTGGTGAGATGACGTGAAGGATGAAGTGGCTAGTCGGAGTGGTGAGATGTAGCGTGAAGGGAAGTGGCTAGTCGGAGTGGTGAGATGTGGCGTGAAGGAAGTGGCTAGTCGGAGTGGTGAGATGTGAAGCGTGAAGGAAGTGGCTAGTCGGAGTGGTGAGATGTGGCGTGAAGTGGGGAAAGTCGGAGTGGTGAGATGTGACGTGAAGGAAGTGGCTAGTGAGTGGTGAGATGGTGAAGGAAGTGGGAGTGGTGAATGTGGCGTGAAGGAAGTGGAGTGGTGAGATGTGAGCGTGAAGGAAGTGGCTAGTCGGAGTGGTGAGATGTGAGCGGAAGGGAAGTGGCGAGCGTGAAGAAGTCGGAGTGGTGAGATGAGCGTGAAGGAAGTGGCTAGTCGGAGTGGTGAGATGTGACGTGAAGTGGCTAGTCGGAGTGGTGAGATGACGTGAAGGGAAGTGGCTAGTCGGAGTGGTGAGATGTGCGTGAAGGAAGTCGGAGTGGTGAGATGTGTGAAGGAAGGAAGGGAGTGGTGAGATGTGGCGTGAAGGGAAGTCGGAGTGGTGAGATGAAGGGAAGTGGAGAGTGAAGCTAGTCGAATGAGAGTGGTGAGATGTGACGTGAAGGAAGTGGCTAGTCGGAGTGGTGAGATGTGGCGTGAAGAGAAGTAGTGAATGTGGAGTCGGAGTGGTGAGATGTGACGTGAAGGGAAGGGTAGTGAGATGTGCGTGAAGGAGTGAGCTGGTCGGAGTGGTGAGAGTGGCGTGAAGGGGGAAGTGGCTAGTCGGAGTGGTGAGATGTGGCGTGAAGGAAGTGGGAAGTCGGAGTGGTGAGATGTGACGTGAAGGGAAGTGGCTAGTCGGAGTGGTGAGATGTGACGGTGAAGGGAAGTGGCTAGTCGGAGTGGTGAGATGTGAAGGGAAGTGGCTATCGGAGTGGTGAAGAAGTGAGCGTGAAGAAATCGGAGTAGTGAAAGTGAAGTGAAGAGATGAGTGGTGAAGATGTAGCGTGATGTGAGGGAAGTCGGAGTGGTGAGATGTGGCGTGAAGGAAGTCGGAGTGGTGACGGAGAGATGTAGCGTGAAGGAAGTGGCTAGTCGGAGTGGTGAGATGTGGCGTGAAGAAGTGGCTAGTCGGAGTGGTGAGATGTGGCGTGAAGAAGGAAGTGGAGTCGGAGTGGTGAGATGTAGCGTGAGAGAGTCGGAGTGGTGAATGTGAGCGTGAAGGAAGTGGCTAGTCGGAGTGGTGAGATGTGGCGTGAAGGGAAGTGGCTAGTCGGAGTGGTGAGATGTGACGTGAAGGAAGTGGCTAGTCGGAGTGGTGAGATGTGGCGTGAAGGAAGTAGCTAGTCGGAGTGGTGAGAGATGTGGCGTGAAGAAGTGGCTAGTCGGAGTGGTGAGATGTGGCGTGAATGTCGGAGTGGTGAGAGAAGGTGGCTAGTCGGAGTGGTGAGATGTGACGTGAAGGGAAGTGGCTAGTCGGAGTGGTGAGATGTGGCGTGAAGAAGTGGCTAGTCGGAGTGGTGAGATGTGGCGTGAAAGAAGTGGCTAGTCGGAGTGGTGAGATGTGGCGTGAAGGAAGTGGCTAGTCGGAGTGGTGAGATGTGGCGTGAAGGGAAGTGGCTAGTCGGAGTGGTGAGATGTGGCGTGAAGGGAAGTGGCTAGTCGGAGTGGTGAGATGTGACGAAGGGAAGTGGCTAGTCGGAGTGGTGAGATGTGGCGTGAAGGGAAGTGGCTAGTCGGAGTGGTGAGATGTGGCGTGAAAGGAAGTGGCTAGTCGGAGTGGTGAGATGTGGCGTGAAGGAGCTAGTCGGAGTGGTGAGATGTGACGTGAAGGAAGTGGCTAGTCGGAGTGGTGAGATGTGACGTGAAGGAAGTGGCTAGTCGGAGTGGTGAGATGTGGCGTGAAGGAAGTGGCTGAGTCGGAGTGGTGAGATGTAGCGTGAAGGGAAGTGGCTAGTCGGTGGTGGTGAGATGTGGCGTGAAGTGGTGAAGTGAAGTGGGAGTGGTGAGATGTGGCGTGAAGGGAAGTGGAAGTCGGAGTGGTGAGATGTGGCGTGAAGGGAAGTGGCTAGTCGGAGTGGTGAGATGTGGCGTGAAGGGAAGTGGGAGTGGTGAGATGTGGCGTGAAGGGAAGTCGGGAGTGGTGAGATGTGACGTGAAGGGAAGTGGGAGTGGTGAGATGTGGCGTGAAGGGAAGTCGGAGTGGTGAGATGTGACGTGAAGGGAAGTGGGAGTGGTGAGATGTGGCGTGAAATGAAGTGGGGAAGTCGGAGTGGTGAGATGTGGCGTGAAGGGAAGTGGAGTGGTGAGATCGGAAGTAGTCGAGTGGTGAGATGTGACGTGAAGAAAGTCGGAGTGGTGAGATGTGACGTGAAGGGAAGTCGGAGTGGTGAGATGTGGCGTGAAGGGAAGTCGGAGTGGTGAGATGTGAGCGTGAAGGGAAGTCGGAGTGGTGAGATGTGGCGTGAAGGGAAGTGGCTAGTCGGAGTGGTGAGATGTGACGTGAAGGGAAGTGGGGCTAGTCGGAGTGGTGAGATGTGGCGTGAAGGAAGTGGCAAAGTCGGAGTGGTGAGATGTAGCGTGAAGGGAAGTGGAGTGGTGAGATGTGGCGTGAAGGGAAGTGGAGTGGTGAGATGTGGCGTGAAGGGAAGTGACGAAGTCGGAGTGGTGAGATGTGACGTGAAGGGAAGTCAGAGTGGTGAGATGTGGCGTGAAGGGAAGTGGAGATGGTGAGATGTGGCGTGAAGGGAAGTGGCTAGAGAGTGGTGAGATGTAGCGTGAAGGGAAGTGGAAGTCGGAGTGGTGAGATGTGGCGTGAAGGGAAGTGGGAGTGGTGAGATGTGGCGTGAAGGAAGTGGGAGTGGTGAGATGTGAAGCGAAGAAAGAAGTGGGAGTGGTGAGATGTGGCGTGAAGGGGAAGTGGGAGTGGTGAGATGTGACGTGAAGGGAAGTGGGGTGGTGAGATGGTGAAGTGGGAATGGAGTGGTGAGATGACGCGTGAGGGAAGTCGGAGTGGTGAGATGTGACGTGAAGGGAAGTCGGAGTGGTGAGATGAGATGTGAAGGGAGAAGGAGAAGTGAGATGGTGAGATGTGGACGTGAAGGAAGTGGCTAGTCGGAGTGGTGAGATGTGACGTGAAGGGAAGTGGCTAGTGGTGAGATGTGGCGTGAAGAAGTGAAGTCGGAGTAGTGAGATGGTGGCGTGAGTGGAAGTCGGAGTGGTGAGATGTGGCGTGAAGGGAAGGGAGTAAGTGGTGAGATGTGACGTGAAGGGAAGTCGGAGTGGTGAGATGTGGACGGAAGGGAAGTGGCTAGTCGGAGTGGTGAGATGTGACGAAGGGAAGTGGGAGTGGTGAGATGTGACGTGAAGGAAGTGGGGAGTGGTGAGAACGTGAAGGGAAGTCGGAGTGGTGAGATGTGACGTGAAGGGAAGTGGGAGTGGTGAGATGTGACGTGAAGGGAAGTGGGAGTGGTGAGATGTGACGTGAAGGGAAGTGGGAGTGGTGAGATGTGGCGTGAAGGGAAGTGGGAGTGGTGAGATGTGACGTGAAGGGAAGTGGAGTGGTGAGATGTGGACGTGAAGGGAAGTGGAGTGGTGAGATGACGTGAAGGGAAGTGGCTAGTCGGAGTGGTGAGATGTGACGTGAAGGGAAGTGGCTAGTGGGAGTGGTGAGATGTGGCGTGAAGTGGGGAAGTCGGAGTGGTGAGATGTGGACGTGAAGGAAGAAGGAGTCGGAGTGGTGAGATGTGACGTGAAGGGAAGTCGCTAGTCGGAGTGGTGAGATGTGACGTGAAGGGAAGTGGGAGTGGTGAGATGTGACGTGAAGGGAAGTGGGAGTGGTGAGATGTGACGTGAAGGGAAGTGGGAGTGGTGAGATGTGACGTGAAGGGAAGTCGGAGTGGTGAGATGTGACGTGAAGGGAAGTCGGAGTGGTGAGATGTGACGTGAAGGGAAGTGGCTAGTCGGAGTGGTGAGATGTGACGTGAAGGGAAGTCGGAGTGGTGAGATGTGACGTGAAGGGAAGTGGCTAGTCGGAGTGGTGAGATGTGACGTGAAGGGAAGTGGCTAGTCGGAGTGGTGAGATGTGACGTGAAGGGAAGTGGCTAGTCGGAGTGGTGAGATGTGACGTGAAGGGAAGTGGCTAGTCGGAGTGGTGAGATGTGACGTGAAGGGAAGTGGGAGTGGTGAGATGTGACGTGAAGGGAAGTGGGAGTGGTGAGATGTGACGTGAAGGAAGTGGGGAGTGGTGAGATGTGACGTGAAGGGAAGTGGGAGTGGTGAGATGTGACGTGAAGGGAGTGGTGGAGTGGTGAGATGTGACGAAGGGAAGTGGCTAGTCGGAGTGGTGAGATGTGACGTGAAGGGAAGTGGGAGTGGTGAGATGTGACGTGAAGGGAAGTGGGAGTGGTGAGATGTGACGTGAAGGGAAGTGGCTAGTCGGAGTGGTGAGATGTGACGTGAAGGGAAGTGGGAGTGGTGAGATGTGACGTGAAGGGAAGTGGGAGTGGTGAGATGTGACGTGAAGGGAAGTGGGAGTGGTGAGATGTGACGTGAAGGGAAGTGGGAGTGGTGAGATGTGACGTGAAGGGAAGTCGGAGTGGTGAGATGTGACGTGAAGGGAAGTGGCTAGTCGGAGTGGTGAGATGTGAAGTGTGCCCGCTCTTGTCATCAGAGAAGAGATGAAATTATTCTGATTCACCATTAGTACAAATGATTTTTTTTTATAAATAGTTATTTTGCAGAGGACTGTGAATATTTTGTGTCTGTGTGTATTATTTATTATATATATATATATATATATATATATATATATATATATATATATATATATATATATATATATATATATAAAATATAATATATTAATTATATAATATAGATGGAGAGAGTGAGAGTATATTGTTCTCCTGTGTGTGTGTGTGTGTGTGTGTGTGTGTCTGGCAGTGGGCCTCATGCGCCCCGGGGTTGATCAGTTTGTCTGGGTCAGGCAGCTGGTTGCTAAGGAGCAGACAGCCATTCTCTCACTCACACACACTCACACACACACACACACACACACACACACACACACACACACACACACACACACACTCACACACACACACACACTGCGGTGGGGGCTGAGACGAGTCAACAGAGAAAAGGACAGACAGAGCCAGAGAGAGCGAGAGGAGGGGACGACAAAGCCGTCTTTCATGCGTACGGCCCACCCGCCCCTGGCCGCCGTCCTGCGCAGTATTTTCAGATCAGCTCCTCCAAGCTCTTGTGTTTAAATATAGCCCTTTAACTGTTTGGCTTTCACTTGCTCTCCAGATATCACAGTTCAGCGACTTATCTACTACTATCTTCTGTAAAATCTGTTCGCATCTCACTTTTCAGATAGCACTGTTTGATGTCATCACTGACCTCGAAATACCTGTGCTGTGTGTGCGCGTGTGCTGTGTGTGTGTGTGTGTGTGTGTGTGTGTGTGTGTGTGTGTGTGTGTGTGTGTGTGTGTGTGCGCGTGTGCGTGTGTGCTGGGTGTTTGTTTTGAAAGGGGCGGCTGCCAGCGCTGGCGGCGCTCATTTATTTTTAAACCTCCTTGGCCAGCGTCTGTAGTCCGGCGCTGAGGAAGCGCTCGCCTCACGATCCGGTTGGGTCGGAGAGGAGATCAGTGAATGGGGTGAGATTCGAAACCTTCAGCCGGTGTGGATTGCATCAATTACTGTAGGAGGGGGAATCTCACCAAACCTGCCAAAAATGTGTCCTAGTTATTTCTTCCCACTGATTCTGTGAAGTGCAGGACATTGCACTTAGGACTGTTAGTATTTCCCATCCTAATCCTCATTCTTATTTCTGGAGTGCCCATCATCAACACACCCTTTTTTTGCATGCATGCAGTTTTCTGGAATCTGTGAATTGTCAACTTTTTTTCAGTTGATGCTTTTGACAAATGAATTTCCTTATTGTGCCCTCTAGTGGCCATTATCCTTTCATTCTCTCTGGGTTGTAAAAGGAAAAGAAGCTTTTCCTGTAAAATCAGCATGTTTTGTCTTCAGTAGTGTTTAATAAGTCTTGCACCCAAACCCATGCTGGTCTTAAATTTGGGTTTTCGGACCGAAGTGGACCCAGTTTACTCCAGAGATGGGACGTGGTCACATCCGTCCCTGCCCACCTCCAAACATAGCTGGAGTGATCATGCGGTCTGGACCTGTGTTTATCTTGAGTTGGGATCGTACGAGTGGGATGTTTAACAGGCGTGATCCGGACCTCTGCTCACAAGAGACGTTCAGTGTGACTTGAGCTTCCTGTCTCTGTAGGTCAACACCAGCGCCTGGTGGAAACTCCTCATCCGCTTCCAGCCTCTCTTCCTGAGGAGACGCATATATTTCACACACCCCTATTGTAGTTATATCATCTATGATAATATCATGAGTGATGTTTTAACGATGTGTGATCTGACATTACAGAGCATGTTCCTCACACACTCTACGTGGTGTAGTCTAGTCACTAGTGCACTTGAGCATTTAGTGTGCACACTTTCACTGTGTGATTTACTCTATTAAAATACACTCATAAAGCCCTCACTACTCAAGGGCAGAAATACCTCTGTACGTCTCTATATTCATATAGTTTAATATAGTTAATCAATATCACACGAAGAGAGCCGTTTATTCTCCAGATATCCGCACGATTACAAATGTGAGATTGATTTTTATACAACAGTTTATATTAATACAAGTTAATATTAAAGTGGCTTACATTTTACACACAGTGTTGCCTGCTTTTGCTGTTTCACCAATGACAATCATTCCAAACAAAGACTGGACTGTTTTGAGCCTCGGAGCGATTCAGTGACGCTCTCATTTAAGAGAGTCAAATGCTTCGTTCCTGAAAAAATTGGCCGTTTGTATGAATCGGTTGAGCGAATGATTCAATGACTCACTCATTAATGCAGTCAAATGCTTCATTCCTGAATGAATCATCCATTTGAATGAATCGTGTGAGTGAATGATTCAATGACTCACTCATTAATATAGTCAAATGCTTCATTCCTGAATGAATCGTGAGTGAATGATTCAATAACTCGCTCATTAATAGAGTTAAATGCTTCATTCCTGAATAAATTGGCCGTTTGAATGAATCGGTTGAGCGAATGAATCGTCCGAGTGAATGATTCAATAACTTGCTTATTAATATAGTCAAATGCTTCGTTCCTGAATGAATCAGCTGTTTGAATGAATCGGCTGAATCTCAATGACTCACTCATTAGCAGTGACTCTCTGCCTCCTACTGGCGGTGTTTAAAGTGTGTGTTTTAAATCGTTTCATTCAAATCGTTTAACTCATTCCTGTCCCTCTGAGCTCATTAAACATCTGTGTAAATGATCTGAATCCACTTCAGATGAGCTTCTGTGTTTCTGTGTAACACAATAATCCTACTGAGTCTTACTATTATAATGGAATTTATTGATTTAAATGGCACAAAAGATGATGCATACATTTAATGAGGTGCAAATGGCTTTATAAAGGTAAAAATCAATGTAAACGTACTGTAAGAGATGATGTGTGTCACTGCTGTGAACTGACCACAGAATATGAAGAATATCAGTAACTTTAGGAGTCAGCTGACCACAGCAGTGCTAAACCTGCCAACACAAACACACTCACAGAAATACTGTCTAATTATCAAGAAAATATCAATACTAAATGTTGTAGTTTAGGGGTGTGCAATATTGACAAATTATAAGACGTATCCATATAAATGAAAGCAGAAATGCGTTGTGTGCAGTTGGATACAAAAAGAAACCGTGGGTGGATGTTGGAATAAATCCTCTCATTCTGCACAGATTGACGTTTGTGTAGTTTGCAGTGCTGAATAACAGTCCTCTCTCTCTCTGTCCCTGCAGGATTCGGGGTCCTACCCCTCCAGCACACATGTTCCCGGCCCCGGGAACACCATGACGCCGCAGCCCGGCAGCAACAGCATCCCGGCCAACCACAGTAACTACATGAAGCAGCAGCAGCAGATGCAGATGATGAGCCAGCAGCAGAAACAGTTCCTCCAGAGACAGATGATGGCCGAGCAGGTGCTTATGCTCTTACACACTGCCAGCTGTAACGTGACTAAAGAAACCACTGGTTCTGTTGACGTGTCATGAAACCGGTCACACCTCAGAGAAGGTCTCTGAAAATGGGCGTGTAAAGCTAAGAGGGGAGACAACAACCAGTAAAACACAGACCTGCAACACGCTCATTATACAGACACACGAATATTAAAGCATGACCACGGAGAGAAAACAGACAAAATGAGGGAGAAACGCGGTAGCGTTTAAAATGTCTAATATATTCAGTATTTATGCCTCCAAGATGTGTCTGTCTGTCTTCAGTGGAAAACAAATGAAGTTTTTTTTTAAGGAAAACATTCCAGGATTTTTCTCCACATAATGGACTTCAATGGGAACCAACGGTTGAAGGTCCGAATCAGAGGAAGAGGCTCTGCACGATCCCAGAGGAATAGGGTCTGATCCAGACAAACCATCGGACATTCAACACAAATTAACATTTATATACTTTAATCTAAATTGCTCATCTTGCTCTGCGACGGCCACAGATTGCACAGACGTCACGCTAGATACCGCTGTGTTTACAAAGCGCTCGTGCGAGGACTAATACAAACATCCTTTAGCAAAAGAGATGTCGGCGATTTTAAAGTTAGAGATGGAGTGTTTTTTCGCTAAAGAGCGTTTGTATTAGTAGTCATACGTTCGCTTGACTTCCACCTACATCTAGCGTGACCTTTCCAATGGGATTACGCAATCTGTGGCCGTCGCAGAGCAAGATGAGCAATTTAGATTAAAGTGTATAAATGTTAATTTGTGTTGAATGTCGGCTGGTTTGTCTGGATCAGACCCTATTCCTCTGGGATCGTGCAGAGCCTCTTCTTCTGAAGCTGCATTGATTCGGACCTTCAGCCGTTGGTTCCCATTGAAGTCCATTATGTGGAGAAAAATCCTCAAAAAACGTACTTTTCCACTGAAGAAATACACGAACATCTTGGATGAGATGGGAGTGCGTAAACTATCTGGACATGAACTCATCCTTTAAGAGCATTACAGTCGCTAAACTAACGCACGTCAGTTTAACACTGAAAGATTAAAGGCATCGTTACTTTGCCCATCCCTCTTTGAATGGTCGTCTTCAGTGGATCAGAATAACCCATCGTGTCATCGCGGTCCTGATCAGACGTACGGCTGTGTCAGCGTCCGTACTTGCACATTTATTTCATGAGGAAGACGTGATGAAATATGTGCACACATGCCGCTGGTTCATGTTTGGAGCACTGGAGGACATTAAATGTATGCAGCCAGTCACACACTTCTACCTCGCGCTCCGTCAACTTTGCTTTTCAACTCGGAAGAACAAAAATAATGTTAGTGTGCGAGGACACTATAGTTCATTTCTGATGTGAGGAGAGCAAAATAAAGTCAACTGTGACGTATTATACCCATCAGTCCTTCATACAGTGACCACCAGTCAAACTGATCCAGACACTTTGAGCTGAGCATGTTCGGCTGAAGTGCTTGTTCTTTAATCGCTAATGTGACCTCTGACCCCACAGACTGAACAGAAGGAAGCGTTGCTTGCTCATTGGTTGAGCT
Organism: Paracanthobrama guichenoti; assembly: GCA_018749465.1. Classification (NCBI taxonomy): domain Eukaryota; kingdom Metazoa; phylum Chordata; class Actinopteri; order Cypriniformes; family Gobionidae; genus Paracanthobrama; species Paracanthobrama guichenoti. The sequence goes on from JAGHMJ010001908.1 coordinate 792,939, forward strand.
AAACTGGTGTTATCCAATTGTGTTCTTAAATCTAACAGCTGATTGGCTGATTGTGATCCATTACATCCCTTCCTATCAAAGCTATCTGACATGATCAGCTCATTATCTGAGTTCTTGTCATATTTTATAAGTATAGTGAATAAACTGTGATAATGTGAGGAAATGTTGACAGTGTCTAGAAAAATACACTCATTCCCAGATGTGCCTGTAGGGGGCAGCAGCCTCACAGGAGCACTGAGACGTGTCGAGGTAATGACTGAAGTGTGTTTGTGTCAGGAGAAGCAGCGGCAGCAGCAGGAACAGCAGCTGCAGAGGCATCTGACCCGTCCGCCGCCTCAGTACCAGGACCAGCAGAACCCGCAGGCCCAGCAGAACCCGTTCCAGCAGCAGACGCAGGTGTCTCAGTTCAGCGGTGTGCCGCCCTGCCTCGCCCAGCAGCACCCCTCCGGCTTCCCCGAACACACCATCTCCGGTATGCACCTTCCTCTTCCTCAGCTAGCCCCGTTTACACCGCCCGTTGCATGTTAGAATGCATCGGGGGACAAACTAGAACTGGGACACCTCCAAATATAGTTTGAGTGATCAAGTAGTTTGACTCAAGGCCACATGAGTTGCACGTTTGAAAGAGGGAAACTAGACCTGTTTTTCTACTCGGGAGGAAAGTTCACTATGACATGAGCTTCCTGTCTCTGTAGGTCCACACAAGTAGCCTTTTGTTACCAGTCAACAAACAAGTCCACCTGATTTGCAAGTGTGTTTATTGATAGACTCATTTGAATGGCACAAACACAGTATGGTTTGTGTAACCGCACCACACACACTGAGGTTTTCATTAATCTGCAAGTCTGCCTTTGGTCTTCTTCCTGAAAAGTGACGCTTGTAAAATGGAGACACGGTGAATGAGTTTGGAAAGCAGCCACGCCTGCAACAAGTGATGATAATTTCCCCAACCTTCTACACATCGAGTAATGTTGTTCAGCATGAAATCCTCTCCATTTTCTACATCCATGCTATAGATCTTATTGTGAACAGTATTTATATTTTTGGCCTAGTAATGTTTAATCCGAATGTCATACCTGGATCTGCCGGTGACGTCTCCCATCATTTATTCCTCTTAAACCCCGCTCCTGCAGCTCACCTTCATCACCTCCACTTCTGAGAGCCACGCTCACTTCCCAACCACAGGCCGACCGATTGTGGATTTCACCCATAACTAGGTTGGCCCATGCTGGCCGAGAGCAGACTAATCGACTGAATACGGAGTGAAAACAAGCTTAACACATAAAATAGTGCTGAACTTTATTACAGAAATTGAAAAACATTACTGAACCATGAAAATGTATTTTACGGTATACCTTGAGCTTTCATGTTAGTTCATAGTGCATTAACTAATGTGAAAGGTGCAGTGTGGAAATGTTAGCAGCATCTAGTGGTGAGGTTGTGAATGGCCTTTGTTTTCAAAACACATAGAGAAGCTACGGTGGCCCACACAGGACAAAGATGTGGTCGTCTGAGACAGCAGAGAGTAGCTAGCGCTCTGTAGAGAAGTTTGTCCCTTTAGGGCTACCGTAGAAAAATGGCGGCTTTACTGTAAGGGGACCCGCGGTGTGTGTCGATAGAAACGGCTCATTCTAAGGTAATAAACACATAACGCTCTGAAAACATAGTTATGTGTGTTATATTGCATTTCTGTCAATAGAGCCTCATAAACCTTAATGTTACAGATGGACTCTTACTGTAAAGTGTTACATTTTCATATAAATCCAAACATGGCCATCTTCAAATATCTACACAAAGGCCATAACATTAAAATTAGACATGTATACAAAGCAGCAACCTTACAATCTCTCTCTTGAAGTCAATACGGAAGTGACTTAACCTGCAGTTCATGGACTGGCCACTAGAGACCGGCTCCAGAAGGGAGCAGAATCTCACGGAGCTCCATGTTAAAATGCCCAACTTTACAGCAGAATAACACATGTTTACAGTCTGGGACAAACTGTGGTTTTGGTCTATACGGCTAATTTTGCCCTTCATGACGACTGTGAGGGGGGTGAATTATTTTATAACTCTTTCGTTTACATTATATAAAGCCTTAAAGTTCTGCATAATTAAGGGCGTGGCCACTTTGAGTGACAAGTGGATTGCTGTTTGTCTGCTGTCTGTTAGTCATCACGTCACCTCAGCTCCGCCCACGTCCCGCCGCTGGGCTTCAAAAATGCTCTTCAGAAACCTACGAGATCGTTCGCCAGCTTAGTGGAGTGGTACGCGATGAGCTAGTTTATGATTGAATCAGGAAAAAATGCACAAGCGAGGTTTCTCCAGAGAGAAATCACAGATCATAAGCAAACTCAAGACATTACATATCACATCCGTCACATGTCTTTAGGGGATGTGTGTGAATGCACACTTAGATCTATATCACAAAGAAGAAAAGATCTGTTGCTACTTCAGTTGCAACTTTGAAAATTAGGGTGCTTTCACACCTGAGTGTTTGTTTCAGAACCTGGTGTGTTTTCTCCCTTGGTTCGGTTCGTTTAGGCTCATGTGAACACGGCGTGTCCGTAGTGTTTGTGTGCGTCTCAACAGCTACAAATAAAGCCACACTAGGCTCATGGAACAAAGCTGTCAATCATCTTGATGGATGACGCAGAGGAAACTAACCAATAAGAGGACTGTTTTACTCACATTTGGCTTTGAAAGGTTGTGACAGTGAACCGAACCAAGAAGAAAATGCCACATTGTATCAAATTAAGGCCCTGTTTTGGAAAAGCACCTTAAACAGATTAAATCTTGCTTTCTTGTTCTAATTGTGATCTACTCTGTTTTAGGTGCATCTCAACCAATAGGAAATGTCAACTCTCTGAGTGGCACCGCCCCCGGAACGCAGCGGATGTTCTCTCAGACGCAAGGCATGATGGGAATGGGGGTGGGCCAGAATGCTGGCCCAACCACTGGTCCCTCTCCGGCTGCCAGTCAAGCAGACATGAGCCTTGCATCCTGTGCAGGCGGTCTCGACGTGCAGCAAGTCCTCTACGGCAACATGCCCATGCATCCCTCCCACCCCAACCAGCAGAGGCCGCCAGTGTCCGCCATGTCCACTTACCGACAGAGCGTACTAGCGGCCCAGCAGCAAGCACACTTGAAAAACCAGCCCAATGCTGCCATGATGAAGCAGCAGCAGCTTCGCTTGCCCAACAGTATACCCAATGCCATGGCGAGTAACATGGGCTCTGCTATCCAGGGTGCCTTGCCCACACAAGCCCAGTCGTGGCAGCAGCAGCAGCCGCCTCCGCAGCATCCAGGTCTCCAGCCCAGCTCCGCTAACGGAGGCATGCCAGCAGGTTTCCCCAACTCTGCCTTCCACATGCAGTCCAGATTGTCCAAACTTCCCAACAACACCCCGTTTCCTCAGGGTGGCATGGGAAATAGTGCAGCAGGCCGAACGATGGCAGGCATGAACCCTGGACAAATGATGCCTAACATGAACCAGCAACGGACAAACATGCCCCAACAGCTGCCCCCTCCCGGCCAGCAGACGGCCCAGCAGGGGCAGCCGCAACCTCAACCCCAACAGGTCCTGCCCGATTTGGGGCCCTTCAGCCAGCCGCAGGCCAGACCCAACCGCACCGCAGGACTGTGCAATCAGGCCTATCAGCTCAGCAGGACAGCCAATCAGCAGCTCCAGTTCAGCTACAACGCCCAATCGGGAGGCAGCTTGTCCGGGTTTCCTGCTGAGACCGACCTGGTAGACTCTCTGTTGAAGAATCAGTCGACACAAGAGTGGATGGACGATATAGACGAGCTGTTGGCCAGCCACCAATGAGTGCCTTTGCTAGAGGAGAAAACGTGAGCGCTCGTGTCCCGGTCGGATCTGCTGTGTTCTCCATTGAATATGTAAATGGTGTAAATAATAGAAGAGCCTGCATCACTGAAGTATTCTCCGGTCCGGAACTTTCAAAGAGGGAAATGCTCGACTACTGAACCTGTGGCTCAGTAAAACCACTGAACTTTCTGATGTGTGCGCTCATACACGCGTCCAGCCGTTCGTACGGTTGCGTTGAGTGTCGGCATCAACGTCTTGACGGTTCCACAGGCCTTAAATTTGCACTCTTGAAGATGCACAATATGTGATTTACATTGAGAGGATCCTCAAATCTGGCCCACGAGATCCAGCAGAGTTTAGCTGTAACCCTAATCAAACACACCTGAGCGTGCCGATCAATGTCTTCATGCTCGTTTGATCAGGGTTGGGCTAAACTCTGCAGCGCATTGGCCCTCCAGGGCAAGCTTTGAGGAACGCTGGTCTAAAGCAATAGTTCATCCAAAAATGTCATGTACTCACCCTTAGTGTCGGTCCAAAGCCATGAAACTGAGGGGTGTCCGGTCCTGATCCAGGAGGTCCAGCAGAGGTTCGTAAAATAGATCGATCTAAAACAAGTGTTTAATAGCAAACATGTTGCTTCGTTAATGAATGGATCTTTTTGGCTGGTAATTTACACGATGATAGCGTTGGCCTGAAAACGACGCCGTTATCATCTCCGTGTAAACAACAAAAACATCCATTTGTGAAACGGTGACGTCACGTGTTCGTGTTCAGTCACGCCGTTTCTTTACACCGTGACATCGCCATCTACTGGCCTGGCCGCAGAGTACAGCGATTGACCCATGACATGTGGCCGGTGGCCCTTCAGAGCAGGATCAGACACCCCTACTGCCGTGGAGCGGAAACAGTCTCCAGTTCCTGTTCCACTGAGAAACGGACGAACTCTACTTTAGATGAACCACGTTTTACATCGACTACATTTAGGAACTAGATGCTTTGATCAAGTCGCGACAGCAAAAGAACATTTGATCTGATAAACTACAAATCTCCACTTTGTTACACTACACTTTGTTTTGTTTCTGGACTTGATTTTGATTGACCCAGAGTTAGAGACGCGTGTGACGGTAAGAGGGTTAATATTCCCGTTTCCTCCCTCTGACGTCACGCCGAGGGCACCCGAGCTCTCGCTTCAGCCGGGCTCTGTGACAGGAGTTCATGTATATTTATATACAGGGGTTTTTGTATGTATGCAGTTTCCATTGTTCAGGAGAAGATAGATCTTATTTTTATATGTACATTGTTGCAAATTTTTGTAAGTATTTTATACTTTTTATTATGGTTCTCTGTAAAACAAGAGTATTATGTAAATATAGTTCTGTAGAAACGGTCTTGTTTGAGTTTATCTGATCAATGCACATCCTGTTTAAACGCATCCATGAGGATGACTTGGGTTCATGGCTCCGCACTGAGACCGGTTTTCCAGCTGGAGCGACAGTATATATTAAATATATACATCTATATTAGATAACAAGATTAATCGTTTGACAGCCCTAATATTATTTATATATTTCTTGGTCATTCAGTGTGTCTGTAAAAAATAATAGTAATAGATCATAATTATTAATAAGATAATACTACTAATAGCAATATAAGGCACTAAGGATTGATGAGCTGCTGGGTTCATGAATATTAATCACGTCGTCTGCGTTCGCTCGAGCTGATTTGCTGAAATCAAAACGGGGACTGTAACAGATAGCCCCGCCCACTACCGGAGAAACCGCATGTCTTCCGCTTGCTCCTAAACGCTGAATAATCCCAACTGCTGTTTTGACAGGAAAATTATTTCTTGTATATGGTGTACATCCGTTGAGCTGACCTGAAACAGACTGAGATGGAGAGTGTAAATCTATCGATGCCAAACTCTCAAGGCCTTTGCACACTGTGTCTGAAATTTTCGCATGTTTTTTTTGTATTCGTGATCCGAAAAATGTGTCGCGCATGGAGTCCGATGCGTATTAATGAATGCGTTACGGAAAAAAACGCAAAACAATACAAAATGGCGTCTTCAAGTAGTGAGGATGATTTATTTATTTTGTCCTCTCTCTTCTTAAAAAGAGAAAAAGAAAGAGGAAATATTGGGTCCATCCACTCCTGCGCTCGCGTAGAGAGGAAGGAGAGCTCCACCTCCTTATCAAGGATCTGCGGGATTATCCAGACCGAATCAAAGTCTGCTTTAGGCAGTGGCTCAGTTTCATACTGGAGCCACATATTAAAAAGACCACCAGTTTCCCTGAGTCCATTGATCCTGACCGGCAGTATGTCTAAGGTATGGATCCGCACACACACGGTTTACAGGGACTTGGTGTGCTATAAGTATGAATGTGAAAAACGCAGAAAATCGAACCTTTTCGAAAAAAAATTTTTTTGATGGACGGACAAAAGTTTCGGAGGCAGTGTGCAAGCGTGACTGACATAACGTGGTCAAATGTATTTTTTGACGTGCAAAAATTGCACCTCTAACACACACACACACACACACAGGCGAGTAAAATCTTAGCATTTATTAGCCAATGGCTAATGATAGATATCATTTATTCGCCCAGAGTGAAATATGCTCACATTGTAGCGGGTTGGTTTACTGGTCTAACACCACATGGCATTGTGGGAGAAATCGTCAAATGTGTTTTTGAATGTCATCGTCTCAAACCTTTTGAGAGTGAAACTCAAGCACTTTTCCAGCACTTCAACGCTCTAAATATGATCCAATTTTAATGTTATTTTTAATGTGATGATTTGTAAAACTAAAAGTTTAAAGGTGTCGGACACTTTTTATTTTAAAACCCATGAAATGCCCACTATAACCAGTAGATGGCAGCAGAGGAGCTCTTGACTTATTAGCCATTTCCACTCATTAATAAATGGACAAAAGCAGGGGGTGTTCCAGAAAGCAGGTTATGTGGCATCCCCGGGTATGTAAGTAACCATGGCAACTCACTCTCTGAACATAACCTGCTCCGGAGCCGCTCGTGATCCAGGGTTAGAGAGGTATTCAGATGCGTGTTACATAATTAATAGAGTTATTAATATACAATATTATATATTCTAAAGAATTTGAATAATAAAAATAAGTTTAAATGTTAGTGCAATTCAAATATATTATTTATTCTATTGTCATCTCACACATGGATCTGCATTCAATTAATTAGCATCAAACATTATAATCCTTATTCTCAGTGAATGACGATTACTAATTAAAAGAAAACATTCAAAAAATGATTGCACAACCACCAAATAGGTGGTGCTGTGTGCTAAGTAGGTTACGTAACTCACCATTAAACAAAAGAGGAGGAAGTAGAAAGACTGTTTCCATGGTGACTCATCGATTCGTCGCTCTGTTGGGAAGGTCTTGTGTGTTAACCGGGAACATACTCTGAATTGTCTGAACTTTAATCAACCGAGAGTTCAGGGTATGTGTGACGGTAAGATAACCTTAGCTTTCTGGAACACCCCACAGGAAGTGTCAAAGTCTCATGAAGAACAGACACTGTTCTTCAGATTGTGCCTGAATTACCCAGAAAGCAACAGCAGAGCTCCTTTAATAATCAGTGGAGCTGTCGGTCGGTTCAGTGCGAGACTACAGAAGAGCAACGGCACATTTAATAAGAGCAGAAGATTCACATTCCCTATAAAATCAGGGTTGTGCACATTAATGTTAATAAAAGTTCATTTATCAGCATATCAATCCCAGCTCAGCGCTTCACTGTTACATTTACAATAAATGTCATATTATTACTAACTGCACTGATTAACAAAACAATAGTAATTTTATTATTAAATGAACTATGATGTGCTCTCTAATGTTGGTCGGGAGCTCTGCTGTCACACCAGATCTTTCTGTGACGCACTGTGTACAAGACGAAGACCTCGCTTTCAGTGCTCTCACACACAATATTGCTTTTTTGTGGGAATTTTAATGTGTCAGGGAAAAACACCTGTAGGTGCACCTGCTGACAACTCTTACTATTAGTGATGTAACGTGTGTGACCCGCCCAATCCAGTCACAGTGGTATAAGTGACAGAGGAAGAGCCCGTGTGTGTGTTTGGACACTCACAGAGGAAGCTCCTGATGTCCACAGGGATGATGCTGGATCAGGTGGTGCTGTTGGCGGCCGTCACTGTGCTGGGAATGCTGGAACAAGGTAATCAATCACTTCATACTGCACACGGTCAAGCCTAATCAATGTGTTCAGAGAAATACACAGGATGAGGAAACGTGCTTGAGCAACAGAACTACACCGCTCACTATGTCTCAAAATATTTAAATCAGGTTGATTTTACTAGATAAGCACAATGACATGAGATATTTGTTCTTGTTTTTTTTTTTTGGAAATCAAAATCAAGCGAGTTTTTGCTTAAAACGGGCAAAATGATCAGCCAGTGCGGTGAGAAACGTAATCCGGTTTCTGTTTGGGGCTGAAACCGGATTACTATCAGAAACCGGATTACTATCAGAAACCGGATTGCTCTTCTCACCCCATTGGCTGATCATTTCACCTGTGCTCCTTCTCCAGAAAACAAGAAATACCTCCTATGATTACTTGGTAAATGCATCTTTTAGACTGGAAACTAGACAAAAATACTCAATAAGAAAAGCTTGTTTTGCAGGGTTTAATTATGGGATGGTTGGACTGGACTGGAGAATCATGTTGACAGGTACTCGGATGGGCTGATAATATTATTATAGGTGAAACGAGTAAACAAAATGTAATACTACAAAATATATGCTACTCAAACAACGCTCGAGGGTTACACGTTAGGAAAAACTCACTTTATCACGTGTTTTTGAGTAATTAATGGATAGTTTACTCACCCTCGGCCTTTATGAGACACAAACTACTTGTTGTGTGGTGAACCGTCCCTTTAATATTCGCCAGAGGTCGCTCAGGAAAGATTGTGTGTCTATATTCGCAACAAACCAGTCCTTGTGCTTCCCAGGAGAACGCATGACGTTTTTAAATTAAAGGCCAACCCGGCTTATGAACGGATATTTCGCAATGCGTGTCATGAAGGTATTTACCGTCAAACTGCGTTCAAGAGTGAGTGAGAGAGTGTGTGTGTGTGTGTGTGTGTGTGTGTGTGTGTGTGTGTGTGTGTGTGTGTGTGTGTGTGTGTGTGTGTGTGTGTTTCCTCAGCCTACTTCTCTCTGAAGGTGATCTACGCGCGCAGGAAATACTCGGTGTCGCCGCCCGCCACCACCGGACCGCCCGAGTTTGAGCGGGTCTTTCGAGCACAGTGAGTCGCGTTTACACCCATGATCTGAGTAAAGACACACGGATGACTTCCCTGAGGGGCCTCGGCTCATTCCCCTGTCATGTTCTTGCTTCTCCAGAGCGAACTGTTCAGAGTATTTCCCCATTTTCATCATCTCGCTTTGGGTGGCGGGAGTTTTCTTCAGTCAAGGTGAGTTTCTGTGACCATCATCAGGTGGGCTAATGCCAGCTTTGTTCTCAAACTAATTATGGAAGTGTGGTTCCGTCACGGAATAAAACATTAGTAGGGCATTGGCGACTTTTTAAATAATAATAATTAAAAAAAAAAAGCAATTGTGAGTTATAAAATCAGAATTCATATATAAACTCGGAATCACGAAGTTATAAAGTATAAACTCGGAATCACGAAGTTATAAATCCAGTTAGAGGTATAAAGTTATAAAGTCCGAAGTTGTGAGGTATAAAACGGAATCACGAGTTATAAAGGAATCGAGTTATAAAGTCCGAAAGTTGTGAGGTATAAACTCGGCAGGAGTTATAAACGAGTTGTGAGGTATCGCAGAATCACGAGTTATAAAGGTATAAAGTTGTGAGGTATAAACTGGGAGATGTAAACTCGGCAGTCCGAGTTATAAAGTCCGAGTTGTGAGGTATAAACTCAGCAGTCTGAGTTAAGTCCGAGTTATAAAGTCCGAGTTGTGAGGTATAAACTCGGAATCACGAGTTATAAAGTCCGAGTTGTGAGGTATAAACTCGGAATCACGAGTTATAAAGTCCGAGTTGGGAGATATAAACTCGGCAGTCCGAGTTATAAAGTCAGAGTTGTGAGATATAAACTCGGAATCACGAGTTATAAAGTCCGACTTGTGAGGTGAAAACTCGGAATCACGAGTTATAAAGTCCGACTTGTGAGGTGAAAACTCGGAATCACGAGTTATAAAGTCCGACTTGGGAGGTATAAACTCGGCAGTCCGAGTTATAAAGTCAGAGTTGTGAGATATAATCTCGGAATCACGAGTTATAAAAGTTGCTATTACCTTTTCAATGGTTTTATCCTATGGTGGAAACAAGCTTCCATAATTAATTGATAAAATGCACCTGTAATATTTTGTGGTATTAATAATAAGACTCGCTCAAGCAGCTTACAGAGAGCAGATATTTTCCCACCGGTGCACTGAAAGAGCTTCTGAAAAAGCAAACTAAGCTCTAGTTAGCCTGGCATGTGTCGGTTTATCTCATTCCACAGAAACACACGGCTCTGAACATCACCTTACAGTCATGTTTCATTTAGAAGCATGACAGTGCTGAGATGTTTGGACAGTTGGTCTGTTTTGTGGGTTTTAAGGGGAACTGACGACTGCTCTACAAAGAGGAGCTTGTGTACAGATAATACTACATCTATCTAACCGCTCTCACATCTGATCTCACACTTCAGATTTGCATATAAACAAAAATACTTTATGCAAAACAGTGCAGTCCTGTTGCTTTGTGCTCTTTAAAAAACACCGTTCACATTTCATCAGCCAATGAAACGGGCCTAACTGAAGCTGGTGATCAATGCTAGGCTAAATCAAGCATCACAGTTACTGTCACACTCTTCCTGATGGGATCGGCTCCATGAAGAACCTTTAACATCTGTGGAGTCTTTCCACTGCACAGGGATGGGTCTTCAATTGGAGCAGAAAGCTTTACCTTCAGTATCATGGCATTAAGTTAGGGCTCTGTGATTTCCACGATGCAGAAAACTTGGACGGAATCGCAAAATCCATTCATAAAAATGTAATTTTATAATGCAGAATGTGTCAACTATCGGATCAGTCACTTAAAGGGACAGTTCACCCATAAATGAACGTTCTGTCATCATTTACCCGCCCTCGGGTGAAAAAAACCTTCCATTCTCCAAAAGTGGAAAACACAGAATTTGGTAGAAAATTAAACGTATTTCATAGGGCCCTAAAAATGTATTATACTCTCACCTAAAGGATTATTAGGAACACCATACTAATACGGTGTTTGACGCCTTCAGAACTTTACATTTCACTGCCGGTTGTATATTCTGTATATAACTGTGTATGTGATAAATAAAACTCTTGAATCTTCAGAACTGCCTTAATTCTACGTGGCATTGATTCAACAAGGTGCTGAAAGCATTCTTTAGAAATGTTGGTCCATATTGATAGGATAGCATCTTGCAGTTGATGGAGATTTGTGGGATGTACATCCAGGGCACGAAGCTCCCGTTCCACCACATCCCAAAGATGCTCTATTGGGATGAGATCTGGTGACTGTGGGGGCCATTTTAGTACAGTGAACTCATTGTCATGTTCAAGAAACCAATTTGAAATGATTCGAGCTTTGTGACATGGTGCATTATCCTGCTGGAAGTAGCCATCAGAGAATGGGTACATGGTGGTCATAAAGGGATGGACATGGTCAGAAACAATGCTCAGGTAGGCCGTGGCATTTAAACAATGCCCAATTGGCACTAAGGGGCTTAAAGTGTGCCAAGAAAACATCCCCCACACCATTACACCACCACCACCAGCCTGCACAGTGGTAACAAGGCATGATGGATCCATGTTCTCATTCTGTTTACGCCAAATTCTGACTCTACCATCTGAATGTCTCAACAGAAATCGAGACTCATCAGACCAGGCAACATTTTTCCAGTCTTCAACTGTACAATTTTGGTGAGCTTGTGCAAATTGTAGCCTCTTTTTCCTATTTGTAGTGGAGATGAGTGGTACCCGGTGGGGTCTTCTGCTGTTGTAGCCCATCCGCCTCAAGGTTGTGCGTGTTGTGGCTTCACAAATGCTTTGCTGCATACCTCGGTTGTAACGAGTGGTTATTTCAGTCAAAGTTGCTCTTCTATCAGCTTGAATCAGTCGGCCCATTCTCCTCTGACCTCTAGCATCAACAAGGCATTTTCGCCCACAGGACTGCCGTGATACTGGATGTTTTTCCCTTTTCACACCATTCTTTGTAAACCCTAGAAATGGTTGTGCGTGAAAATCCCAGTAACTGAGCAGATTGTGAAATACTCAGACCGGCCCGTCTGGCACCAACAACCATGCCACGCTCAAACCTTTCTTTCCCATTCTGACATTCAGTTTGGAGTTCAGGAGATTGTCTTGACCAGGACCATACCCCTAAATGCATTGAAGCAACTGCCATGTGATTGGTTGATTAGATAATTGCATTAATGAGAAATTGAACAGGTGTTCCTAATAATCCTTTAGGTGAGTGTATGTTAAACTTTTAATAGATTGTTTTATTTAATGCCATGTCAGCATCTACGGCTGTATTCATGGCAAAAATACAAACATCACATCAATACAATAAAACCAAGCAAACGCACACAGTAAATCATATTATACACTGCTCAAAAAAATAAAGGAACACTTTGAACACATCGGATCTGAATGGGGAAAAGGATCACGCAGGATATCTGTACTAATATGGACTGGGTAATGTGTTATGAACGAAAGGATGCCACATTGTTTTATGGAAATGAAGAGGACTGAATTCAAAGACATCCCACAAATCAAAGTGAAAAAATGATGCAGCAGGTGCTGGTCCATTTTGCTGAAATTTCATGCAGCAGCTCAAAATGGTACTCAGTAGTTTGTAAGGCATCCACATGCTCATATGCGTGCCTGAGAACATCGGTGCATGCTCCTAATGAGACTACGGATGGCGTCCTGGGGTATTTCCTCCCGGATCTGGACCAGGGCAGCTCCTGGACAGTCTGAGGTGCAACTTGACAACGTTGGATGGACCGAAACATAATGTCCCAGAGGTGTTTTATTGGATTTAGGTCAGGCAAGCGTGGTGGCCATTCAATGGTATCCACTCCTTCATCCTCCAGGAACTGCCTGCATACTCTCACCACATGATGCCGGGCATTGACGTGCACCAGGAGGAACCCAGGACCCACTGCACCAGTATAGGGTCTGACAATGGATCCTAGGATTTCATCCCAATACCTAATGGCAGTCAGGCTGCCATTGTCTAGCCTGTAGAGGTCTGTGGGTCCCTCCATGGATATGCCTCCCTAGACCATCACTGATCCAGCACCAAACCGGTCATGCTGAACGATATTACAGGCAGCATAACGTTCTCCATGGCTTCTCCAGACCCTTTCACGTGTGTCACATGTGCTCAGGGTGAACCTGCTCTCATCTGCCAGTGGCGGACCTGCCAATTCTGGTGTTCAATGGCAAATGCCAGTCGAGCTCCATGGTGCTGGGCAGTGAGCACAGGGCTCATTAGAGGACGTCGGGCCCTCAGGCCACCCTCATGAAGTCTGTTTCTGATTGTTTGGTCAGAGAAATTCACACCAGTGGCCTGCTGGAGGTCATTTTGTAGTGCTCTGGGAGTGCTCATCCTGTTCCTCTTTGTCCTGCTGATGGATTACGGACCTTCTACGGCCCTGTCCAGCTCTCCTAGAGTAACTGCCTGTCTCCTGGAAGCTCCTCCATGCTCTTGAGACTGTGCTGGGAGACACAGCAAACCTTCTGGCAATGCCACATATTGATGTGCCATCCTGGAGGAGCTGGACTGCCTGTGAGACCTCTGTTGGGTACAGGTATTGCCTCATGCTACCAGTAGTGACACTGACCCTAGCCAAATGCAAAACTAGTGAAAACCAGTCAGAAAAGAAGAGTAGGGGAAAAAAATGTCAGTGGCCTCCACCTGTAAAATCAGTCCTGTTTTAGGGGTTGTCTCATTGTTGTCCATCTAGTGCACCTGTTGTTAATTGCATTAAAGCATTAAGGCAAAAAAATAAAAATAAAACTGATTTCACAGGGCTCTAAATTAAATTGCATGCACTGCAAAAAAAAAAAAAAAAAATATTCTTCCTCAGGATTTTTGTTTTCCAGCACAAATAATCAAAAATCCTCTAAAAATCAAGACATGCTAATGACAGCACAATGAAGAAAGGAAGTCTTGTTTTCTGAGAAACTGAACAGAATGAAGTGAGTTTGTGCTTAACCAGAACAAATACCTGTCATTGGGTATGAGCATTACTCTCAGCTGAGTTCAGGCGATGTTTATGAACACATTATTTGCTCTTGTTTTAATCATAGCATCACTTCCACAAGATTTCTGATCTCAAACTTTGAGCTATGTTTGTCAAATTAATTCAAAAGCAGTGGAGATCTGTGGGAATGATGCTAATACACTCATTGTGTGCTTTAGAGGACATCATGACGCGGTGTTCACTTCAGTTTATTCCTTACATTTTTCTTTAAAAGCTCTTAAGTTTACCTTCAGAAACCCTGATGGCACTAATAGTGGGGAAAAGGTTCTTTAGACTATAATCTGAGTGTCTCTCTCTCTCTCTCTCTCTCTCTCTCTAGCGTTGGCGGTGTTCTTCGGGATCATGTACCTGTATGGCCGGTACCTGTATTTTCACGGCTATGCGGAGTCGGCTCAGGGCAGGTAAGGTGCAGTGTGTGAGTGATGGCTTGCTTGTGTGTGTGTGTGCTCACCTGTGCTTGTCCTCCGTCAGGCTGGAGCCGCTGTACTTCAGTGCTAAGATGCTTTGGGCTCTGATCGCTCTGTCCGGGCTGGGCGTGGTCTGCACCGGCTCACAGGTCTATCTGGGGCTGGAACTGCTGCACTCCTTCACTCACGCCCTGGGCCTGACCGAACACACATGAGCAGAACCTCACAATCACTGCATTCACACATCAGATATAGGATGGTATTTTGTGTTTTTGCTACTAAGAATGTCCAACAGTGGGAATTCCGTCTGTATCCTAAATGCAATACTTTATATTTTTTCCCTTTTTGTATAATTTTACAAAAATTACAACTTGTACAGAAATGACGCACAATAAAAATATTCTCCAAGTGATAATCAGTGCTCTTTAATGCGTTTCCTCACGTCTCATGTTTACTCTCAAGCTTATCAATGACAATGCTGTCTAACAGAAAAGTGGATGGATGATTGATAGAAAAGTGGATGATTGATAGAAAAGTGGATGGATGACAGAAAAGAGGTTGGATGATAGAAAAGTGGATGGATGATAGAAAAAAGTAGGATGATAGAAAAGTGGATGGATGGATGGATAGAAAATGGATGGATGACAGAAAAAAGTTGGATGATAGAAAAGTGGATGGATGGATGGATGGATGGATGGATGGATGACAGAAAAAGGTTGGATGATAGAAAAAAGTAGGATGACAGAAAAAAGGTTGGATGACAGAAAAGTGGATGGATGGATGACAGAAAAAAGTTGGATGATAGAAAAGTGGATGGATGGATGGATGGATGGATGCAAAAAAAGTTGGATGATAAAAAGTGGATGGATGAGAGAAAAAGGTTGGATGATAGAAAAGTGGATGGATGGATGGATGGATGAGAGAAAAAGGTTGGATGATAGAAAAGTGGATGGATGATAGAAAAAGGTTGATGATGATAGAAAAGTGGATGGATGATAGAAAAGTTGGATGGATGATAGAAAAAGGTTGGATGATAGAAAAGTTGGATGAAAGAAAAAAGGTTGGATGATAGAAAAAAGTAGGATGATAGAAAAGTGGATGGATGATAGAAAAAAGTAGGATGATAGAAAAGATGGATGATGGATGGATGGATGGATGGATAGAAATGGATGGATGGATGATGAGAGAAAAAGTTGGATGATAGAAAAAAGTAGGATGATAGAAAAGTGGATGGATGATAGAAAAGTGGATGGATGGATGGATGGATGGATGGATGGATGGATGGATGGATGCAAAAAAAGTTGGATGATAGAAAAAAGGTTGGATGATAGAAAAGTGGATGGATGGATGGATGGATGGATGATGACAGAAAAAAGTTGGATGATAGAAAAGTGGATGGATGAGAGAAAAAGGTTGGATGAGAAAGAAAATGGATGGATGGATGGATGGATGGATGGATGGATGGATGACAGAAAAAGGTTGGATGATAGAAAAAGTGGATGGATGATAGAAAAAGGTTGGATGATAGAAAAGTGGATGGATGGTTGAATGGATGCATGGATGACAGAAAAAGGTTGGATGATAGAAAGGGTTGGATGATAGAAAAGATGGAAAGATGGATGGATGACAGAAAAAAGTTGGATGATAGAAAAAAGGTTGGATGATAGAAAAAAGTAGGATGATAGAAAAGTGGATGGATGACAGAAAAAGGTTGGATGATAGAAAAGTTGGAAGTTGGATGACAGAAAAAAGTTGGATGATAGAGAAAAAGGTTGGATGATAGAAAAGTGGATGGATGGATGGATGGATGACAGAGAAAAAGGTTGGATGATAGAAAGTGGATGGATGGATGGATGGATGGATGGATGACAGAAAAAGGAGGATTGGATGATGGAGAAAAGGTTGGATGATGAGAAAAGTGGATGGATGATAGAAAAAGGTTGGATGATAGAAAAGGTGGATGGATGACAGAAAAAGGTAGGATGATAGAAAAGGTGGATGGATGACAGAAAAAGGTTGGATGATAGAAAAGTGGATGGATGATAGAAAAAGGTTGGATGATAGAAAAGTGGATGGATGGATGGATGGATGGATGGAGAAAATGGATGACAGAAAAAGGTTGGATGATAGAAAAAGGTTGGATGATAGAAAAAAGTTGGATGATAGAAAAAAGGTTGGATGATAGAAAAAGGTGGATGGATGTTGGAGAAAAAGGTTGGATGATAGAAAAAATGGTGGATGGATGATAGAAAAAGGTTGGATGTTGGATGGATGATAGAAAGTTGGATGGATAGAAAAGTGGATGGATGGATGGATGGATGGATGACAGAAAAAGGTTGGATGATAGATGGATGATAGAAAATGGATGGATGATAGAAAAGGTTGGATGAAGAAAAGTTGGATGATAGAAAAGGTGGATGATGACAGAAAAGGTTGGATGATAGAAAAAGGTGGATGGATGACAGAAAAGGTTGGATGATAGAAAGTGGATGGATGATAGAAAAAGGTTGGATGATAGAAAAGTGGATGGATGGATGGATGACAGAAAATGGATGGATGATAGAAAATGGATGGATGACAGAAAAGTGGATGGATGGATGGATGGATGACAGAAAAGTGGAAGAAAAGTTGGATGATAGAAAAGTGGATGGATGATAGAAAAGTGGTTGGATGACAGAAAAAGTTGGATGATAGAAAATGGATGGATGATGACAGAAAAGGTTGGATGATAGAAAAGTGGATGGATGATAGAAAAGGTGGATGGATGATAGAAAAGTGGATGGATGATGGATGAATGGATGGATGGATGATGAGAAAAAGGTTGGATGACAGAAAAAAGGTTGGATGACAGAAAATGGATGGATGGACAGAAAAAGGTTGGATGATAGAAAAGAAAATGGATGGATGACAGAAAAAAGGTTGGATGATAGAAAAGTGGATGGATGGATGACAGAAAAGGTTGGATGATAGAAAAGTGGATGGATGAGAGAAAAAGGTTGGATGATAGAAAAAGGTGGATGACAGAAAATGATGGATGGATGGATGGAGAAAAAGGTTGGATGATAGAAAAAGGATGGATGACAGAAAAAATGGATGGATGACAGAAAAAGGTTGGATGATAGAAAAGGTGGATGGATGACAGAAAAAGGTTGGATGATAGAAAAGGTGGATGGATGGATGGAGAAGAAAAAGTTGGATGATAAAAAGTGGATGGATGACAGAAAAAAGGTTGGATGATAGAAAAAGTGGATGGATGACAGAAAAAGGTTGGATGATAGAAAAAGGTTGGATGATAGAAAAGTGGATGGATGGATGACAGAAAAAGGTTGGATGATAGAAAAGTGGATGGATGGATGGATGGAGAAAAAAGTTGGATGATAGAAAAGTGGATGGATGACAGAAAAAGGTTGGATGATAGAAAAGTGGATGGATGGTGGTTGGATGATAGAAAAAGTGGATGGATGATAGAAAAAGGATGGATGATAGAAAAGTGGATGGATGACAGAAAAGGTTGGATGACAGAAAAGTGGATGGATGAAAAAGGTTGGATGATAGATGGTTGGATGGATGATAGAAAGGTGGATGGATGACAGAAAAAGATGGATGACAGAAAAATGGATGGACAGAGAAAGTGGTTGGATGATAGAAAAGTGGATGGATGACAGAAAAAAGGTTGGATGATAGAAAAGTGGATGGATGACAGAAAAGTGGATGGATGATAGAAAATGGATGGATGATAGAAAAGTGGATGGATGATAGAAAAGTGGATGGATGACAGAAAAAAGGTTGGATGACAGAAAAGTGGATGGATGACAGAAAAATGGATGGATGATAGAAAAAGGTTGGATGATAGAAAAGTGGATGGATGACAGTGGATGGATGGATGATAGAAAATGGATGGATGACAGAAAAAGGTTGGATGAGAGAAAGTGGATGGATGATAGAAAATGGATGGATGACAGAAAAATGGATGATAGAAAAGTGGATGGATGGATGATAGAAAAAAGGTTGGATGATAGAAAAGTGGATGGATGGATGATGGAAAAGTGGTTGGATGATAGAAAAGTGGATGGATGATGAGAAAAAGGTTGGATGATAGAAAAAGTGGATGGATGACAGAAAAAAAGGTTGGATGATAGAAAAGTGGATGGATGACAGAAAAAAGGTTGGATGATAGAAAAGTGGATGGATGATAGAAAAGTGGATGGATGATAGAAAAGTGGATGGATGACAGAAAAGTGGTTGGATGATAGAAAAGTGGATGGATGATAGAAAAAGTGGATGGATGACAGAAAATGGATGGATGATAGAAAAGAGGTTGGATGATAGAAAAGTGGATGGATGATAGAAAAGTGGATGGATGGATGATAGAAAAGTGGATGGATGATAGAAATGGATGGTTGGATGACAGAAAAAGGATGGATGATAGAAAAAGTGGATGGATGACAGAAAAGTGGTTGGATGATAGAAAAGTGGATGGATGGTTGGATGGATGACAGAAAAAAGGTTGGATGATAGAAAAGGTGGATGGATGATAGAAAAGTAGGTTGGATGATTGGATGGATGAAGAAAAATGGATGGATGACAGAAAAATGGTTGGATGATAGAAAAAGGTTGGATGACAGAAAAAGGATGGATGATAGAAAAGTGGATGGATGATAGAAAAAAGGTGGATGGATGATAGAAAAAGGTTGGATGATAGAAAGAAAAGGGATGGATGATAGAAAAAAGTGGATGGAGTGGATGGATGACAGAAAAAGGTTGGATGATAGAGTGGATGGATGATGGAAAATGGATGGATGAGAAAAAGGTTGGATGATAGAAAAGTGGATGGATGATAGATGGATGATAGAAAGGTGGATGGATGATAGAAAAGGTTGGATGATAGAAAAGGTGGATGGATGGACAGGATGATGATAGATGGATGGATGACAGAAAAGTGGATGGATGACAGAAAAAGGATGGATGATAGAAAAGTGGATGGATGACAGAAAAGTGGATGGATGATAGAAAAAAGTTGGATGATAGAAAAGTGGATGGATGACAGAAAAAGATGGATGATAGAAAAAGATGATGGAGAAAGGTGGATGGATGACAGAAAAAGGTTGGATGATAGAAAAAGTGGATGATGACAGAAAGTGGTTGGATGACAGGTTGGATGGATGACAGAAAAAGTTGGATGACAGAAAAAGGTTGGATGATAGAAAAAGTTGGATGGATGGATGACAGAAAAAGGTTGGATGATAGAAAATGGTGGATGGATGATGGAGAAAAAGGTTGGATGATAGAAAGTGGATGGATGGATGACAGAAAAAGGTTGGATGATAGAAAAGTGGATGGATGGATGACAGAATGGATGGATGGATGATAGAAAAAGGATGGATGATAGAAAAAGGTTGGATGATAGAAAAGGATGGATGGATGAGAAAAAGGTGGATGGATGACAGAAAAGGTGGATGGATGACAGAAAAAGGTGGATGGATGATGATAGAAAAGTGAAATGGATGGATGGATGACAGAAAATGGATGGATGATAGAAAAGTGGATGGATGACAGAAAAAGGTTGGATGATAGAAAATGGTGGATGGATGATGACAGAAAAAGGTTGGATGATAGAAAAGTGGATGGATGATAGAAAAAGGTTGGATGGATGGATGGTGGATGGATGAGAGAAAAGGTTGGATGATAGAAAAGGTTGATGGATGGATGGATGGATGACAGAAAATGGATGATGAAAAAGTGGATGGATGATAGAAAAAGGTTGGATGATAGAAAAATGGATGGATGGATGATGATAGAAATGGATGGTGGATGGAAAATGGATGATAGAAAATGCTGATGATGATAGATGGTGGATGGATGATAGAAAAAGGTTGGATGATGGAAGATGGATGGATGGATGGATGGATGACAGAAAAGGTTGGATGATAGAAAAAGGTGGATGGATGATAGAAAAGTGGATGGATGGTTGGATGGATGACAGAAAAGGTTGATGATAGAAAAAGGATGGATGACAGAAATGGATGGATGATAGGATGGATGGATGACAGAAAAAGGTTGGATGATAGAAAAAGGATGGATGATAGAAAAGTGGTTGGATGATAGAAAAGTGGATGGATGATAGAAAAAGGTTGGATGATAGAAAGTGGATGGATGATAGAAAAGGTTGGATGATAGAAAAAGGTGGATGGATGACAGAAAATGGATGGATGATAGAAAAGGTGGATGGATGATAGAAAGTGGATGGATGATAGAAAATGGTTGGATGACAGAAAAAGTTGGATGATAGAAAAGTGGATGGATGACAGAAAAAAGGGATGGATGACAGAAAAGTGGATGGATGACAGAAAAAGTGGATGGATGGATGGATGAGAAATGGATGGATGATAGAAAAGTGGGATGGATGACAGAAAAAGGTGGTTGGATGATAGAAAAGTGGATGGATGACAGATGGATGGATGGATGACAGAGAAAAAGGTTGGATGATAGAAAAGGATGGATGACAGAAAAATGGATGGAGAAAATGGTTGGATGATAGAAAGTGGATGGATGGATGACAGAAAAAGGATGATGATGAAAATGGATGGATGGATGACAGAAAAAGGTGGATGGATGGATGGATGAAAAAGGTTGGATGATAGAAAAGTGGAGATGGGATGGATGGATGGAAAGTGGATGGATGACAGGATGGTTGGATGATAGAAAAAGGATGGATGATAGAAATGGATGGATGGATGATGAATGGTGGATGGATGATGAAAAAGTGGGATGAAAAGGTTGGATGGAAAAAGTGGATGGATGACAGAAAAAATGGATGGATGATGAGAAAAGTGGGATGATGACAGAAAAAGGTTGGATGATAGAAAAAGTGGATGGATGGATGGATGGATGATAGAAAAGTTGGATGATAGAAAAGTGGATGGATGACAGAAAATGGATGGATGATAGAAAAGGTGGATGGATGACAGAAAAGTGGATGGATGATAGAAAAAGTGGATGGATGACAGAAAAGTGGATGGATGATAGAAAAAAGGATGGATGACAGAAAAGTTGATGGATGACAGAAAAAGTGGATGGATGACAGAAAAAGGTTGGATGATAGAAAAGTGGATGGATGATAGAAAAAAGTTGGATGACAGAAAAAGTTGATGATAGAAAAGTGGATGGATGACAGAAAAGGTTGGATGATAGACAAAGTGGATGGATGACAGAAAAATGGATGATGAGAAAAGTGGTGGATGGATGACATGGAAAATGGATGGATGGATGATAGAAATGGTTGGATGACAGAAAAAGGATGGATGACAGAAAGTGGATGGATGACAGAAAAAGATGGATGAAAAGTGGTGGATGGATGACAGAAAAAGGATGGATGAAAGAAAAGTGGATGGATGATGGATGGATGGATGGATGGAAGAAAGTTGGATGATGACAGAAAAGTGGATGGATGACAGAAAAAGGTTGGATGACAGAAAAGTGGATGGATGATAGAAAAATGGATGGATGACAGAAAAAGGATGGATGATAGAAAATGGTTGGATGACAGAAAAATGGATGATGAAAAAAGTTGGATGATAGAAAAGTGGATGGATGATGATGGATGATGGATGGATGGATGGATGATGGATGGATGACAGAAAAAGGTTGGATGATAGAAAAAAGGTTGGATGACAGAAAAGTGGATGGATGATAGAAAAAAGGTTGGATGACAGAAAAGTGGATGGATGATAGAAAAAAGGTTGGATGATAGAAAAGTGGATGGATGACAGAAAATGGATGGATGACAGAAAAAGGTGGATGACAGAAATGGATGGATGGATGATAGAAAAAGGTTGGATGATAGAAAAGTGGATGGATGGATGACAGAAAAAGATGGATGGAGAAAAGTGGATGGATGGATGGATGGATGGATGTTGGATGATAGAAAAGTGGATGGATGACAGAAAAGGTTGGATGATAGAAAAAGTGGATGGATGACAGAAAAAGTTGGATGATAGAAAAGTGGATGGATGATAGAAAAGTGGATGATGGATGACAGAAAAGTGGTTGGATGACAGAAAAGTGGATGGATGGATGAAAAAAGTTGGATGATAGAAAAAGTGGATGGATGACAGAAAAAGGTTGGATGATAGAAAAGTGGATGGATGGATGGATGGAAAATGGATGGATGATAGAAAAAGGTGGATGGATGACAGAAAAAGGTTGGATGATAGAAAAAGGTTGGATGACAGAAAGGTGGATGGATGGACAGAAAAATGGATGGATGACAGAAAAGTGGATGGATGACAGAAAAGGTGGATGGATGACAGAAAATGGATGGATGACAGAAATGGATGGATGACAGAAAAAGTGGATGGATGATAGAGAAAGGATGGATGGATGGATGGATGACAGAAAAAGGTGGATGATAGATGAAAGTGGATGGATGGATGACAGAAAAAGGTTGGATGATAGAAAAAGTGGATGGATGGATGGATGGATGGATGAATGATGGATGGATGATAGAAAAATGGTTGGATGATAGAAAAAAGTGGATGGATGGATGGATGGATGATAGATGAAAAGTGGATGGATGATGAGAAAAAGGTTGGATGATAGAAAAGTGGATGGATGGATGACAGATGGATGGATGGATGATGGATGGATGAAAAAAAAGTTGGATGATAGAAAAAGGTTGGATGATAGAAAGTGGATGGATGGATGGATGGATGGATGACAGAAAGGTGGATGGATGATAGAAAAAGGTTGGATGATAGAAAAGTGGATGGATGATAGAAAAATGGATGGATGACAGAAAAGTGGATGGATGATGAAAAAGTTGGATGATAGAAAAAGTGGATGGATGACAGTGGATGGATGATAGAAAAATGTTGGATGATAGAAAGTGGATGGATGGATGACAGAAAAAGGTTGGATGATAGAAAAGGTGGATGATGGAAAAAGGTTGGATGACAGAAAAGTGGATGGATGGTTGGATGGATGGATGGATGGATGACAGAAAAAAGTTGGATGATAGAAAAGGTTGGATGACAGAAAATGGATGGATGACAGAAAATGGATGGATGACAGAAAAAAGGTTGGATGACAGAAAAAGGTTGGATGATAGAAAAAAGTATGGATGGATGGATGACAGAAAAAGGTTGGATGATAGAAAAGGTGGATGGATGACAGAAAAAGGTTGGATGATAGAAAAGTGGATGGATGATAGAAAAAGTGGATGACAGAAAAGTGGATGGATGGATGAAAAAAAGTTGGATGATAGAAAAGTGGATGGATGACAGAAAAAAGGTTGGATGACAGAAAAAAGGTTGGATGACAGAAAAAAGGTTGGATGATAGAAAAGGTGGTTGGATGACAGAAAAGTGTATGGATGGATGAATGGCAGAAAAAAGGTTGGATGACAGAAAAGTGGATGGATGGATGCAAAAAAGTTGGATGATAGAAAAGTGGATGGATGATAGAAAAGTTGGATGACAGAAAAGTGGATGGATGGATGGATGGATGGATGACAGAAAAAAGTTGGATAGAAAAAAGTTTGGATGACAGAAAAGTGGATGGATGGATAGAAAATGGATGGATGACAGAAAAAAGTTGGATGACAGAAAAGTGGATGGATGGATGAAAATGGATGGATGACAGAAAAAAGGTTGGATGACAGAAAAAAGGTTGGATGATAGAAAAAAGGTTGGATGATAGAAAAAAAGTTGGATGATAGAAAAGTGGATGGATGGATGGATGGATGGATGGATGGATGGATGACAGAAAAAGTAGGATGATAGAAAAAAGTTTGGATGATAGAAAAGTGGATGGATGGATGGATGGATGGATGGATGCAAAAAAAGTTGGATGATAAAAAGTGGATGGATGAGAAAAAGGTTGGATGATAGAAAAGTGGATGGATGGATGGATGGATGGATGACAGAAAAAGGTTGGATGACAGAAAAGTGGATGGATATGACAGATGGATGGATGGATGGATGGATGGATGGATGGATGGATGGATGATGATGGATGAGAGAAAAAGGTTGGATGATAGAAAAGTGGATGGATGGATGGATGGATGACAGAAAAAAGGTTGGATGATAGAAAAGTGGATGGATGGATGGTTGGATGGATGAAAGAAAAAAGTTGGATGATAGAAAAAAAGGATGGATGGATGGATGGATGGATGCAAAAGGTTGGATGATAAAAAGTGGATAGATGATAGAAAAAGGTTGATGATGATAGAAAAGTGGATGGATGGATGGATGGAAATGGATGGATGGATGATGAGAAAGTGGTTGGATGATAGAAAAAGGTTGGATGATAGAAATGGATGGATGGATGGATGGATGGATGGATGGATGGATGGATGACAGAAAAAAGTTGGATGATAGAAAAAAGGTTGGATGACAGAAAAGTGGATGGATGATGGATGGATGGATGGATGGATGGATGGATGGATGACAGAAAAGTTGGATGATAGAAAAAGTGGATGGATGATAGAAAGTGGATGGATGGATGACAGGATGGATGGATGACAGAAAAGTGGATGGATGATAGAAAAAAGGATGGATGACAGAAAAATGGATGGATGACAGAAAAAAGATGGATGGATGGAAAAAAGTTGGATGATAGAAAAGTGGATGGATGATAGAAAAGTGGATGACAGAAAAGTGGATGGATGGATGAAAGTGGTTGGATGATAGAAAAGTGGATGGATGACAGAAAAAGGTTGGATGATAGAAAAGTGGATGGATGGATGACAGAAAAAAGTTGGATGACAGAAAAGTGGTGGATGGATGGATGGATGCAAAAAAAGTTGGATGATAAAAAGTGGATAGATGACAAAAAGGTTGGATGACAGAAAAGTGGATGGATGGATGGATGGATGGATGGATGGATGGATGACAGAAAAAAGTTGGATGATAGAAAAAAGTTTGGATGACAGAAAAGGTGGATGGATGGATGGAAAATGGATGGATGACAGAAAAAAGGTTGGATGACAGAAAAAAGGTTGGATGACAGAAAAGTGTATGGATGGATGAATGGCAGAAAAAAGGTTGGATGACAGAAAATGGATGGATGACAGAAAAAAGTTGGATGATAGAAAAGTGGATGGATGATAGAAAAAAGTGGATGACAGAAAAGTGGATGGATGGACAGAAAAAAGGTTGGATGATAGAAAAGTGGATGGATGACAGAAAAAGGTTGGATGACAGAAAAAAGGTTGGATGACAGAAAAAGGTTGGATGATAGAAAGGTGGTTGGATGACAGAAAAGGATGATGATGGAAAATGAATGGATGATAGAAAAAGGTTGGATGACAGAAAAGTGGATGGATGGATGCAGAAAAGTTGGATGATAGAAAAGTGGATGGATGATAGAAAAGTTGGATGACAGAAAAGTGGATGGATGGTTGGATGGATGGATGGATGACAGAAAAAAGTTGGATAGAAAAAAGTTTGGATGACAGAAAAGGTGGATGGATGGATGGAAAATGGATGGATGACAGAAAAAAGGTTGGATGATAGAAAAGTGTATGGATGGATGGATGGAAAATGGATGGATGACAGAAAAAAGGTTGGATGACAGAAAAAAGGTTGGATGATAGAAAAGGTGGTTGGATGACAGAAAAAGGTTGGATGACAGAAAAAAGGTTGGATGATAGAAAAAGGTTGGATGATAGAAAAAGGTTGGATGATAGAAAGTGGATGGATGATAGAAAAGTGGATGGATGGATGGATGGATGGATGGATGGATGGATGACAGAAAAAAAGTTGGATGATAGAAAAATGGATGGATGGATGGATGGATGGATGACAGAAAAAGTTGGATGATGGAAAAATGGATGGATGACAAAAAGGATGGATGATAGAAAAAAGGATGGATGATAGATGGATGGATGGATGGATGACAGAAAAAGGTTGGATGATAGAAAAGTGGATGGATGGATGGATGGATGGATGGATGGATGGATGGATGGATGGATGGATGGATGGATGACAGAAAAAAGGTTGGATGACAGAAAAAAGGTTGGATGACAGAAAAGTGGATGGATGGATGTATGGCAGAAAAAAGGTTGGATGATAGAAAATGGATGGATGACAGAAAAAAGGTTGGATGATAGAAAAGTGATGATGGATGGATGATGGATGGCAGAAAAAGGTTGGATGATAGAAAAGTGGTTGGATGATAGAAAAGTGGATGGATGATAGAAAATGGATGGATGACAGAAAAAGGTTGGATGATAGAAAAGTGGATGGATGATAGAAAAAAGTAGGATGATAGAAAATGGATGGATGACAGAAAAAGGTTGGATGATAGAAAAAGTGGATGGATGATAGAAAAAAGTTGGATGATAGAAAAGTGGATGGATGGTTGGATGGATGGATGGATGGATGGATGGATGGATGATAGAAAAGGTGGATGGATGACAGAAAAAGTTGGATGATAGAAAAAGGTGGATGGATGACAGAAAAAAAGTGGATGATAGAAAAAGTGGATGGATGGTTGGTTGGATGAAGAATGGATGGATGGATGGATGGATGGATGGATGGAATGGATGGATGGATGATAGAAAAGATGGATGATAGATGGATGGATGACAGAAAAAGTTGGATGATAAAAAAGTGGATGGATGGTTGGATGGATGGATGGATGCAAAAAAAGTTGGATGATAGAAAAGTGGATAGACAGACAAAAAGGTTGGATGATAGAAAAGTGGATGGATGGATGGATGATGGATGGATGGATGGATGGATGGATGGTTGGATGGATGACAGAAAAAAGGTTGGATGACAGAAAAAAGGTTGGATGATTGGAAAGAAGGATGATAGAAAATGGATGGATGACAGAAAAAAGGTTGGATGATAGAAAAGTGGATGGATGATAGAAAAAGTGGATGGAAAAGGTGGATGGATGACAGAAAAATGTTGGATGGATGGATGGTTGGATGGATGGATGGATGGATGGATGGATGGATGGAGAAAAATGGATGATGATAGAAAAGGTTGGATGATAGAAAAGTGGATGGATGGATGGATGGATGCAAAAAAAGTTGGATGATAAAAAGTGGATAGATGACAAAAAGGTTGGATGATAGAAAAGTGGATGGATGGTTGGATGGATGGATGGATGGATGGATGGATGACAGAAAAAGGTGGATGATAGAAAATGGATGGATGGATGGATGAAAAGTTGGATGACAAAAGGTGGTTGGATGACAGAAAAAAGGTTGGATGATAGAAAAAAGGTTGGATGATAGAAAAGTGTATGGATGGATGGATGGATGGATGGATGGATGGATGGATGGATGGATGGATGGATGGATGATGGAATGGAAAAAGGATGGATGACAGAAAAAGGTTGATGATAGAAAATGGTTGGATGATAGAAAAGTGGTTGGATGATTGAAAAGTAGGATGATAGAAAATGGATGGATGACAGAAAAAGGTTGGATGATAGAAAAGTGGATGGATGGATGGATGGATGGATGGATGACAGAAAAAAGGTTGGATGACAGAAAAGTGGATGGATGATAGAAAAGTGTATGGATGGTTGGATGGATGGATGGATGGATGGATGGTTGGATGGATGACAGAAAAAAGGTTGGATGATAGAAAAGTGTATGGATGGATGTATGGCAGAAAAAAGGTTGGATGATAGAAAATGGATGGATGACAGAAAAAGTTGATGATAGAAAAAGTTGGATGAGGTTGGATGGATGACAGAAAATGGATGGATGACAGAAAAAAGGTTGGATGACAGAAAAAAGGTTGGATGATAGAAAAGGTGGTTGGATGACAGAAAAGTGTATGGATGGATGTATGGCAGAAAAAAGGTTGGATGATAGAAAAGTGGTTGGATGATTGAAAAAAGTAGGATGACAGAAAATGGATGGATGACAGAAAAAAGGTTGGATGAATGACAGAAAAGTGAATGGATGGATGGAAAATGGATGATAGAAAAAAGTAGGATGATAGAAAAGTGGATGGATGGTTGGATGGATGGATGGATGGATGGAAAAGTGGATGGATGACAGAAAAAAGGTTGGATGACAGAAAAAAGGTTGGATGATAGAAAAGTGGATGGATGACAGAAAAAAGGTTGGATGATAGAAAAGTGGATGGATGGATAAATGGATGACAGAAAAAAGTAGGATGATAGAAAAGTGGATGGATGGATGGAAAATGGATGGATGACAGAAAAAAGTTGGATGATAGAAAAGTGGATGGATGGATGGATGGATGACAGAAAAAAGTTGGATGATAGAAAAGTGGATGGATGATAGAAAAGTGTATGGATGTATGGATGGATGGAAAAATGGATGGATGACAGAAAAGTGGATGGATGGATGGATGGATGCAAAAAGTTGGATGATAAAGTGGACGGATGACAGAAAGGGTAGGATGATAGAAAAGAGGTTGGATGGATGGATGGATGCAAAAAAAGTTGGATGATAAAAAGTGGATAGATGGTTGGATGGATGGATGGATGGATGGATGGTTGGATGGATGACAGAAAAAAGGTTGGATGATAGAAAAGTGGATGGATGGTTGGATGGATGGATGGATGGATGGTTGGATGGATGACAGAAAAAGGTTGGATGATAGAAAAGTGGATGGATGGTTGGATGGATGGATGGATGGATGGTTGGATGGATGACAGAAAAAAGGTTGGATGATAGAAAAGTGGATGGATGGATGTATGGCAGAAAAAAGGTTGGATGATAGAAAATGGATGGATGATAGAAAAAAGGTTGGATGATAGAAAAGTGGTTGGATGGATGACAGAAAAAAGTTGGATGATAGAAAAGTGGATGGATGATAGAAAAGTGTATGGATGTATGGATGGATGGATGGAAAAATGGATGGATGACAGAAAAGTGGATGGATGGATGGATGCCAAAAAGTTGGATGATAAAGTGGACGGATGACAGAAAGGGTAGGATGATAGAAAAGAGGTTGGATGGATGGATGGATGCAAAAAAAGTTGGATGATAAAAAGTGGATAGATGACAAAAAGTTTGGATGATAGAAAAGTGGATGGATGGTTGGATGGATGGATGGATGGATGGTTGGATGGATGACAGAAAAAGATGGATGATAGAAAAAAGTTTGGATGATAGAAAAGTGGATGGATGGATGGATGGCAGAAAAAAGGTTGGATGATAGAAAAGTGGTTGGATGATTGAAAAGTAGGATGACAAAAGCGGTTGGATGATTGAAAAAAGTAGGATGACAGAAAATGGATGGATGACAGAAAAAAGGTTGGATGATAGAAAAGTGGATGGATGATAGAAAAAAGTAGGATGATAGAAAAGGTGGATGGATGACAGAAAAAGTTGGATGATAGAAAAAAGGTTGGATGATAGAAAAGTGGATGGATGGTTGGATGTATGGATGGATGATGGAGAAAAAGTAGGATGATAGAAAAAAATGGATGGATGGATGGATGGATGGATGGATGGAAAAGTGGATGGATGACAGAAAAAAGGTTGGATGATAGAAAAGTGGATGGATGGATGGATGACAGAAAAAAGTTGGATGATAGAAAAAAGGTTGGATGATAGAAAAGTGGATGGATGGTTGGATGGATGGATGGATGGTTGGATGGATGACAGAAAAAAGATGGATGATAGAAAAAAGGTTGGATGATGGATGGTTGGATGGATGGATGGATGACAGAAAAAAGTTGGATGATAGAAAAAAGGTTGGATGATAGAAAAGTGGATGGATGATAGAAAAGTGGATGGATAATAGAAAAAAGGTTGGATGATAGAAAAGTGGATGGATGATAGAAAAGTGGATGGATGGATGGATGGATGCAAAAAAGTTGGATGATAAAGTGGACGGATGACAGAAAGGGTTGGATGATAGAAAAGAGGATGGATGGATGGATGGATGATAGTGGATGGATGATAGAAAAGTGGATGGATGGATGGATGGATGGATGGATGGATGGATGGATGGAAATGGATGGATGACAGAAAAAAGGTTGGATGATAGAAAAGTGGATGGATGGAAAAATGGATGGATGACAGAAAAAGTGGATGGATGGATGGATGAGAAAAAGATGGATGATAGAAAAGTGGATGGATGGATGATGGATGGATGGAAAATGGATGGATGGATTGAAAGAAGGATGGAGAAAATGGATGGATGACGAAAAAGGTTGGATGATAGAAAAGTGGATGGATGATAGAAAAAAGTTGGATGATAGAAAAGTGGATGGATGGATGGATGGATGGATGGATGGATGATGAAAAAGTTGGATGATAGAAAAAGGTGGATGATAGAAAAGATGATGGATGGATGATGGATGGATGGATGGATGGTTGGATGGATGGATGACAGAAAAAAGTTGGATGATAGAAAAAAGGTTGGATGACAGAAAAGTGGATGGATGGTTGGATGGATGGATGACAGAAAAAAGTTGGATGATTGAAAAAAGGATGGATGACAGAAAAGTGGATGGATGACAGAAAAGTGGATGGATGGATGCAAAAAAAGTTGGATGATAGAAAAGTGGATGGATGATAGAAAAGTGGATGGATGACAGAAAAAAGTTGGATGACAGAAAAGTGGATGGATGGATGCAAAAAAAGTTGGATGATAGAAAAGTGGATGGATGATAGAAAAGTGGATGGATGACAGAAAAAAGTTGGATGACAGAAAAGTGGATGGATGGATGGAGGTGGATGGATGATAGAAAAGGTGTATGGATGGATGGATGGAAAATGGATGGATGACAGAAAAAAGGTTGGATGACAGAAAAAAGGTTGGATGACAGAAAAAAGGCTGGATGACAGAAAATGGATGGATGACAGAAAAAAGGTTGGATGATAGAAAAGTGGATGGATGGATGGATGGATGCAAAAAAAGTTGGATGATAAAAAGTGGATAGATGACAAAAAGGTTGGATGACAGAAAAGTGGATGGATGATAGAAAAAAGGCTGGATGATAGAAAAAAGGTTGGATGATAGAAAAAAGGTTGGATGACAGAAAAGTGGATGGATGATAGAAAAAAGTAGGATGATAGAAAAGTGGATGGATGGATGCAAAAAAAGTTGGATGATAGAAAAGTGGATGGATGACAGAAATGGTTGGATGATAGAAAAGTAGGATGACAGAAAATGGATGGATGACAGAAAAAGGTGGATGGATAGAAAAGTGGATGGATGATAGAAAAAGTTGATGATAGAAAAGTGGATGGATGGATGGATGGATGGATGGATGCAAAAAAAGTTGGATGATAAAAGTGGATAGATAGAAAAGGTTTGATGATAGAAAGTGGATGGATGACAGAAAAAAGTTGGATGATAGAAAAAAGGTTGGATGATAGAAAAGTGGATGGATGGATGACAGAAAAAAGTTGGATGACAGAAAAGTGGATGGATGGATGGCAAAATGGATGGATAAAAGTGGATGGATGATAAAAAGTGGATGGATGACAAAAGTGGTTGGATGACAGAAAAGTTGGATGACAGGAAGATGGATGGATGGATGGATGGATGGATGGTTGGATGGATGGATGAAAAAAGGTTGGATGATAGAAAAAGGTTGGATGATAGAAAAGTGGATGGATGGTTGATGGATGGATGGATGGTTGGATGGATGACAGAAAAAAGTTGGATGATAGAAAAAAGGTTGGATGATAGAAAAGTGGATGGATGGTTGGATGGATGGATGACAGAAAAGTGGATGGATGATAGAAAAAAGTAGGATGATAGAAAAAAGTTGGATGACAGAAAAGTGGATGGATGGATGGATGGTTGGATGGATGGATGACAGAAAAAAGTTGGAGAAAAAAGGTTGATGACAGAAAAGTGGATGGATGATGGATGGATGACAGAAAGTGTGGATGGATGATAGAAAAAGTGGATGGATGACAGAAAAGTGGATGGATGGATGGAAAGTTGGATGATAGAAAAGTGGATGGATGATAGAAAAAAGTAGGATGATAGAAAAAAAGTTGGATGACAGAAAAAGTTGGATGATAGAAAAAAGGTTGGATGACAGAAAAAGTGGATGGATGGATGATGGATGGATGACAGAAAAAGTTGATGATGAAAAAGGTTGGATGATAGAAAAGGTGGATGGATGACAGAAAAAGGTTGGATGATAGAAAAGTAGGATGGATGACAGAAAATGGATGGATGACAGAAAAGTTGGATGGATGATGGATGAAATGGTGGATGGATGATAGAAAAGTGGATGGATGACAGAAAAAGTTGGATGAAACAGAAAAGGTGGATGGATGGATGGATGGATGGATGGATGACAGGAAAAAGGTTGGATGACAGAAAAGGTGGATGGATGACAGAAAAGTGTATGGATGGATGGATGGAAGACAGAAAAAAGTTGGATGATAGAAAAAAGGTTGGATGATAGAAAAGTGGATGGATGACAGAAAAAGTTGGATGATAGAAAAAAGGTTGGATGATAGAAAAGTGGATGGATGGATGGATGGATGCAAAAAAAGTTGGATGATAAAAAGTGGATAGATGACAAAAAGGTTGGATGATAGAAAAGTGGATGGATGGTTGGATGGATGGATGGATGGATGGATGGATGACAAAAAAGTTGGATGATAGAAAAAAGGTTGGATGATAGAAAAGTGGATGGATGGTTGGATGGATGGATGGATGGTTGGATGGATGGATGACAGAAAAAAGTT
Source organism: Paracanthobrama guichenoti (assembly GCA_018749465.1). NCBI lineage: Eukaryota > Metazoa > Chordata > Actinopteri > Cypriniformes > Gobionidae > Paracanthobrama > Paracanthobrama guichenoti. Next base: position 826,147 of record JAGHMJ010001908.1, read on the forward strand.
GGATGATAGAAAAAAGGTTGGATGACAGAAAAGTGGATGGATGGATGGATGGATGGATGGATGGTTGGATGGATGGATGACAGAAAAAAGTTGGATGATTGAAAAAAGGTTGGATGACAGAAAAGTGGATGGATGATAGAAAAAAGTTGGATGACAGAAAAGTGGATGGATGGATGCAAAAAAAGTTGGATGATAGAAAAGTGGATGGATGATAGAAAAGTGGATGGATGGATGCAAAAAAAGTTGGATGATAGAAAAGTGGATGGATGACAGAAAAAAGTTGGATGATAGAAAAAAGGTTGGATGACAGAAAAGGTGGATGGATGGATGGAAAATGGATGGATGACAGAAAAAAGGTTGGATGACAGAAAAAAGGTTGGATGACAGAAAAAAGGCTGGATGACAGAAAATGGATGGATGACAGAAAAAAGGTTGGATGATAGAAAAGTGGATGGATGGATGACAGAAAAAAGTTGGATGACAGAAAAGTGGATGGATGGATGGATGGATGCAAAAAAAGTTGGATGATAAAAAGTGGATAGATGACAGAAAAAGGTTGGATGACAGAAAAGTGGATGGATGATAGAAAAAGGCTGGATGATAGAAAAAAGGTTGGATGATAGAAAAAAGGTTGGATGACAGAAAAGTGGATGGATGGATGCAAAAAAAGTTGGATGATAGAAAAGTGGATGGATAGATGGATGCAAAAAAAGTTGGATGATAAAAAGTGGATAGATGACAAAAAGGTTGGATGACAGAAAAGTGGATGGATGATAGAAAAAAGGTTGGATGACAGAAAAGTGGATGGATGGATGCAAAAAAAGTTGGATGATAGAAAAGTGGATGGATGACAGAAAAAAGTTGGATGATAGAAAAGTAGGATGACAGAAAATGGATGGATGACAGAAAAAAGGTTGGATGATAGAAAAGTGGATGGATGGATGACAGAAAAAAGTTGGATAGAAAAGTAGATGGATGGATGGATGGATGCAAAAAAAGTTGGATGATAAAAAGTGGATAGATGACAAAGGTTGGATGATAGAAAAGTGGATGGATGACAGAAAAAAGTTGGATGATAGAAAAAAGGTTGGATGACAGAAAAGTGGATGGATGGATGGATGCAAAAAAAGTTGGATGATAAAAAGTGGATAGATGACAAAAAGGTTGGATGACAGAAAAGTGGATGGATGGTTGGATGGAAAATGGATGGATGACAGAAAAAGGTGGATGATAGAAAAGTTGGATGATAGAAAAAAGGTTGGATGACAGAAAAGGTGGATGGATGGATGGAAAATGGATGGATGACAGAAAAAAGGTTGGATGACAGAAAAGGTGGATGGATGACAGAAAAGTGTATGGATGGATGGATGGAAAATGGATGGATGGATGGAGAAAAAGGATGATAGAAAAAGGTTGGATGATAGAAAAGTGGATGGATGATGGATGGATGGATGGTGGATGGATGACAGAAAAAAGGTTGGATGATAGAAAAGTGGATGGATGGTTGGATGGATGGATGGATGAAGGATGGATGATAAAAGTGGATAGATGATAGAAAAAGGTGGATGATAGAAAAGTGGATGGATGGTTGATGGATGGATGGTTGGATGGATGGATGAAAGAAAAGTTGGATGATAGAAAAAGGTTGGATGATGAAAGTGGATGGATGGTTGATGGATGGATGGATGGATGGATGGATGGATGACAGAAAAAGTTGGATGGATGGAGGTTGATGATGGAAGATGGATGATGGATGGTTGGATGGATGGATGACAGAAAAATGGATGATAGAAAAAGGATGGATGATAGAAAAAGTGGATGGATGACAGAAAAGTGGATGGATGACAGCAAAAAGGATGGAGAAAAGTGGATGGATGATAGATGGATGGGATGACAGAAATGGATGGATGGATGGAAAAAGTTGGATGAAAAAGGTTGGATGATAGAAAAAGTGGATGGATGATAGAAAGTGGATGGATGGATGGATGGAGTGGATGACAGAAAAAGTGGATGGATGGATGGATGATAGAAAAGTGGTTGGGATAGAAAAAGATGGATGGATGACAGAAAAGGTTGGATGACAGAAAATGGATGGATGGATGGACAGAAAAGTGGATGATGATAGAAAAAAGTGGATGATAGAAAAAGGTTGGACAGATGGATGATGATGGATGGATGGATGATAGATGGATGGATGGATGGATGATGAAATGGTTGGATGACAGAAAAAGTTGGATGGATGGATGGATGGATGGAAAATGGATGGATGACAGAAAAAGGTTGGATGACAGAAAAAGTGGATGGATGATAGAAAAGTGGATGGATGACAGAAAAAATGGATGGATGAAAAAGTTGGATGATAGAAAAGTGGATGGATGATAGAAAAATGGATGGATGGATGGATGATGGATGACAGAAAATGGATGACAGAAAAAGGTGGATGGATGATAGATGGAAAATGGATGGATGGAAAAAAAGTTGGATGATAGAAAAAAGGTTGGATGACAGAAAATGGATGGATGGATGGAAAAATGGATGACAGAAAAAGGTTGGATGATAGAAAAAGGATGGATGATAGAAAAAGGTTGGATGGATGATAGAAAAAGGATGGATGATAGAAAAAGTTGGATGATAGAAAATGGATGGATGGATGGATGGAAAATGGATGGATGACAGAAAAAGGATGATGATAAAAATGGATGGAAAGAAAATGGATGGATGGATGGATGGAAATGGATGGATGGATGACAGAAAAAGTTGGATGGTGGATGACAGAAAAAAGTTGGATGATAGAAAAGTGGATGGATGGTTGGATGGATGGATGGATGGATGGATGACAGAAAAAAGTTGGATGATAGAAAAAGGTTGGATGGATGGATGGATGGATGGATGGAATGGTTGGATGGATGATGAAAAAGGTTGGATGACAGAAAAAGGTTGGATGATAGAAAAGTGGATGGATGGATGGATGGCAGAAAAATGGTTGGATGATAGATGGATGGATGTTGGATGATAGAAAAGGATGTATGGATGGATGACAGAAAAAAGGTTGGATGATAGAAAAGTGGATGGATGACAGAAAAAGGTTGGATGATAGAAAAGTGGATGGATGGATGGATGGAAAAGTGGATGGATGGAAGTGGATGGATGACAGAAAGGAGGATGGATGATAGAAAGTGGATGGAATGGAAAATGGATGGATGACAGAAAAAAGTTGGATGATAGAAAAGTGGATGGATGGTTGGATGGATGATAAAAAGGTTGGATGATAGAAAAGTGATGGATGGATGACAGAAAAAGGGATGGATGGAGAAAATGGATGGATGGATGGAAAATGGATGGATGACAGATGGATGGATGGATGGAGATGGAGTTGGATGATAGAAAAGTGGATGGATGACAGAAAAGGTTGATGATGGATGGATGGATGGATGGATGGATGGATGACAAAAAAGTTGATGATAGAAAGTGGATAGATGATAGAAAAAAGGTTGGATGATAGAAAAGTGGATGGATGGTTGGATGGATGGATGGATGGATGGATGGATGGATGGACAGAAAAAGGTTGGATGATAGAAAAAGGATGGATGATAGAAAAGGTGGATGATAGAAAATGGATGGATGTGGATGGATGACAAAAGGTTGGATGATAGAAAAGGTGGATGGATGATGACAGAAAAAGGTTGGATGATAGAAAAGTGGATGGATGATAGAAAAAAGGTTGGATGATAGAAAAGTGGATGGATGATAGAAAAGTGGATGGATGGATGGATGGATGGATGACAGAAAATGGATGGATGACAGAAAAGTGGATGGATGGATGGATGCAAAAAAAGTTGGATGATAGAAAGTGGGCGGATGGATGGATGGATGAAAATGGTTGGATGATAGAAATGGATGGATGGATGATAGAAAAAGTGGATGATAGATGATGGATGACAGAAAAAGTTGGATGATAGAAAAGTGGATGGATGGTTGGATGGATGGATGGATGGATGGATGGATGGATGACAGAAAAAAGGTTGGATGATAGAAAATGGATGGATGAATGGATGGATGGATGGATGGATGGCAGATGGATGGATGGATGATAGAAAAGTGGATGGATGGATGATTGAAATGGATGGATGACAGAAAAGTGGATGGATGACAGAAAAAGGTTGGATGATAGAAAAAGGTTGGATGGAAGATGGATGGATGGATGCAGAAAAGGTTGGATGATAGAAAAGTGGATGGATGATTGAAAAAAGTATGGATGACAGAAATGGATTGGATGGATGGAAATGGATGGAGTGGTTGGATGGATGACAGAAAAAGTGGATGGATGATAGAAAATGGATGGATGGATGGATGATAGAAAAGTGGATGGAGTGGATGGATGGATGGAAAAGTGGATGGATGACAGAAAAAGGTGGATGGATGATAGAAAAGTGGATGGATGACAGAAAAAAGGATGGATGATAGAAAAGTGGATGGATGGATGGAAAAATGGATGGATGTAGGATGATAGAAAAGTGGATGGATGGTTGATGGATGACAGAAAAAGGTTGGATGATAGAAAAGTGGATGGATGATAGAAAATGGATGGTTGGATGGATGATAGAAAAAAGTGGATGATGAGAGAAAGGTTGGATGATGGATGGATGGATGGATGGATGGATGACAGAAAAAGTTGGATGATAGAAAAAGGATGGATGACAGAAAAAGTATGGATGATAGAAAAAGTGGATGGATGACAGAAAAAGGTTGGATGATAAAAAAGTGGATGGATGATAGAAAAGTGGATGGATGGATGGATGGATGGAAACAGAAAAAGTGGATGGATGACAGAAAAGTAGGATGATATGAAAAGATGGATGGATGGATGGATGATAGAAAAAGTAGGATGATAGAAAAGTGGTTGATGATGATAGGATGACAAAAGGTTGGATGACAGAAAAATGGATGGATGATAGAAAAAAGGTTGGATGATAGAAAAGTTGGGATGGATGATAGAAAAAGTGGATGGATGATGAGAGAAAGTGGATGGATGGATGAAAAGGATGGATGATAGAAAAAGTGGATGGATGATGGAAAGTGGATGGATGGATGACAAAAAAAGTTGGATGACAAAAAAAAGTGGATGGATGATAGAAAAAATGATAGAAAAAGGTGGATGGATGGAAAATGGATGGATGATGAAAATGGTTGGATGATGGATGGATGATAGAAAAAGTTGGATGATAGAAAAGTGGATGGATGATGGATGGTGGATGGATGGATGGAAAGATGGATGGATGATAGAAAAAGGTTGGATGATAGAAAAGGTGGATGGATGATAGAAAAGTGGATGGATGATAGAAAAGTGGATGGATGATAGAAAAAGGTTGGATGATAGAAAGTGGATGGATGGATGATAGATGGATGGATGGATGGATGGATGGATGATAGAAAAAGTGGATGGTTGGATGATAGAAAAGTGGATGGATGACAGAAATGGATGGATGAGTGGATGGATGATAGAAAATGGATGGATGATAGAAAAAAGATGGATGATAGAAAAGTGGATGGATGAAGAAAAAGTTGGATGATAGAAAAAAGGTTGGATGATAGAAAATGGATGGATGACAGAAAATGGATGGATGGATGATAGAAAAGTGGATGGATGATAGAAAAAGGATGGATGATAGAAAAGGTGGATGGAAAATGATGGATGATAGAAAAAAGGTTGGATGATAGAAAAGTGGATGGATGAGAAAAAGGTTGGATGATAGAAAAGTGGATGGGACAGAAAAAGGAGGATGATAGAAAATGGATGGATGGATGGATGGAAAAAGGTTGGATGGATGACAGAAAAAGGTTGGATGACAGAAAAAGGTTGGATGATAGAAAAGTGGATGGATGATAGAAAAAGGTTGGATGATGATGAGAAAAGTGGATGGATGATGAAAAAGGATGGATGATAGAAAAGTGGATGGATGATAGAAAAAAGGATGGATGATAGAAAAGTGGATGGATGATAGAAAAGTGGATGGATGATAGAAAAGTGGATGGATGACAGAGAAAGTGGATGGATGATAGAAAAGTGGATGGATGGAGTGGATGGATGACAGAAAAAGTAGGATGATAGAAAAGATGGATGGATGGATTGGATGGATGGATGACAGAAAAATGGTTGGATGATAGAAAAGTGGATGGATGAAAATGGATGGATGACAAAAAAAGGTTGATGGATGGATGGATGACAGAAAAAGGTTGGATGATAGAAAAGTGGATGGATGACAGAAAAAGGATGGATGATAGAAAAGTGGATGGATGGACAGATGGATGGATGGATGACAGAAAAAAGGTTGGATGATAGAAAAAGGTTGGATGATAGAAAAAAGATGGATGACAGATGGATGGTTGGATGGATGGATGGATGACAGAAAAAAGTAGGATGATAGAAAAGTGGATGGATGGATGGATGGATGGATGGATGGATGACAGAAAAAAAAAGATGGATGGATGGATAGAAAATGGTTGGATGATAGAAAAAGTGGATGGATGACAGATGGAAGGTTGGATGATAGAAAAGTGGATGGATGGATGGATGACAGAAAAAGGTTGGATGATAGAAAAGATGGATGGATGGATGGAAAATGGATGGATGATAGAAAAAGGTTGGATGGATAGAATGGATGGATGGATGACAGAAAAAGGTTGGATGATAGAAAAGTGGATGGATGACAGAAAAAGGTTGGATGATAGAAAAGGTGGATGGATGACAAAAAAGTGGATGGATGATAGAAAAGTGGATGGATGACAAAAAAGTGGATGGATGATAGAAAAGTGGATGGATGACAAAAAAGTGGATGGATGATAGAAAAGTGGATGGATGGATGGAAAAATGGATGACAGAAAAAAGTAGGATGATAGAAAAGTGGATGACAGAAAAAAGGTTGGATGATAAAAAAGTGGATGGATGACAAAAAAGGTTGGATGATAGAAAAGTGGATGGATGATAGAAAAGTGGATGGATGGATGATGGATGGATGGATGGATGGATGATGGATGGATAAATGGATGACAGAAAAAAGTAGGATGATAGTAAAGTGGATGGATGACAGAAAAAAGATTGGATGATAAAAAAGTAGGATGATAGAAAAGGGGATGGATGGATGACAGAAAAAAGTAGGATGATAGAAAAGTGGATGGATAGATGGATGGATGGTTGGATGATAGAAAAAAGTAGGATGATAGAAAAGTGGATGGATGATAGAAAAAAGGTTGGATGATCGAAAAGGTGGATGATGACAGAAAAAAGGTTGGATGATAAAAAAAGTTGGATAGAAAAGTGGATGGATGATAGAAAAGTGGATGGATGGATGGATAAATGGATGACAGAAAGTAGGATGATAGTAAAGTGGATGGATGACAGAAAAAGATTGGATGATAAAAAAGTAGGATGATAGAAAAGGGGATGATGGATGGATGATGGATGACAGAAAAAAAGGTTGGATGACAGAAAAAAGTAGGATGATAGAAAAGTGGATGGATGGATGGAAAATGGATGGATGACAGAAAAAAGGTTGGATGATAGAAAAGTGGATGGATGGATGGATGGATGGATGGATGGATGGATGGATGGATGGATGGATGGAAAAAGTAGGATGATCGAAAAGGTGGATGGATGACAAAAAGTGGATGGATGATAGAAAAGTGGATGGATGACAAAAAAGTGGATGGATGATAGAAAAGTGGATGGATGGATGGAAAAATGGATGACAGAAAAAAGTAGGATGATAGAAAAGTGGATGATGACAGAAAAAAGGTTGGATGATAAAAAAAGTTGGATAGAAAAGTGGATGGATGGATGGATGGATGGATGGATGGATGGATGGATGGATGACAGAAAAAAAGGTTGGATGATAAAAAAAAGTAGGACGATAGAAAAGTGGATGGATGATAGAAAAGTGGATGGATGACAGAAAAAAGGTTGGATGATAAAAAAGTAGGACGATAGAAAAGTGGATGGATGGATGATGACAGAAAAAAGTCCCGTCTGAACTAACGCTGGAGCGGAGCCGTTAGAGGAGGGCTCTGCGGAGGTGGAGGCGTTTACGTGTGCATTTGAATACTCATCGTTATTATACAAACTAGAGTATTTATGAATGTTATGGCAATAACTGTTACATTCGAATATTATATTTTATGAATATGTAAATTAAAAGCGTTGAGAAGCAGCTGAAGGCTGTCATTTTTTTAATATTTTACTTTATTTACCTCGGGAATGTTTACTATGCAGCTGCGCTTGGGAAAGAAAGCGCTCGGGATGAGACCGCTACAAAGACCATAGATTAACAATACATTCACACAGTTTACCAAATCAAAATGTATTTTCATATTGAATGACAGGTGCGGCTTCACCTGATCATATTCCATACAGGTATGTGTAAACTAATGGACAATGTTTTGATTCTTTTTTTTAGATACATACTGTGTGTTCTGTAAATGTATATGCTTATTATATGGTTTTAAATTTGAAAGTAAAGTAAATTACAATATTAATTTATGTTATATCATAATCTGTGTTTCTTTAATGACGTTCAGGGCGTTCCAGATGAGCGATTATTGTCAGTGAAGCCCACTGATATCCCGTGCTCAGGGAGCAGTGAACACTGCGCAGGGACCCTGGCGAATGGAACATTAACTGAAGTCCTGAAGTGTGTGAGTGGTTTGGCCAGTGTTCGTCCAGCAGGAGGCGCTCCAGCGCATCAGTTTCTTTATTTCCTGCTGCTCTTATTTGATGAAAATGCTGATGAAACGCTGACATTTCCCGTAGAGTGTGTGTGACCAGTGGACACTATAAAGCTGACAAATATGTGTTTGTTGTCAAACTAAATTTTTAAAATATTTTTAATGATTAAAAAAAAAAAACTACATTATTTTATTTTAAAAAGTTAATAATTGTATTTTATTGAGAAAATATTTTAGTTTGTCTTGGATATTTTTCTGATTATATCAGGTCACGTGTTAATCTGTCATATGCTCATGTGATAATGAACCCCACCTATGGGGCATGTTGGCACATTTCACTTCCATTCTTTCGGGGTAAATCAAGAAAAAAGTACACACTGTATTAATGAAACAAAACCACATAACTGTACTGGACGTGTGTGAAATTAATGTGGATAACCCGAAGTGGATTTACACAAACGGAGACAGAAAGCGTTAGGTTGTGTCCAGCTCTCCCCATGTTACCCTGGCCATGCAATGTTTTACTCAACAGCTACAGCAACATATATAACACTGTTCTAGTGGATATTTGAATCCAAACATCTTACATATTGTGCCTTTAAATGACAAAACTTGTGTCATCTAACAAAATACATTACAGATTACTTTTTAAAGCATGCGTTTTGTAATCTGTAGTGAAATGCATTTTAAACGTAGCCTTCCCACTCCTGAGACTGAGCAAACAGCAGTTCAGAAAGCATCGGATCACAGTGATGTGGATGTGTTTGCTCCAGCTCTGAGATTCATGTCGACAGGTGAGCTCACTGAAAGCACACTGTTATGATAGTTTGATTATGAAGTATATTTGAGCGCCACAGCTCGACTCACCTGCTTGATCCTGAAGACCCTTGGGAGCTGGATCAGGTGTGTTTGATCCGGGTTACAGCTGAACTCTCCAGGACTGAGGCTGTTTACACGACAACGATTTACTAAAAAATTGTTTTCCCTTTGTACAGATGATAATGTGCAATATCACTTGATATACACCGTTAATTCTGAATAATGAATTGCTCTTTTCTATACATCAGTTCAAAGTGACCATATCTGTGGTTTTGTGGTCATATGATCCGCTCTAATGAATCGAATCTTTAGTTTCGACTCAGTGGTTCGGAGCGCGTATCAACCTGCCAAAGTCACGTGACTTCAGTAAACGAGGCGAATTAAGTGTCTATATGCGATCTATTGTTTTTTTATTGTTTTTTATCTCTGTTCAGTTTTATTCATTTGTAGACGTTTTAATGAGGCATTAGTATAATTGAAATGAATAGTCTCTTATGGCCTGTTTAGCAATCAAAACAAGCCCTGAAAATTGATAAAAGAACCCATATACAGACACTTGATGAATATTAGATTACTTAATTGCATTTGATAGATTTTACTTTCAATAAAATATTTGCAATGTGTTTGTAAAAGGTGTTTTATGCATGTTTGTCCTGCGTTTTTGTTGCATTTACACTGTACTGACCAGCAGGGGTCACCAGCGCTTCGAACGCTTCCAAACACTGAATCATTTTTGCGGTTCAGTTGATTCGACGCTTTGAAAAGCTTCGTTTCTCCCGTCACTGATCCGCTCCGTGCTATAATGTTCTCTGGATTCTTTTACAGAGCATAATAAATGTAGTATAGACTAAACACGTAATACTCCAGTGGTTCAAACGTAATGTTCAAACGAAGAATACTTTTTGTGTGCAAAAACAAACACAAATAACGATTTCAAGATTCAAGAGTTTTATTTGTCACATACACAATTATATACAGAATATACAACCGGCAGTGAAATGTAAAATTATGATGTAAATTTAATCGTGAATACAGTGCAGCTCCTGCTCACCATCACACATCGGCTGTGCGGCACTGTTTACAACGGAAACTGCCTAGGAGACTGACACAGGCTAGAACGAAATTGTTGAATATTTTTGTTTGTTTGTTTTTTTTGCACGAAAAGTATTCTTGTCGCTTCATAACTTTAAGGTTGGAGTCACATGGACTATTTTAATAATGTTTTTAATACCTTTCTGGGCCTTGAAAGTTTTAATTAAATAGCTGTGGAGTAGTCAGAGAGCTCTCGGATTTCATCAGAAATATCTCATTTGTGTTCCAAAGATGAACGAAGGTCTTACAGGTTTGGAATGACCCGTGTGGTCTGAACAAACAGACGAGCTACTGGAGCTCAAACTGCTCAAGAGGTTAATGCTGGTTCTGATAGAAAGGTGTCAGAATACACAGAGCATCTCAGTTTGTTGCGTATGGGGCGGCATAGCCGCTGACCAGTCAGGGTGCCCATGCTGACCCCTGTCCACCGCCGAAAGCACCAACAGTGGCACGTGAGCATCAGAACTGGACCACGGAGCAATGGAAGAAGGTGGCCTGGTCTGATGAATCATGTGTTCTTTTACATCACGTGGATGGCCGGGTGCGTGTGCGTGGCTTCCTGGGGAACACATGGCACCAGGATGCACTATGGGAAGAAGGCAAGCCGGCGGAGGCAGTGTGATGCTTTGGGCAATGTTCTGCTGGGAAACCTTGGTTCCTGCCATCCATGTGGATGTTACTTTGACACGTGCCACCTACCTAAGCATTGTTGAGACCATGTACAG
>JAGHMJ010001908.1:842500-957500 GCA_018749465.1 Paracanthobrama guichenoti
TGACTGCTGTGGGCGGGCTTTAGCATATCATTAACTATGACTGCTGTGGGCGGAGCGTAAGCATTTAATTAACTATGACTGCTGTGGGTGGACTTTAGCATATCATTAACTATGACTGCTGTAGGCAGAGCTTTAACTATGACTGCTGTGGGCGGAGCTTTAGCATGTCATTAACTATGACTACTGTGGCCGGGCTTTAGCATATCATTAACTATGACTGCTGTGGGCGGGCTTTAGCATATCATTAACTATGACTGCTGTGGGCGGGCTTTAGCATATCATTAACTATGACTGCTGTGGGCGGAGCTTTAGCATATCATTAACTATGACTGCTGTGGGTGGAGCTTTAGCATATCATTAACTATGACTGCTGTGGGCGGGCTTTAGCATATCATTAACTATGACTGCTGTGGGCGGAGCGTAAGCATTTAATTAACTATGACTGCTGTGGGTGGACTTTAGCATATCATTAACTATGACTGCTGTAGGCAGAGCTTTAACTATGACTGCTGTGGGCGGAGCTTTAGCATGTCATTAACTATGACTACTGTGGCCGGGCTTTAGCATATCATTAACTATGACTGCTGTGGGCGGGGCTTTAGCATATCATTAACTATGACTGCTGTGGGCGGGGCTTTAGCATATCATTAACTATGACTGCTGAGAGCAGGTTACCTAGTATTCATATTCTGTTGATATGAAAAATCAGGTACATTTAGCAATATAGCGGGTGAATTATGTAAATATATTACGATGTTATGATGAACTATATGCCTTTCTCCACTGATATTCTATGATGTTCAAAGCGTTTCTAAGGAAGGCAGACTGAGATGGCGAAGGGGAACATGGTTTGTGTAACATTACTAACACATTATTAGCTGTTTGATAATGTAGTCAAGCAAAAGGCTAATCATATTAATTACCGTTATGTGTCTGCCACTGTAAAGAGTGATACCTTTATGCAGCGTTTACTACAGTAAAGCTGAGCGAGTGGATCTCTGAGCTGTGTGAGTGAGTGGAGGCGGGGCTCATTTGCATATGAGTCTGTGTATACTAAATGAGGCAAGGGTGTCGAGTTACATTCAAGCTATTTTAAGGCATGAAGAATTTATTTCACAGCAAAAAACTTTTAAATATGTCATTTTGGTGATGAAAGATGAGTCTTAAAGGATAAAATTACTGACTGCAGGGGCACTTTAACACATCTGACAGCTGAAAGCGCATGAAGTGAGCAGGTGTAAGCCAGCCCTATAATGTGAAGTAGAGTAGAGTACCTTGAGCAGACGGTCCGTATAAGACTGCAGTCGAGTCTTTGTCTCCGGTATCATACACCACCGGACTGACGGCTCCCACATCGCTCTGACACTGACCGGCTCCAAACCTCACCGGGTACTTCTGTTACAATACAAGAACACAACACATCTCAGTGCCACATTTTTACATTCGTTCAATAAAAAACATTTTGATTCCCCCCAGAATTATTATAATTTTACTAGTGTCCAGGGAAGAGCAGGGTCAGTCAACGTCATGTTGCACAACGTCTTTTCTTCAAGGAAAGACACAGGCAAAAGCATTGTTTTTTTTAAGATTTCGCTTCCATAGCATGTCTTTTTCAGACTAGTGGAAAGAAAACCTGTACATTTAGTTGTTTATTTTAATACATTATCTATTCGCACCCATAGATTTTCAAATGCAATGCATATCTTGATTTTTCCCTTCTAAATTAGTCAGAAACCTTTACACACACCACAATTTTCAGCTTTACTCCTATCTATATTCTGAAGGTTTGTTCATATAGCATTCATCTGATGTACATTTAACATTTTATTTGGTTACATGTGATGTAGTTACATTGTACTTACTCATATAACTATTAAAAGTTAATTGTTTGTACCAGATTTCTTTCATAGTGTGATTTTTGGGGAATTGTATTGAATCCAATTAGGGTCAATTTGACCCGGACCATACTGAGTGCCACAGAAACTGGACAGTGCATCCGTGCATGTTGGATTTGTATATTGCAGGGCGACTGTAACAGAATAGTGTGTTTGACCTTGAATAAGTGGTAGAGGTTTCCACCGTGCTCTCTCAGGAAGTGGCTCTCTGTATGGTAGCGCAGGATGGCAGAAGACGTCCAGTTTCCCAGCTGCTCATTATTGGGGATGTGCCACACCGACACGTCTCGCGCAGAGATGTCGTAGTAGCCAGGATTCTGTGGGATTTGACAGCGTTAGTACATCAGACGGGCAGTAACATCCTCTCAGTTTGGTGTGATGATGCACCTTGTAGTCGTCACTGGTCGAGCCCTCTGCGGTGCCGAAGGTCGCGGTGTTCGCCCATGCCCCGTCTCCTTCAGGCTGGTTCTGGTCATTTCCCTGCTGGCTGGACCAGCGGTCACCGACAGAGCACCTCCCTTTGATGTTGTTCTCATGGACGCTGGCCACAAGAGTCCATCCGCCGCCGGCCGTGTTCATGTCACAGAACGCCTGGTAATAAGTGCCGCTCGCTGTTGACAGGATGTACATGCCGTCTGAGGAGACACAAACAGCCAGATTACACTTTCAGAAAGGTGCTTTACTCTAACCTAACTCAACTGAAGCCTCATTCAATCATCATATAAAACAAGCTGAAGCATGGGAATTATGTAGTGACCAAAAGATAATGACTAATGAAAACACTTCTTCCAGCTCTGCTCAGCTTCATGAGGCGATGCATTGAGATTTCAAGTACTAAAAATTATTTTTGGAAATTAATATATGGTTAAAAACGGTTTTAAACACTGGTAATAATCATAAATGTTTGTTGAGCATCAAATCCTCATATCAGAATGATTTGTGAAGGATGATGTGACACTGAAGACTGGAGTGATGATGTACAATTAGATTTTTACAAACTAACGTTAAAAAAGGTTATTACATGCTTTAACCCTCTGGTTCATTTCTGAATGAAAAATTGTGTTGTTGTTTTGTTTTTTTTTTGCTTCATCAGAATGGTATGAAAATTGTTTTGGCACTTTCTGTGGAACACACAAACTCATGGACATTTCCCCTCTTATTCAATACAGAACTATTTTTTGTATGCCACAAATTGTAAAAATTAGCTATAATTTATTTTTTTCAATCTATCTGAAATACTATCTAACCTACATTGTTTTTCTTGAAATTGTGTGACTTTTTCTCATTTAGGGTCATGAACATGCATGCAAAGTTTCAACATGCTGATGCGTTGTGAAATGTGTATACAGAAATGTTATACACTCTTGCTGTTTGCGGGTCAATTTGACCCATACAGACTGCTATTCAAAAGCACAGACACCAAGAACTCTAGTCCTGAAGTGCCAGTGTCTTGCTGAGTTTTTCATGATTCAACAAGGTTAAATGGTCCTGAAAGACAGTCACACTTGCGTTGTTCGCGGTCAGAAATGAGCGCCATTGGAAACAAATTAGCATTTTTACTGCAGCCAAACAAAATCTCACTGAAAGCTCATTTTCTGAGATAGCAACCTCAAATTTGGAACAAAACTTGTTTAGATTTATGGCTTTGATTTTCTCACAGTTTTACAGAAAACATGTTTTGGAAAATATATATTTCATATAAAAATTGAAAATGGTATTTTGTGTGTTTTTCATGACAATAAACATAAATCTCTTTTCTTTTTTTTTTTTTTTTTTTAACTTTGTTCACTTCAGCAATAATCTGCCAGGTGTCGTCTTTGAAAGAGACCAAACTTCAGTCTGTGATCCAAAGCATTTATGGGATTTATTTCAGGTCTATGCTCAAAAGGTGAATACATGGAATTTAACTACAGCATAAATTTAGTACAATAAAATCCCCTAAAAATGCAAAATATTAAATAAAAAACATTATCGAACTACAATCATTTCATTGAAATAAAAAAAGGTCATTTTTGATCAACACGCGAACATCAGCAGAGGGTCGAATTCTACTAACTATAAGTAACTTATCGACTACATGTTTTAGAGTATTACATAGAGTATTAGTAGACTGTTAAATTAGGGTTAATAGAATAAGATGACAAGTTACTAGGCCTGGTTCCACAGACAGGGTTTAGATTAAGCCAGGATTAGACCTTAGTTTAATTCGTACATGCTACATTACTGCTGTGCATCTTGAGATAAAACAATGGCACTGACTTATTATAAAACATGCTTTCGGTTAAAACAGCTCAAACATGCATGTGTTTTAGTCTGGGACTAGCTTAAGCCTGGTCTGTGATAGTTAGCAGAATGGACCAGTAAATCGTAATCATTCCAAACTTTTGACTGGTAGCGTATTTGAGAAGTTTGACTGGCGGCCTCCACAGACAGCTCTTACCCTGCGCGGCGGCGTTCTTCTCTCTGATCTCCAGGCAGCTGCGAGCGAGGCTCCTCAGTCTGGCGTGATACTTGCCCAGCTCTGGGTTGACGTACGAGCCGTTGATAATGATCGGCTTTGGGGTGACCGAGGCTCCCAATACTGCAAACAAGACAGAGATATGAACGCCACATTCACAGACAAATCCACATTTCAGAATGATTTCATATCAATATTCATAGTCCACTTACTTGTGTGCTGTAAGTGCAGAAGGCACACGAGGAAGAAAACGCAGCGCAGCATCGTGTCGAGTGTTCAGCTCTGATGAGGACTGCTCTGTTGACCAGCAGCTTTTATCTCCCGTCCCAGCTGATATCTGGAGTAAAACTGCTGTTGTGCAACACTGGTTGAGTGTGTAATCATTAAACATGGATTGGAAATCAGGGAAATGCCCATTACTGAAACACCTATACATCATCATAGGCTGTTTACTTTTTCTGCAACTTATCAGTTTGATATGGGACATTACATCCATATTTGTGTTCTCGGCACGTGCTTTCATCACAACACATTACGGGAAAGTGCATGTATTTGTGAAAGTGATGAATGCAGTGGATTCTGTTCTGATAGCTTCAGGCTGAGAAAAAACAGAGATAATGTTCTTATGAATATGTACCGAAATAAATGCTAAAATCTATTATTTAACATCTCTGAATTGAGCAAAACACATGCATTCACATAGCAATAAAACAAGTGAGTATGAGTTAAATCATAAGGTAACACTTGCAGGGTTCTACTTTTCACTGTGAATGTTTTTTCTGTTTAGTTTTTTTCTTCCAGCTGTAGTTTTGCATTTCTCCTTTATTTTTAAATGCCCAGCAGGACATTTGCTTGCACAAGTCTTGTAAGCACACTGTGCCTTTAATGAAAATTAAGCGAACCCAAGGCCAATGTCCACTGAAGTGTTATTGTCTGTCCGTCTGTTTCAATGCGCTTCATTCTAGGCATTTCCCAATGTGCTAAATTCCCAAAAACAGATCCTCCCCAAGTGCTTTGGGGGATTCACCACATCACAGAGAATATCAAAAGTTAAGCAATGTGGTTTGTGCAATATTTAGTAATAATTCACAATTTGCATGTGAATTTCATGCAAAATTCACTTGTGTTTTCAATATACACCACGATCAGGCATAACATTATGACTGGTGAAGTGAATAACACTGATGATCTCTTCCTCACGGCTCCTGTTAGTGGGTGGGATATATTAGGCAGCAAGTGAACATTTTGTCCTCAAAGTTGATGTGTTAGAAGCAGGAAAAATGGGCAAGCGTAAGGATTTGAGCGAGTTTGACAAGGGCCAGATTGTGATGGCTAGACGACTGGGTCAGAGCATCTCCAAAACTGCAGCTCTTGTGGGGTGTTCCCGGTCTGCAGTGGTCAGGATCTATCAAAAGTGCTCCAAGGAAGGAACAGTGGAGAACCGGCCACAGGGTCATGGGCGGCCAAGGCTCATTGATGCACGTGGGGAGCGAAGGCTGGCCCGTGTGGTCCGATCAAACAGACGAGCTACTGGAGCTCAAACTGCTCAAGAAGTTAATGCTGGTTCTGATAGAAAGGTGTCAGAATACACAGAGCATCTCAGTTTGTTGTGTATGGGGCGGCATAGCCGAATATGTTCATGTGCATTGTCAACTGATTTAAACACGATGAGTGTCATGACACTACAAAATCTGGCTCAGATCAGAATTTGTTGCATACGTGTAAACACAAAAATCTGCACGCGATCCGATTTTTCCGCTTTCGTTCTAAGCCGCTTCCAAATGTGGTGTTAAATCATACATATCCCATATCTGGACATCTGACCTGCGTCTAATAACGTATATATATGATTTCCCTTGTAATTCCAAGGCCCGACAAGGCGAGGGCGAAACAAAGATCGCTTTTTAATGTTGTATTATGAAGCAGACAAACTCTTTGCAGACGAACTTTATAGTTAAGAAATTGCACGCACACAGAAACATTCAGGACTGTCTGGTACAATCAGATGTGGGCCGATACTATGTTGTTGTCTGGGATAGAAACTGGTTTTCAACCATTGATCTGAGATTTTTCCTGCCCCTTGTCTTAAAATGAACATTTCGGTCAGTCGTGCATCCCGCCCTGAACACACGTTCTCACTCATTCTCATGTCTCTGCTTATGGACCAGTCATGACAGATTCGTCTCAGGATGAAGTAAGGTCTGAATCATGTCTCCTGTGGAGTGGTTAAGAGGCTGCGCTCTTGTCTTGACAGGTTCCTGAACACACAGAGGTGTCAGTAAAGGCCCTCAGTCTCTCTTCACCCTCACAGGGGACGTAAAGGTCAGCTGCCGCTTGAAAAAAAACCCATATCTTTATTACTTAAAGTCCCCCTTTGGTGAAAATCAAGATTTAAATGTTGTTAATATGTATATGTGGTGTTTTTAATATCATTTAAGCCAACGCCATTTAAAACTGCAGTGAACCAAAGACACGGTTTGAAATTGCTGGTTTATCTGACATCAGAAACTACCTTGTAACCAATCACGTCAGTGTGTGGGCGGGCTTTAGCATATCATTAATTGACTGCTGTGGGTGGAGCTTTATCATATAATTAACTATGACTGCTGTGGGCGGGGCTTTAGCACATCATTAACTATGACTGCTGTGGGCGGAGCTTTAGCACATCATTAACTATGACTGCTGTGGGCGGAGCTTTAGCACATCATTAACTATGACTGCTGTGGGCGGGGCTTTAGCACATCATTAACTATGACTGCTGTGGGCGGGGCTTTAGCACATCATTAACTATGACTGCTGTGGGCAGGGCTTTAGCACATCATTAACTATGACTGCTGTGGGCGGAGCTTTAGCACATCATTAACTATGACTGCTGTGGGCGGGGCTTTAGCACATCATTAACTATGACTGCTGTGGGCGGAGCTTTAGCACATCATTAACTATGACTGCTGTGGGCGGGGCTTTAGCACATCATTAACTATGACTGCTGTGGGCGGAGCTTTAGCACATCATTAACTATGACTGCTGTGGGTGGAGCTTTATCATATAATTAACTATGACTACAAGTGTTTATTCCCAGACAGCAACATAGTGTTGGCCCAGAGCTTGGCCACATCTGGTACATGTGGATTCAACACGTACCAGATGTGGGCAGGATCTGGGCCGACACTTTGTTGCTGTCTGGGTTATGACACTACCATCTACTTCATAATCTGTGTATTTATGCACATTTTGTTGTCAGCTCTGAAACAATGAATGGACAGTGCGCAGAAGTCACCAACTTTCTGCAGAGTCAATAGCTCCAGACCTCCACACTTCTGCAGCCTTCAGATGAGCTCAAGAGCAGTGCATAGAGAGCTTCATGGAATGGGTTTCCATGGCCGAGCAGCTCATCCAAGCCTTACATCACCAAGTGCAATGCAAAGCGTGGGATGCAGTGGAGTAAAGCACGCCGCCACTGGACTCTAGAGCAGTGGAGACGTGTTCTCTGGAGTGACCAATCACGCTATCTGTCTGGCAATCTGATGGACGAGTCTGGGTTTGGCTGTTGCCAGGAGAACGGGACTTGCCTGACTGCACTGTGTAAAGTGTAAAGTTTGGTGGAGGGGGGATTATGGGGTGGGGTTGTTTTTCAGGGGTTGGGCTTGGCCCCTTAGTTCCAGTGAAAGGAACTCTTAATGCTTCAGCCAAGACATTTTGGACAATTTCATGCTCCCAACTTTGTGGGGACAGTTTGGGGACGGCCCCTTCCTGTCCCAACATGACTGTGCTCCAGTGCACAAAGCGTCGGTCCATAAAGACATGGATGAGCAAGTTTGGTGTGGAGGAACTTGACTGGCCTGCACAGAGTCCTGACCTCATCCCGATAGAACACCTTTGGGATGAATTAGAGTGGAGACTGCGAGTCAGGCCTTCTCGTCCAACATCAGTGCCTGATCTCACAAATGCGCTTCTAGAAGAATGGCCAAAAATTCCCATAAACACACTCCTAAACCTTGTGGAAAGCCTTCCCAGAAGAAGTCATGTGCATGTAAAGGCTGGCGGCCCAAAACTTTTGCCAATACAGTGTATCTTTAGTCAAATTAGTGCTCACGAGCTTAGGAGGCATAAAGAGTCTCTGATGTGCCCATATGTCCAGATGTTTGCGACCCACTCCTTCTATCTTAGTCTAATTTAATTGTGGGGGCTTATCTTCTTTCGGCTCAACCTTCCAGTCTGATTCCTGTCTTTTCTTCATCTCCTGCTGGACTCTCTCTCTCTCTCTCACTCAGAGATGAGACTTTGTGATATAGTTCAACAGAATGGATCACTTGTACTCATTTCGTTGTCATTTGTAACTCTGTGATATCCTGTTTTTTCAAGTCTTTTCATCTTTGCTGCAAGATGAAGTGCTTGACGGTGCGGCTTGTTTGTCAGATGGCCATAGTTTTTGTGAATATCCATCTGGAGATAAGAGGCTGTTGTCTGTCAGGAATGTGTTGTGAGATTGTTCGGCATTCCTTCCAGACCAACTGACCTCAAGCCAGTGAAACTTGTGTTTATGTGCGTCTTCACCGTTTCCTCTCCGTCTGCCCAAAGCATCAACAACAAGTAGCAGTTCACCTCGGCCGGCTGGTTTACTGTGTCACCGTCTATTGTTTAAGCCGCACAATGATGTTTAGCTCCCTGGTCCTAGTGTGGTAAGGGGAGGTGGAGGTAGGGGAAGCGGGGGAGGCTCATGAAACACACACACACTAAATTATGTCGGGACTGTGGTCTAATTTAATTCACATATGCCATGTTGAAGAAAACCTCAGTGGCGCAATGTGGCATCCAGATACAGGATATCCTGGGACTTTAGTTTTTGTGCATTTCATGTGGGAAAAACTCACAAATAATTGCATTATGTTTTTGTACACATACCACATGTGTGGTATTTCGGAGGAGAAAATGAGTGAGATATGCCTCTCTATGTTCAGCTTTGCTCACCACTCACATGATTATTACTGGAAAATATAGATCCTCAGTTGTGCGAACCTTTTTTCATGGAACACAATGCAAAAATAAATAAACAAAAGGCTTATTGCTTTAATATCTATCCTTTGTGACCTGCAGAAAGAGAGCGAAGGGGAGAAAGTTGAGTGGGGAGGAATAGGAGAACATGAGTAGTCAAACCCTTGGTTTACACTTGGTCCAAATGGACTTAATTAGAAAACGGAGAGAGGATTATGTGTGAAAGCAAAGCCATGTTTATTTAAGAGATAGACCCCGATCACATGGAGTGACCTCTGACCCCTGAGAAACACATGCACACTAGTTCTTAGAGAAAGAATAACTCCCTACCGCCCAATCCATGAGCATCAGATCACACATAAATACACAATCCAGTGTGTATACCTCTGATCTCTTTGAACACGTGTGCAGGAACAGGACAAGGCTGTTATCATGCAGCTCTGTGTTATCACTCTGGGAAAAGCTTTTATTGGCTCGCAGGTAATGGGATAGTTTGTGTTAGGAGACCCCCATGTAGAGAGGAAGTGGGGGTCTGCTCTTTTCCCCTTTCACCATCCTCTTTTCATTGGCCACGGGCCTTCAATAACATTATCCCCTTGCTTGTATAACCAAAACCAGTGGGAGACGTTTGAAATGATATATGCATGTATGTGAATGGTAGCACATTTCATTCATTGACAGTTAATCTAGAATAATGTTTATTCATTAGTTAAATGCATTACAAATTAATTTGCATATATAGAATTAGGTTATATTTTATTTTACAGCGTCATTGTTACAGTGTAATTATATATTTAAGTACTGAGTAATATTAATGAACTACATGTACTTTGGTTTAGGGTTAGTTGCATGTAATTATGCATCATTTACTGTTATTACTATGGTAAGTACATGTAAAATATGTAACAAGGACACTGTAAAATAAAGTGTTACCTAGAATTATATAATTAAAAATTGGGGATTTCCACTAGTTATTTTTTTAATCAAATCGTTTCTTTCCTGTACAAATTACATGCATGAATGAGTAAGATTGAAGTAAATAAAAAATAAACATAAATGTTATTATTTGGTAAGTCTGTCCCTGTAATAAAGGCAGACTTTGCAAAGTGATGCCAAAACAAAACATGCATTTTGACTGTGCCCAGTGATTTCAGGAAACCATTAGATGCTTCAAATTGAAGTACAAACCAGTTATTTTGGTTTGGGATTTTTTAAATGAGCACTAAAGGTTGTTGGAGTGTGTCACAGGGGTGACTATCTGGGTTTGTGATAACAGCAACAGGTTCTGGACTTTACATCAGCACTCTCAGAGTTCAGATCCAGGCCTTTGTTTTGTTTTCAGGGCCCCTGAGGGTCTCACCTTAGGTTCGCTTCAACACTGATGACAGATTCCACAGACTACGACTCTTATTGTGTTTATTTAGACAGTTTGGAAAAGGAGTAAAGTCAGATGTGTGAAGAGCTAGAGGCAGTGAATGAAAGAAGTGGGATCATGTTTCGTTAAAAGCACAGACTCATTTCTTCAGAATCCACTAATTTCTACACCCGGGTGGAGTTAAGCAGCACTGTACACTCCTCCCTCGCTATGTGTGATTGGCTCACAGGCCATTCCCACTGAATGTGCCATCCCAGCTTCCACAGTGCTTCACTTTAGTCCTGAGCCGGGAAGCAGCAGCTGTGTGTGAGTGAGTAATGCTTTAGAATAACATTGATCTGGTTTTATCTCTATATTTTTAAGGGTTTATAAATATGGTTTTGTAGTGTGAATAGTGATCAATAGTTTACCATGATTTTTCATTGTTATATGCTATTTGTATTAAGTAATGTGTGCATTGATATAAGTAAAACTCAGTTTTAAGGATAACACTGCTATTAGGTTTTCATCATGACTATCATTTTTGTGACTTTTATATTTACTGTAATTGGTAATTTATAGAGTATCTAGTTGTGGTGGTACTGTTTTCATCATAAATTATCAGCATTTATAGTATTTCTTTTTAACCATAGCGTAGGCAATGGTCTATAGGTTTTGTGAATTGTAGATGATTTGTGATGCATTAGAATGCCTATCTAGACTCTACGTAAAAGGAAATAGGAAAGCTCACACACAGTCATGCTCCAGGTTTTGCTCCTTCTGGCAGCTCTTATTGAGTGTCCACCCTGTTATGCCCACAATATGGGCTCTGCTCCCCTCATTATCCAATATCGTGTCTGGGAAGAACAACCCTCTGGGACAAGGGTGGGTCGCCTCCTGGATGACCTACGTGAGCGTGGGGTGACGGGGTCACTGGAAAACTTCCAGGTCGTCCAGCATGGGCATGAACCACCAGTCACAGTTGCTTCAAGGGATGGTACTGTGTCAACACTAGGCAGGCTGGACCGTGAGGAGCTATGCTCGGGAGCAGAACTTTGTAAACTGGTCTTCAGTGTGCTCTACAGGAAGGGTGGTGCTATGCATTTCCTCTCAGTTCATGTGGAGTTAATGGACCTAAATGACCACAGCCCAGTCTTCCCCAGTCTAGTGCAGGAGGTGGAGATCTCGGAGACAGCCTCACTGAGAATGCGCATCCCTCTGGACCATGCTGTGGATCCAGATGCAGGACCAAATGGCCTGCAGACTTACTCCCTGTCTTCCAACCAGCACTTTGCTCTGGATGTCCGTACCTCTGGAGGGACCAAGCAGGCTGAATTAGTGGTCATCAAAGAACTGGACAGGGAGTTGCAGCCATCTTTAGAACTGGTTCTGACAGCATGGGACAAAGGAAACCCACCAAAATCAGGCAGCACAAAAGTTATAGTCACGATTCTCGACTCCAACGACAATAGCCCTGTATTTGAGGAGGCCCCACCAGTTATTGAGCTAGCAGAGGACACAGTTCGCGGGACGAGCGTCATTAATCTCCGTGCTACAGACCCTGATCAAGGTGCTAATGGGGAGGTGGAGTACTCCCTTAGTAAACATGTCCCCCTGGAAGTGCAAAGACTATTCAGCATCCATCCCAAAACAGGTGCTTTGACTTTACAAGGCCACTTAGATTTTGAAGAAAAGAAGGTGTATGAGGTAGACATCCAAGCTCGAGATCTGGGGCCCAATGCTATCCCGTCCCACCACAAGTTGCAGGTAATATTGCGAGATGTCAACGATAATGCCCCCCGGATACACATAACATGGACTCCACCAGATTCCCCTGTTGCAACTATCACAGAGGGAGCACCAAATGAATCTTTCCTCGCTCTTGTGATGGTGTCTGATGCCGATTCTGGGGCAAATGGGCAGGTACAAGTGCACATTCTCAGTGGATCTGGCCCCTTCAGACTCAAACAAATCCATGGAGACAATTACATGGTCGTAACCAATGATACTCTGGATCGTGAGAGACAAATGGAATATAACCTTACTCTTCTAGCGCAAGACAGTGGCGATCCTTCTCTATCCTGCATTAAACACATGACTGTTCATGTTTTGGATGAAAACGACAATGCACCAATGTTCACTAAAAGTCACTACCGAAGTGTCCTCAAAGAGAACAACACACCTGGCTTCCATTTCTTGACTTTGGAGGCACATGATGTTGACCTGGATCGCAGCGGAAGGGTATCATTCTCCATTAAAGAGTCAAATGAACTGGGGACACCGACAGCATTTTTCTCTGTCCACCCCAGCAGTGGGGCTGTAACTGTCCAACAAAAATTAGACTATGAGGAATCCCATTCCTACTCATTTACTGTGGAGGCTGTAGATCAAGGATACCCACCAATGACCAGTAGTGCAACAGTGGAGGTTGAGATACAGGACGTTAATGACAATTATCCCATAATCCATGAGCCACCACCCAAGAAGGGAGTTGCATTGCTAAGTGTCCCAGTGAATGTGGACAAAGGGGAGATTGTGACTGAACTTGGGGATAAAGCTCTGGAGGACAGCTTCCACAAACCACAAAATTACTCTTCCCTCAACAAACCCGAAGGTTTTCTGGCCACTACCATTCGGGCCAGTGATCCAGATTCTGGTCTCAATGGAAGACTCAGTTTTAGAATAACAGATGGCAACCCTTCTAACATATTTTTTCTGGACAAAACTTCTGGGCAGCTCTATGTGAACACATCCAATGCCACAGAACTGATTGGCAGAACTTTAAAGCTGGACATAGCAGTATCTGATATGGGAACACCTATGCTAACCACAAGAGCCACTTTGGAAGTAACTTTCATCAACTTTCGTGACCACCTGAAGAACTTGTCTCATGATAACCAGGCCCAGTACAGTAATACAATGCTTTTGGCCATCTGCCTTGGATCAACCTGCCTGGTACTATTTCTAGCCATTGCTTTGGCCAAGACATTCTGTCATCCTGACAAACGGGACAACCGTGCTTACAATTGTAGACAAGCTGAGTCAACCTACACCCGCCACCCACGACGGCCTCAAAAGCACATTCGTAAGACTGACATCCAGTTGGTACCGGCGCTTCGAGGTCGTAAAGAAACCCCAAAAGAAGATGAAGCTGAGGCATTGTCATCTACATCACCCTTAGTGGAAAAAACAAATCCACAGGGCCAATTTACCCTTACACCCACCCTTGCTCGCATGACTCAAAATCAAGCTCATATGGAAATGGATGGGAATCCACCACTCACTCAAAGCAAGATACTCAGAAAGCCTGGGAGCATAGAGTGGAATGGAACACTTCCTTATAATCCAGGAACACCATATCGAACCCTGCAAAAGACCAGAAATTCGTCCTCCTCTTCTTTCGCAAACTCACAGACCAGCACACTCAGACGAAACAAAAACGATGAAGTCAAGCCCACTACCATTGACCCCTCACAAACTACGGCTTCAGCTCCTAGCAATCAGGCCACATTACGGAGACCAAAAACCATAGAAAGAAGAGGAAGAATGGAAGACTCGGACCACAGGCAGATCCTGAGGAACCTTGTTCGGCTCTCTATGGCGGCCTTTGCAGAGAACGGCTCTATTGAACTGTCCTCTGCCTCACCAGAGGTGCAAGTAAGATCATTTTTTACTATTTTAACATTTCAGATATACATTAGACCAAACTACTTTGAAGGGTATCGTCTTCGATTTCAAGGCCCTCCAGTTCATATAATCTCAAGTAGATGATAGTTTTCCCACTCTGCTGGATACTGGATATCTATAGCGGCCTAAGGGGACAGTTGACAGATGATGAAGGCATGATGAAGTGTATTCAGACACAGTTCAGTGTCACACAGTAACTTAAACCTTTAATATGCCTCAGGAGAAAACGCTGCCAATCCTCAATGTTATCACATTACAGAGTCCTACTGAATATGAGAAGAAAATACAGATTTGTTCCATGTTTGAGGGGGCAGCTACTTAGATACTTCTGCACAGTAATATTATCCTTCTCAGGCATGTATGGGGTGGAGGGAGTCAGCAACAAATTGCTTAAACTAAAAAAAAAGGAAAAGAAAAGTGAGAATAACTACATTTCACCAACTTATGTTTCAAAAATACCCAAAAGTGCTTTGCTAGTCAAACGGTGTATCCTTTGGGTCTGGGTCCACCCAGATGCTTACCTCCACCAAAAGCGGTTAGCATGAACAAAAGGTCCTGGCACGGGTTCGAGCCCTCACGTGAATACAGTCAGGAAGAGCGTGGATCCTGACCTCCCCACACCCCTTTCTCTTTTCCGCCTCTCTAATCCACCCTCCCTTACTCACTTGGCCCAGTTGGCAAATTAGACCTGTGGCGGCTGCAGAGGAAAGGGGCCGAAATGTCACCGGTGCCTGTCCTCGCAGCCAAGGCTGGGTTTCTTATGTGCATCCTGGAAGGAAATAGCCTCTAGAAGAATAGACCCTGTGTAGAAACAGCTTCCTGTCTCCCCCTCAGGCCTTCCACAACTCTAACTTAAACTCACTAACCCATTTTCCCATCCCAGAATGATTCATGTAGGCAGGCCATCTACTATGTTGTAGCTTAATCTGCAACAGATGAAAAAATATGGCCTTCAAACTGGTCAGGCATTGGATATGTGGTGGTTCAGACATCTTGAAGAACACTTGGACGACATTGGTGAAACATAAATTTTTATGATGCATTTTGTGTCTTTATAATTCTACAGCAGGTGTCTCAGCTCCTGTCTCTTTTGCATCAAGGACAACTTCAGCCTCGACCCAATTTCCGTGGAAACAAGTATTCTCACAGAACTGGCCGGTAAACATTTTTTTAACCTCCTTTTTAACTATTTATACAAGTTCTTGACTAAATAAGCACAATACTCAACCCTGAACTACAACACAGAACACAAAGCAATACCACCACACCATCACAATAGCCATCTTAGACGTTAGTCTTATCAGAATTGAGATTTTATCCGGTGGATTTCTGGGAAGTAACCATCAGTCAGTGAGTATGAGGTGTTTGATCAGCCGCTGCCTGACTTACTCCACACACAGATTGGCATCCATCAGAAACCACTACTGTTTATGAATTTCACTTATGTTCATTTAGAGTCAAGAAGAGACTGTGATTCATCTGTGCAAGACATGGCCTGCTTAAAACAAAGACAGCAGTCAGTCACACTTCCTTTTGCTGTGTGCTGTATTGTTTGAGTTTCAGTGTTAGCTCACAGTAAAATCCCAGCTTTGAGAACATTATTTAACTGATTAGAGATAATCACATACCTGATATTCCCTTACAAAAAGGCATTGTGCCGGCACCATGGTACAGTGATGGAGCTAGTGCCTTGGTACTTCAATATACCATAGTACTGAATGATCACCATATTCAAATATTATGGTATTGAAATGGTACTAGAATGGATCACATCATGGATGTGTCTAAATAGTATCCTGGTACCATGTTAAAAATATCATAATACACTTCTATACTATACATGATACAGATTTGCCATACACTCTAAAAAATTCTGGGATGTTTCAACCCATGTTTGGGTCAAATATGGAAAAAAAAAAAAATAAAATAAACAAAAGTGTAATTAAAAAATTGTTGGGTTTGTCCATATGTAACCCAAACTTGGGTTGAAACAACCCAGTATTTTTTAGAGTGTATGAACAATTCATTTGCCAGTCCACCCAGATTTCAAACTTCAGTTTGCATGCATATTTAATCATCTTACTATGTCATTCTGAGCTCTTTCACTTTCTGAAACACTCTCACTGCTTCACCATTCTCATTGTGTACTGTAGGTCAGGGGCGCAGGATGCTGATTGGCTGAGCACTAAAGACAGCGGTCACGGCGAGAGTGAAATGGGTGATATGGACTGGGAAACCGGCAGAGACTCACCTGTCGACCCCTTATACGAAGAAGGCCTCAATAATCTGCTGGCATCTGGTAAATGTTCATACTTTTAAAACCTTTATTATTTTAATGAGTGCACTGATATGTTTAATTAAAGGGATAGTTCACCCAAAAATGAGAATTCTGTTCAAGGTCATGTTGTTCCCAACCGATAAGATTTCAAAAATACAGTCTGAAGAGACATGATCGCTATATGTGATAATTTACACAGAGCTGAGTGATGCAAACATTGAAATATCTGACTGCTGTTGGACTAAATATCAGCCCTTTGTAACGCTGCAAAAATGGGATTAAATGAGATAAATTAGAGGACCAGAGCTAACTG
This sequence comes from Paracanthobrama guichenoti, assembly GCA_018749465.1. Lineage (NCBI taxonomy): Eukaryota > Metazoa > Chordata > Actinopteri > Cypriniformes > Gobionidae > Paracanthobrama > Paracanthobrama guichenoti. Next base: position 859,478 of record JAGHMJ010001908.1, read on the forward strand.
TGTAAAGTGGAGTCAGGTGACGTGAAATGGTTTGCTGATTGTGAATACAACACAGGATTTACTACTTGTTAGAGGTGATTTCCAGATATCTATCATTTATCCTGTTTATCACGTTTTTTTTTTATATACAGTCCAGTAAGACAACAAATAAAACATCCATGCGTAAAGTCTGTTGATCTGGGTGTAGATGAATTTCTGCCGTTTCCTTTGTCTATGTATAGAGTGAATGTTTGTGAGCAGTTCCTTCCATCTATTGTTCTGAGATTTAGCACGCTCTAAATTAACGGGGACCCTTTTTGTTCTCCTGAATTAAAGGTCTAGTTTGTTTTCTCTGTTTTATCTCTCTGATGTCTGAACAGTTTATCTCACCAAATCAAAGATCCATGGTGAATGATTTTACATGCTGCTGTCTCTGAGAATTTACACTCGCGTCCAAAAAGTTTGTGTAGTGTGTAATGGAGCTGTTTGTGAATGTAAAGTTTGCAAAGGTTTAAAGATTAAAGTGCAGATAAATTGAGTTTTTATCTTTAACGATTCTGAGTCATCAGTAATTCCAGTCTTACTTCCTGCACAAACCAATCAGAGCAGAGCAGACCAAATCACAACAGATTGGGCCGTCTGACCAATCAGAGCAGAGTAGACCAATCACAACAGACTGGACCAATCAGAGCAGAGTAGACCAATCACAACAGACTGAACCAATCAGAGCAGAGTAGACCAATCACAACAGATTGGGCCGTCTGACCAATCAGAGCAGAGTAGACCAATCACAACAGACTGGGCCAATCAGAGCAGAGTAGACCAATCACAACAGACTGGACCAATCAGAGCAGAGTAGACCAATCACAACAGACTGAACCAATCAGAGCAGAGTAGACCAATCACAACAGATTGGGCCGTCTGACCAATCAGAGCAGAGTAGACCAATCACAACAGACTGGGCCAATCAGAGCAGAGTAGGCCAATCACAGCAGACTGGGCCATCTGACCAATCAGAGCAGAGTAGACCAATCACAACAAACTGGACCAATCAGAGGAGAGTAGACCAATCACAACAGACTGAACCAATCAGAGCAGAGTAGACCAATCACAACAGACTGAACCAATCAGAGCAGAGTAGGCCAATCACAACAGACTGAACCAATCAGAGCAGAGTAGACCAATCACAACAGACTGAACCAATCAGAGCAGAGTAGACCAATCACAACAGACTGGGCCATCTGACCAATCAGAGCAGAGTAGACCAATCACAGCAGACTGGACCAATCAGAGGAGAGCAGCTCTCAGAGAGACAGGGTTTAGAGAGACTGAATCCTTTATCGAACCGTTTCAGACTCTGTGAGGAAAGAGCTGATGCTGCAGTGGATATTATGAGAACATTAAAGTGTTTTTTTAAATATTTTTTTTTAACCTTGGATGAATGTAAACCTGTTGTAGGAGACTTAGGAACCTGAAAAATAGCATAACAGGGGACCATAGTTTTAACTACACAATCTTTATGCAGAGCCTTCCACTACAATCAGGATCAGAAGCCAGCAAGGCAGTTCACTGGGTTTCAGGAGCAGGGTGTGAGGTCTGCGGTTCGGTCGAGTCAGTAGAACTTCCTCTGGTGGTGTTAGTCACGCTAAAGAAGACAGGCAGTCAGTGTAGCATTCAGGGCCTTTCTTTCTGAAGCATGCAGATACATATTCCCTCTCTTCTCCTGGAGTCATCTCAGTCTTAACCCCTGACTCACAGCCTCTCACACACACACACACACCTGCTCACACGGATATTCATGTCCTTGGGCTCTTCACGTCATGCCTTAACCCTTATTGTTAACACAGTGCAGGTGATGTGTGTGTGTGTGTGTGTGTGTGTGTGTGTGTGTGTGTGCGTTATGCATACTCTAAGGACAGAGAAGGTGCGAGTGTGTTGTGGCTTTTGCATTACAAGCATTACTGTTACTTGTGTTTATGGTTAGGGTTATTAATCTTCAGTGTGTAAATCATATCACACCAGCGTACTGACACATTAAAGGAGGTGTGCTATCATCTTACCAAGAGCTCAGACTCACTAGAAGGCGATACTGGTAATAAAGTCGCATTGATTTATAACTATAACTCTAAAGATTTAACAATAAAGTCTAGTTTTCTGAGTTTGAACGAGTGTGCTTGACTGTTTGTGAAAGTGTAGCAGTCTGTCACACACATGTCAATGTAAAGTGTGTACGTCTGCCGGTGGTTTGGATGTGGTTGGACTCTTTTGGGGATTTTGAACATGTCTGCGGGGTAATGAGTTTAACCGTCTTAGATGAATTAACGATGCCAACATTTCCCTCCGTAACCAATTTATGAGGCACTGTAAGAAGAAGGAGATTTGTGAAATAAAAGCAAGAAGTGAACAATGGCCCGTGTAATAGTCAGTGAATAACAGCGTGAAGCGGTGCAGGGTTTGAAGGGCTGTAGCGAGAGGAAGTCATGAAGCTGAGGTCTGGCGGTTCATCTCTCTGATGTGGCTGTGTGGGTTTGTTTTGTTTGATCAGATCTTTACGCACACACGCTGAACTCTTTTGTTTCTCCACATCTTTAATTAAGAGCCTGAAATCTCTGACCCACACACGAGAACAAAATGCTCGAGAAACACTGCCATGCCTCACTGTGTTTGAAGCATAGACTGTAAAGAAATATGGACGTCATGTCTGTGACGGCACTCATAGGATTCTGAAGCGTAGAGTAGGCATACTCTACGCTATTCTTGGCAGCGCGTCATCACGCGTCACTCTCGGATAACTGACAATGGGGCATAGGCGGAGCTGAGGTGACGCGATAACTAACAGACAGCAGACAAACGGCAATCCATCTCTCACTCAAAGTGGCCACGCCCTTAATTATGCAGAACTTTAAGGCTTTATATAATGTAAACGAATGAGTTATAAAATAATTCACCCCCCTCACAGTCGTCATGAAGGGCAAAATGAGCCGTATAGACCAAAACCACAGTTTGTCCCAGACTGTAAACATGTGTTATTCTGCTGTAAAGTTGGCCATTTTAACATGGAGCTCAGTGAGATTCTGCTCCCTTCTGGTCAGTCCCTTCTGGCCAGTCCATGAACTGCAGGTTAAGTCACTTCCGTACTGGCTTCAAGAGAGACCGCGGGAGGAGCCGCTTGGTTTGAAGACTCGTGGTCTTTGTAGTGGAAAACGGTTCTTTAGATGCTCTTCACACACTAGGAACTGATCGTTTGAGGGCTCTTTGGGAGCATAAAATGGCATGTCTATAAAAAACCCATCTATTTTTGTGCCATCGTTCAGTGATCAGGAACCACTATAAAGAACATTTTGTGCAATGGAATGCTATGTTCTTCATGTTTAAGAAGCTTCGCTCACACACAAACACAGAAAACCTGTGAATTAGAGTCGAGTTATAACACAATTTAAGCTTATTCACTTAAGCAAGCATCTGTGGAATGTTTCTGGCTTGATGAAGGTAATGCCCTTGTTTACGGCCGCACTGAATCCCCTCCTTTGGCCTAAAAAGAGTGTCATCTTAAGAGCCTGTCAATACTGATGTGTGTTAAAGCCGAGCGAGCGTCAGACAGAGGAAATGCCTGTTTACTGTATTAAAGATAAATGCTCACCTCGTCCTGGTATTTCCTGCCATCCTGTTTTTCATCTACACAAACTCAAACGGGTAAACAAGTGAAGATTCGGCCAGGCTTTGCAGCCTTCAAAACCATTATACATAATCAATGTATATATTTTAAAGTTGCATTTATGACAGTAGATATTCTTTGCGCCGCTTTATTTGAGCTTTCTGGGTCATAGTGATCAACTCATTATTTACTCTCGCTCATATATGAATATTTGAAACTGTATGAATATTTTTCATATTTTTTATGAAAACCATAATGAAAGTAGATGATGTGCGCTACATTAGTCAGTGAGAAAAATAATAGATTACATGAAGATATTTATTACTGTTAGAAGAAAAGGTTGATATTAACATTTTTTATATATATTTTTATATTACAATAATTCACAGTTACTCTCCAAATTTATGTAGAAACAACTTTAAAATTTATGTAGTAAATCAGGGTAAGGCTAAAACACAGGCTGAATCTGAAATGGCCCCCTAAACCCTCATTCACTACTCCCTACGTTAGTCCACTAATACAGTTGAGGAGTGAACGAAAACAGTCGGCTGCACACTCGTTATTGCGGTGCATTGTGGGATTGAATTAGTGCACTCAATAACGTCCACTATGGTTTCGGACACCACTACAAATGGCTGTCCCCTCAAATAATGCCCTATTTGAGGGTATAGTGGGCGATTTCGGATTCAGCCATAAAGTTAGTTTGACATTGGACGTTCGCTATTCGCAAATTTAGGGACCGTCTCTAAAGTTACACTGGTACGACATTGGTATAAAACCAACTGTAAAGTGTTCAGGTAGGTGTTAGGTATGATGCACACCTTTGAGATGTTTAAACTGTCAAATCATTATGTAGCTAAATATTGCTATGTATTTCACTACCAAATGGGCTCATATACACAACATATACAATAACTTAAAGCTCAATGGCGTTTGAAGAGAATGACTTATACACAGGCAACTTTACAGTTGGTTATATCATGACTGTGTAAGTAAGATTCTCGTCAACCGTTATTGAAGTTAGAAACATGCATGCCGTATGTAACTTTAGAGACGGTCCCTAAATCTAAGTCTAATGTCAAACTAACTTTATTCCAGTAACAAAAACAGATTTTTGGAAAAGGGTTAATCTGGAAGCTTGCTTCTGCCACGGAATAAATTATAACTTTATAACTCTCAATTGCGACTTTATATCTCGCATTTTTTAGAAAAAAAAGTCAGAACTGTGAGATAAAAACTTTCCTGTAGCTCCAACAATAAGAGCGTGGCGCTAGCAACGCCAAGGTCATGGGTTCGATTCCCAGGGAAAGCAAGAACTGACTAAATGTGAAAATGTGCACCTTGAATGCAATGGAAGTCGCTTTGGATAAAAGCGTCTGCCAAATGTAAAAAGTCCCAATTATCTTGTTTATTTTGAAACTTGATGTGTTGACTCACTGTTAATTTTGAACAAAAGTGTCTTTAAACCACATGTAAACATACTTTACCACTAGAAAAACTAAAATAACCCATTAAACAGTACTGCGCTTAAGCATTTCTCCTTATATAGAGCCTTTCTGGCCTTTGGGTTCTTGAAGCCTGAGTGAAGAACCCACTGAACCTTTATTTCTAAGAGCGTGTATCTCAGTGACATATCCACACTATTGTGAATGTTAAGAGATCAACTCAGAGATATACGAGTGTATAATCTGTCATTCCTCTGTTTGTGCAGACGATGTGTTCTCAGACATTCCCGATCCAGCGTGGATGGCTCGTCTTTCTCTTCCTCTGACCACCGACTACCATGAAAACCTGTTTGTCCCGGACGGGCCGCCCTCGCCCCATGATGCCCGCTGTCCCGTGGCCAGTCCTGACGATTCCAGCTCCTTCTCCACGTTTGGTAAGAGCCCAGAGAAGAGCGGCCTGGGCGGCAGAGCTCTGATGTCAGAGGTCAGCTCTCTGTTTGAGATGCTGCTGACGCAGAAGGCCGAAGCCCAGTCGTGTCCTCCCGCCGAAGTGCTCTACAGACTCTCGGCTGCTTACAGACGCTCGCTCGGCTTGGATGCCCCGGCCACCACACGTCAGCAAGGGCAATCTCCCATAATGCAATATGCCAACCCTATGCCATAACAGCATAACTTCTGGGACGTGTGCAAGCCTCAGGAACACTGGCCTGTGACCGAAGTGGCTCATCTAACCAGGTCTGTCTGGAACAGGCCAGGACAAGAACTTTTACCGATTGTTTTCTAGTTCTTTCGTATATCCTTGTGCCTAACTCATGAGCTCTGAACGGCTGATGTGTATGAGATGATATCTAGGGTAAAAGGAGTCTCCTCTTTAGGAAGCAGATGTTTATATACACAAGTGTAAACAACACCACAACACTAAATCTGCAGGTCTGAGAACAGCGCCCGCTGCTGGCTGTTATGCTTATTTTCACTTCTCTAATGTGAATATTCATGTGTAACATAAGAGGGTTTGCAACTATTACACTGTAACTATAGCAGTCAAACATGTAGAGATAAGCCGAACACTGTAAATACTGCGACGCACTGACGACAGTTACGCTCTGAATGTTACTAGTTTTTCTTTTTCTTTGAATGCCATAAGTTATTGATATCAAAACAAAGATGTATAATTTTTTTTTTAGCAATATAATTTTGTACATGTGTAGTGCTCTTTTAAATTCATCATTGTCTGCACTTTTTCTGTTTGTAAACCATGCAAGCGAAATAAACAATTTCATAAACTCGTGCTGTTTTTATTCTTTCAACCCTAAAGTCCATATGAATTCAATATTTAATAATAATATAAATGTCAGTTTGAACTCATGCAGTTGGATGCATTATGACACATCACGTTTATGGCTCATAAAGTCTGATTTAGTGAGAATACGGAGGAAATTATTTTATTCAAACTGAGCACAAACACTGTTGATGAAATGCTGAGGCTTGTAATGGAAATCAATGAGATAACAGTATAGCAGATACTTACATAAAATGCATATACATATCAACATCTGCCAATAATAAGAGGAAGAAGACTAGATCAGGGGTGTCCTGGAGGGTCACTGAGCCGACCTCAACACACCTGTGTGGAAGTGTCTAGTCCGCCGCTGATTAGCTGCTTCAGGTGTGTTTAACTGGGGTTGGAGCTGAACTCTGCAGGACCGGGTCCGGACACCTCCTGGACTAGATGAGTTAGCATACGGACGGTCCAAGTCATCTTGAAGCCAGAGGACGATGGGCTCCCCCTGCTGGATCTCCTAAAGTTTCATCATTCCCAATGGTATTGTACAAGAACAACTCTTAGAAGCAAGACACATTTGGGTTACCCAGTAAATATAAACATTCAAATATATACACCGACCAGTGAAGTGAATAACACTGATGATCTCTTCCTCACGGCTCCTGTTAGTGGGTGGGATATATTAGGCAGCAAGTGAACATTTTGTCCTCAGAGTTGATGTGTTAGAAGCAGGAAAAATGGGCAAGCGTAAGGATTTGAGCGAGTTTGACAAGGGCCAGATTGTGATGGCTAGACGGCTGGGTCAGAGCATCTCCAAAACTGCAGCTCTTGTGGGGTGTTCCCGGTCTGCAGTGGTCAGGATCTATCAAAAGTGCTCCAAGGAAGGAACAGTGGAGAACCGGACACAGGGTCATGGGCGGCCAAGGCTCATTGATGCACGTGGGGAGCGAAGGCTGGCCCGTGTGGTCCGATCAAACAGATGAGCTACTGGAGCTCAAACTGCTCAAGAAGTTAATGCTGGTTCTGATAGAAAGGTGTCAGAATACACGGAGCATCTCAGTTTGTTGCGTATTGGCCAGTCCGGGTGCCCATGCTGACCCCTGTCCACCGCCGAAAGCACCAACAGTGGCACGTGAGCATCAGAATTGTGAGATATACTTGATCAGTCTTTTTTGTAGAAAATGAAGGGGGTGTGGGAAGTCTGATGGCAGCTACAGCTTTGTCCTGAACTTAATGGCCCTGTACCTCTTCCCAGATCCTAAAAACACTAACATTCTGCATCCTGGATGGGTGGGATCTATAACAATGCTGCTGGCATACAGTATGCAGGGTCGGGAGCTCCGTGCCTATGACTACACTAGTGCTGTGGTTTTTCCCAGTGTAGACCACACAACAACCCCCTGGCCTGCTTCATTGTTCACAGGGTCCCACACGGACCGGTTACAGTCAGACAGGTAGGAACAATAGCCAGCTGCAGTGGGAGACTGAAAATACTTTCGTTCAACATGTTCCCAGTCCTGCCGCTGTAAAGTCAACCTTCCTCAGAGTGACTCTCACTTGATGATGCTTTAAGACAAGTGTACAAAAAACAGTTCAGGGAATCAGGGAGAGATTACTAATGTAAGACCTGCCATTATAGTCAGTATTGGCCTTTATTCCCCTTCACGTGCGAGAGGGGTTGTGGTTTATATCCGTGTTTTAATGCCCTTCTCCAAATCTCTCCTGGCACTGTCACCAGACTTAAAATCTGCATCCCGCTCTTAAAGCAGAGCATAACCTCCCATCCCATCCCATCCAAGAAACAAAACCCTGCCAATCTGCAGCGCGCATATTAGTTCATGGCTTTTCTGGGAATCATCATGAAGCTCTTCCTTTGCTCTCGATTGGATCAAAACTGCCGATCAGTTCTTGAAGTACCTTCAGACATGAAAATCATACTCAAACAATAGATAAAAACAATTTAAACTTTATTGGAATCTATGTCACAGTTGTTATTGTCCACAAAAGGATAAAAAAAAAAAAAAAGAAAGAGAAAAAAAGAAAAGTCATGGGACACTAAGAGAGTTTCCCAGCCTACAACCAAAGCTTAAAAGAGGACAGGACAACAAGAGCTCAAATCAGTGCTGAAGCAATAATCGAGAGAAGAGTTACTGATGCGCAGGTCAGGCAGTACTGTAGATATCGGAGGAATTCATCACTACATATGCATATGACAGCGGATGTATATCTATGAATACACATGCACGATTTAGATCACTGACGGGCGTGTTTGCTGTGGGGAAATGATCACGTGTCTCCGGAGCGCTCTCCATTTCTATTACAGGCTGTAGAATTTGAGACTTCTGTCCATGCCGGTGGAAGCCAGGAACTGAGCGTGCTCACCGAAAGCCACGCCGGTCACCAGACCAGAGTGATCTACAAGAGAACAACACAAATCAGCTCAGAACACACACACACGACATTACTGAACGATGCTTGGACACACTAGTGTTAATTTCATTTGAAAAATGTTCTCTTTTCCATGACTAAGACAAGACGACAAAACTAGACTAAACAAAAACAGGACAAGGTTGACTAAATATGATAAACTAAAAAGCACATCTGACACAGGACTAAGGCTGAGGCTAACTGAGGAAATGCGCACACACACACACTTTCCACCATGGCAGTGCTGGTTCGGAGCCAGAGCCTAGTTTCAAATCGGTTCTTTGTCTTTCCACACCCAAAGCACCAGCTCCGCACCAGGAAAAGTGGTTCTTGAGTAGCATTGCTGGTCTAGGAGTAAGAACCGCTTGCGTCAGCGGCTGGGTTACCATGACCAACACAAGCTTGCCATTTTTGAAATGGCAGCTAATCGAGGTAATAGTGGCTTGTAATCTCCATCTGTACACACGGCGAGCCGCACGAATGCGTTGGATTCGCTGTGTTTTAATGCGATGTAGGATCGTAAAGCCATGAGCATCAACAGTAACGCAACGCTCGCCATCGTTGATGGAAGAGTTCGAGATGCAGACCGATCGCCGTATGAGAGTACAGCGAGAGCACACGAATCCTTATGCTTATCGCTCGTGGTATTTTGATATCATACACTGATCGGTCTGCGCAGCGCCGATGCATCACGAACAAGCCTGGTGTGTTTCCCGCTGCCTCGCTAGCGTTGCTGAGACGTATACAGTGACGCAAGACCCCGCTCTGTGGTGGCGCTCTCCGTGGAAAGACAAACCGGTTCTTAGAAGGCTCGTCAGTCGAACCAACTCCAAACTGGCACTGCTCTGAACTAGCACCCGGTTCATTCTGGTGGAAAAGGGGTAATAGAAATGTTTTGCTGGACTCACCAGAGAAGTTGAGCACCTCGGACCACTGTTTGCAGATGTAAACTCTGATGTCCGATCCGCCGACTGCCAGATACGTCCCACTCTGGTCGAACACCAGAGACTTCACCTGCGGGAGAACCACAGACAGGAATATTAGCCAGGCTTTCACGGTAAAACCGATGAACAACACACGGCGGTGGGTTATACGAGACCTCATAATTGTTGTCCAAAGTGATTGTCTTGAAGTTCTTCAGTTTCCTCAAATCCCACAGCTTCAGTGAACTGTCCTGAGCACCTACAGGTCAAACAACACACTTCAACATTCAATCAAATCATCAGTTTGACTGCACGGACACTGAGCCGGAGGAGGATTAACTCTGAAACATCATCTCTCCATCTGAACCAACACCGAACCATCATTCCCTGTCACGTGACCTACCGGTGGCCAGATAGTATCCGTTCTCAGAGAAGGCGATGGCCGTCACAGGACCTGAATGTCCAGGGAAGTTGGCTACATTGGTCCGTTCCTTCAGATCCCAGATCTTGATCTGAGAATCCGCTGTGCCAGTGCCGAAAATCAGACCGTCAGGATGGAACTGTGCACAGGTCAGAGCTGGAAGGAAAGAGCGGGAAAGCATAAGCAATCACATTTCAGATCTGTGCAATATGATCTTCAGCCCACTGAAGATATTCAATGTGTGTTGTACAGCATGACGTACTTGCTCACTTCAACCAGAAGCCATTGAGTCCAAGATTCAAGACATAAAACTAAATCTAGTTAAAGCACTGATTCAAAGTGTGCTGTTTAGTTGTACACTACCACATTAGTGCTCAACCGGGCTACGCCTTAAGCTAATATACATCCAACAAGTTTATAATGAAACTAATGGGATGATGACGCTGTGTTTTTATCTGCTTCATGTGCCTGTCAACGTCACTTGCTGTTCCACAACTTCCCCTCCATCAACAGCTTTAGTAAAATGACCTGTTAGCTGGGGATTTTACCTCTGCTGTCTTAAGTTTTTCCTTTCTTGACATTTATCCCATCGAAGATTGTTCTTTGCGTGACCATTTTCAGATGAGTCTACACTAGAAGCTCGCTAGTTTGAGTTTTGGTATCCTAGACTACCCGTACCTGTAACATATCAAATGCTGAAAGGGAGACATTTTGAAATGTCATGCCAAATATTGGCTCATTTTGGATTTCATGAGAGCTACACATTCCAAAAAAGTTGGGACAGGGAGCAATAAGAGGCCGGAAAAGTTAAATGTACACATAAGGAACAGCTGGAGGACCAATCTGCAACTTATTAGGTCAATTGGCAACATGATTGGGTATAAAAAGAGCCTCTCAGAGTGGCAGTGTCTCTCAGAAGTCAAGATGGGCAGAGGATCACCAATTCCCCCAATGCTGCTGCCAAACATACTGGAGCAATATCAGAAAGGAGTTTCTCAGAGAAACACTGCAAAGAGTTTGAAGTTCTCATCATCTACAGTGCATAATATCATCCAAAGATTCAGAGAATCTGGAACAATCTCTGTGCGTAAGGGTCAAGGCCGGAAAACCATACTGGATGCCGTGATCTTCATGTTCATAAACATCGCCTGAACTCAGCTGAGAGTAATGCTCATACCCAATGACAGGTATTTGTTCTGGTTAAGCACAAACTCACTTCATTCTGTTCAGTTTCTCAGAAAACAAGACTTCCTTTCTTCATTGTGCTGTCATTAGCGTGTCTTGATTTAAGGATGTTTTGAGTTTGTGCTGGAAAACAGAAATCTCCATTTCTGCAGTGCATGATTAAATGTAGGGCCCTATGAAATACGCTTCATTTTCTGCTTTAACGGTCAGATTAGATTTGAACACAAATTAAATTATTCGTAATGAAATGTGAGAGATTTCTGTCCCTCCATTGACAGGCTAAGCAACTTCCACTGACGCTTCAGAAAGTTCATAAAGCGATCCTAAAGCTGATCCCTATGGATCGAGCGGATTATTCCAGATGCTCTGAAGAGACTCGCTTTATATGATGAGGAAAGTCTGACGGGTTTGAGCGACATTAGGGCGAGGAAATGATCACAGGACTCTCATTTTCGTGTGAACTGTCCCTTTAAGCGTCTGACCTACTGTTGATTCATTCATCCATATGACATTCAGCCTCATACAGTAAACTCCATCCATCACAGAAAGCATAGGGCCCTGATTTAATGCCATGATGCTGAAGAAGACTAAGGCCTCAGATTGTGGAAGGTCAAATTAAGACCCAAGCCTAACGTTAGCCACTTCACACGGCCGCTCTAACATTAACCTAGATACAAGTGCGGTTATATTAGCCACATATCCAAGAGTTCATGTGGAGTGTGAAAGCTACAGTATTAGCGCGTTTACTGCACAACATGATTAACTTAACCTATCGTCTCAAAGGCTGGCTTACTTCTACCGACTCGCGTTCCTTTCTCATACGACTACAGATCCGAGGATAAGAGTGGGGGAATTTTCCCATTTATGAATTCCCTAAAATTCAGGCCTACATGTTAAATTATTCCATTTAAATTAGTTTCAGTTCCCAAACTTATAAATAATGTGGTGCATATTATATAGTCAACACGACACTGAATATATAGTTAATATCTGACACACTGACAGAGGAATACATACCACATCCAGCGGTCTCATCGGTGACTTTAGTCAGGACACGTCCAGTCTGGACATCAGAGAAGGCCCAATACTACAACACACACATTTGAGATGCATTAAACTCTGACACACACAAACAATGCTTTCGTTCATTACACAGGGGAAGTGAAACTGTGAACCACCCAACAACGTCAAGAGGCGCTCTATTCATAGAGATCATACTGTAATATGTTGCTTGTGAACTGTGTGTGTTACCTGGTCCTCAGAGGAGCTCAGCAGATAGTCTCCGGTGGCGTGCAGAGAGAGGCCGGTGACACCCGCCTCGTGGGCCCTGATCACCTGCACACAGTTTCCTCCAGTGATCGACCACACGCGGATGGTGCTGTCTGGAGACGCCGAAAACACCACCGACTGATGGGAAACAAGCAAAGAGAGATGTGAGATCTGAGACGAACCGCGAATGAGTGCATGCGTGAAGATCAGGAGCGGTGGCCTACCTGAGCAGGGTGGTAGATGACAGACGAGACCTTTTTGGTGTGTCCTTTGAGGGTGGCAACAATCTGCTCCTCTCGCCGGTCGAACACCACCACGTTCTTATCCGCACCACCTGAGGAGAGAGCGCACAAGCGGTTCGTGGCAGTATGCATGCGAGAGCGACACAGTAAAGTCAGCACTGATAGCAAGTCTCCTGTGATGGTAGTGTAATCGTACCGGTGAGGACTTTGTTGGTGTCTGTTGGGCAGAGATCCAGAGAGAGGATTCCTGGTACACTGGCACTGTGAAGACCCTGTGAAGGGGAAAACAAAAAGCTTCATTCACCATATGCAAGCAAACAATAGGCTTGATGTTAGCATGTTGCTAAGCTAACACAATATTGCAAAAAGCAAACACACATAGCTAGGGCTCCAGACGGCAACCTTTTATTTCCTAATTTTATGCTAGTTCGCACTGGTGCCACCAACCATGTCGCCCGCCTGATAACATGTCTAATGAGCTCAGAGGGACAGGAATGAGTTAAACCTGCGGTTACACATGCACAAATAATGTGCTGATGTTTTAAACAAAACGCTGAACAAAAAAAAAAAAAAAAAAAAAAAAACTTTAAATGTGAAATTAGTCAGTAGGAGGCAGAGAATCACTGTTAATGAGTGAGTCATTGAGATTCAGCCGATTCATTCAAACAGCTGATTCATTCAGGAACAAAGCATTTGACTCTTAATAAGTGAGTCATTGAATCATTCACTCAACCGATCGCATATCGTCCATTACTAAACGATACAAAATTGACCTACGATAGAGATTTTAATGTGTGTTGATGAAGCAATCTACCCGTGGAATTTAGAGTCACGAGCTACAAATCATCGTGTCCGTCATCTTGAGTAAACGCAGCTGAAAGCGAAACGGAGGAGATGGTGAAACATCCATTATTTGGATTTAAGCCGTCCGACGAGAGTGTGTGGGGCAACCGTCCCGGATAAGAGAATCTGTTCTACCACCTCAACATTCACTTCAGGAGCTTTACCTTATTGGTATTTCTGTATTATTTCTTATCATATACCTTGTAGAAAAGACGAGTCGCGTTTGTTTCTAATAGAAACTTTCTATTGAGGCAGCTTTCTCAAAATGGTGCGCGCGCTTACCCTGGGTGCCATGACAACAGTGTGCGTTATAGTAATGCTGCCTTCACGTGCGCTCAGAGTTTCCTAGGTAAAAATGAACGCCTCACATTTTGAAACTCAAACACAATGATCTCGTAATCACGACTTCAGAAGTCAGAATGATCAAACCTCCGATAGCACGTGACGGTGGCATAAGCGTGAGCGCCGGCGGCTGCTGAAGGAGGAGCGCAGAGGAACAGCCCAGCTCAGGGTTTGACTGAAGGATACGGTTTCTCTCGCAAAACCCCTTATAGTCTGCCTCCTGAACACTTTCGTATATGGCACACATCTCACTGCCATTATAGGAAGAGTAAAAGATGACTATATTCTATTTTTCTGCAGCTAGTGTAAGTTACTTGAAGTGTATTTATCTGCAACATTATGTTGTATAATTACAGTTTTGCACAATAAATGTTCTCAAAACTACATGCGTTTCTTTAATAAATACATTTAGCAGGCTTTCCTTAGGGCCTATGTAACCTGTTCTGAAATGGTTCTATTATAATTTATATATCGCAATATGGATTTTAGGCCATGTCGCCCATCCCTAATTTACTCTTAATGAGTGAGTCATTGAATCACTCACTCGATTGATTCAGTAATGAAACACCGGCATGTGTCGCTCAGAGACTCAAAACAGTTGATTGTCATTGGTGAAACAGCAAAAGCAGGCAATACGGTGTCTAAAAATGTAAGCCACTTTAATATTAACTTGTATTAATATAAACTGTTGTATAAAAATCAACCTCACATTTGTAATTGTGCGGATATCTGGAGAATAAACGGCTCTCTTCGTGTGATATTGATTAACTGTATTAAACTATATGAATATAGAGACGTACAGAGGTATTTCTGCCCTTGAGTAGTGAGGGCTTTATGAGTGTATTTTAATAGAGTAAATCACACAGTGAACTAGTTTAACCTACTAGATGTGAGGGACATGTCAGATCGCACATTAAAACAACAATTATGATATTGTAGAATATATAAATCGCACAGCCCTATTGTGGAGGACGTTACTACACAGCGCTGGGAGATCCAGAGAGAAGCACTGAATTCTCTGTTATAAGCCACAGATACAGATGTGCTCTGGAGCAGAGCGATGGGAGAAGTACTCACAGCATGGGACGCCCCTTGGCGATACTTGCTGAGATCTTCTGCTCGGACCAGCTCCTCCGGCACGGTCTTTCCTCTCTGAAGAAACCCATAATAAAGGTTAAGGACACGTAACATTACCACAGTGATAGAAAAGCACGAGCAAGCACTGCAGTCCAGATCACACACACACCTTCTTTCTCTCGGTGGTCAGGACGGTGGCCTTGTCTTGGAGCTGTAAAGAGAGAAGATCAGTGACTACAGAACGCACAATCAAACCAGTGCTGAACGCTTGTGTTTCCACACACCTTCTGTATGATCTCCGGAGTCATTCCAACCTGTTCACTGACCTCCATGGCCTCTCCGCCGGCACCCTAAAACCCCAACACAAGAACACATCCACTGGATGTTCAGAATTTGTACATGTGCCGCCCGGCATAAAGCCTCTATATATGAGCACCAGATGGTCACTTTCATATTAGTCCCGCCCACCACCGGAGAAACAGTTTTAGTCGCCCAGAGTGAAGATGTAGTCGCATGTGTGAGTGATAAAGATGACATTTATCGACTGATATGAACAATTGTATCATGCCAATTTCTTTGGCCATATCGCCCAGCCCTAGCTCATGTGTGAACGGAGTGGAAAGACTGACCACAGCTGCAGGCTGGGAAGCGGGAGCGGCCTGTGGAGCGACCAGTCCCGCCTGAGGTTTGAGCGTCGCCAAAGCTGCAAACAGAAAAAAGAACACGTGAGTGACGGCACGCCTCCGGCCAGGATCTCATGCAGACGGCACGAGCACGCACTCACCCTCTCTGGCAGCGGTGACCTCTTTGGTGAGGCGAGCGATGACCCTGCAGGCCGCGTCGTGCTGGTAGAGCGCGTGGGACAGCTCCTGACGGGTCGTCTGCAACTGCTGCCTCAGAGTGAAGCTGTGCAGCATCACGGCGTCCTGGAAGAGAGGAGACTCAGCGCTGGAGAGAGACACCACACACACTCATGCGGTCGGCCAGGTCAGGGAACTCACCCACTCGTCCTGCAGAGACTTGAGGATGGCAGGAATGCTCGTGGCAGAGGGAGCCTTCGGTCGGATGGGGTGAGACACTGAAAGTACAGGGCGCATACTGAAATCATGTCGGGCTAATCGATAATGTCAGGTCTGCCCTTTGTGCACGGGAAAACTTCCACCAAATTGCAGCACTGAGGAACATTTCTATGGACAAATGCATCTAAAATAGTGGAGGAAAAGGTACATGATCCAAGAGCCTAAAACAGCTTGGGAAAAAGCTCTCTGACCCCTCCATAGAAAGCAATTTAATGAACAATCTCAAGGCCCAGAAAGGCAGCAAAGACTTAGTCATGTGACTCCAGTGGTTTAACCCTAATGTCGTGAAGCCACGAGAATACTTTCCACGCCCATTTCATCTCGTCTGTCAGTCTCCTCCGCAGTTGTAGTAGTAAACACAGTACAACGCTTCCGGGTTACGTCAGCGCGACACCAGAACACCGGCTTACCATTGGCCGACGCTGGTCACGTGACACGCGTGATGACGACGCAGGAGCTGACCGACGTCAGTGTAGGAGACTGACACAGACGAGAAGAGATATTTTTGGTAAAACGTGTTACAGTGTGTTTTATCTAAGTGACTGTGGACCACAACACCAGTCATGAGGGTCAACTTACTGAAATTGAGATGTATAGATGATCTGAAAGCCGAATAAATGCGCTTTCCACTGACGTGTGGTTTGTTAGGATAGGACAATATTTGGGGAATCTGAGGGTGCAAAAATCTAAAATCTCCTTTAAAGTTGTCCAAATGAAGTCCTTAGCAATGCATATCACTACTAATAATACATTTAGGATATATTTACGGTAGGACTTTTGTCATAAAGGAAAAATGGATCACTTTGACCCACACAAAGTGTTGTTGGCCACGGATATACCCGTGAGACGCACGACTGGCGTTGAGCTCCATCATGTTTAGATGCGCCCCTAAAGTTTCTAAACGCGCTCTTTAAGTTGTTCAACTTAGGAGCACAGGTGCTTCATGGGAAAAGGCCCTGGGAGTGTCTGGTGGAGTGAGCGTGTCCATTGGAGCCGCCGTACCCTTGATGTCGATGAGCTGCTCCTCAGACAGTGGCTGTCCGTTGATGGGGTCAGCTCCATTCTCCGCGATGTATTTCTCGATCAGACGCCTCTCGAACACTTGGTTGGACACCGGAGAGACGCAGGGGTGCTCCGGCACCTCGTTTGAGACTGGGGCGAGAACAAGACTCACATTAGTAATCACTCAGTCAGTAACACCATTTCACACTGCCCTTGTTGGGTGATGCCATAACACATTGTGCACCATAATATTTGGACTAACCCTAAAAGTAGGGCGAATTCAGGGTCACCTCAATGGCAAAACGTGTCCTGATCACCCTGGATACACGTTAACTAACATTATCCAGCACTTACATGAACCAATGACAGCTTAAAATTAAGTGTGGCGTTTGGCTCCATTCAAAGCATCAAACATGAAGTTTCCTTCCGCCACAGGACAAACTAGTTCCACTTTAATCAGACGAACCTGACATATCACCGAGCTATAAAGTTCCCCCAGGCTTCACACACACGGCAACCTTCATATGCCGCACAGTTTGGCGTTACAGCTCCTCAAAACACAAAGTTTGTGCTGACACTTGCAACACAACAATGGCTAACAGCGCTAGTCACTCATGCTAGCAGAAACAAACTCACTTACTCGCACAAACCAGAGACATGTCGCTCGAACAGACGCGATTCCGCTTCTCAGAGAACGCTGGAGCAGGGTCAGATCATCCACGGGGTGAAGGTCCACACAGAGATCGCGATTTCTCTTTTATTGATCAAGGCGCTGCATGTCCTGAGTCAGAACACGTTGAGATGCCGTGCCGCTCAAACACCGGTGCATGACGGGATACTTCTCCTCCAGAGCGGAAGGTGAAACCAACGGTCCTCCGACAGGGGGCGGCCGCGCGCTGCGACTAATAAAATGGTCCATGGCACTGATCTATTTAATGACTCTAATAACAACAACAATTATAATAATAATGTTCTCTATATGTGTAAGTGGTCTAATTAGCCAAAGACCGCTCAAACTAGACTTTGATTGACGGACTGTTCAAATGAGCCCAACCGTCAAAAAAAATTCGAATTTTAACTGCCAGAATCCCATTAGATTCATTTATATCGTATTTATAGGATACTAACGTTACTCCTCCACAGCGGAAGCGACTAATAAAATAGACTTACTATAATCTTTTAAAGATACTAATCTGTACAAATTGATAAAGCTGTGCCTATATTTCTGCAGGCTGCGTTTCAATACAAGTAAATACTCCATTTATCTATCGAATCAGTGCGAGTGAACTGTCCGAATGATTTAGACCGAATCGCGAACCGATTCTTTAAAAGATTCGTGCATTCACGACCTCCGGAGGAATCACGTTAAGCATTCATGTCTTGTATTCTTTATTTAGGTCTCATTTAGGTTTGAACAGCATCATGTTCAGGGTTTCATTTCATTCAGTACAATCCAATTGTTAGTGGGGTTGCTAATGCAAAGGGGCGAAAAGTTTCCGGAAGCGTCCCATGGGAATTTTATTTTAAATATTCCAGTTTGGAAACCTAACAGGAATTTATGGGAATTGATTGGAAATGTGGCGGAAATTTATATAAAACAAAAATGAACCATGGTTTTACTACAAATAAAACCCAAAAACGACATGGTTATTGTAGTTAAGCCATGGTAACTACAAATTAGGCATGGCTTTGCTACTCTAACCATAGTTTAACCATGGTATTGTGGTAAAACTGCGGTTATATAAATGGTAATCAATTAGCCAAAAAAAAACCATGGTTACTACACTTTTACTATAATAAAGCCATGGCTCATTTTCGTAAGGGTTTGGCCTTAAGCAGACATGTGTTTTTTGTTGTTGTTGCATATTTCCCAATTAATTACTTCAAATTTAGTAAATATGTAAAATAAAAAAAATACTCGATTTGTCGATCCACCTTTCCAAACGAATCACTGCGAGTGAACCGATTCTTTATTTCAAAGATTCATTCATTCACGAACCAGGTGTTACACTGAGGAATCACTAAAGTATCTATGTCTTTTATTCTTTTATAACAGTATCATAAAAGCTTTGTATAGGTTTAGGATTTCGTTTAATTCAGTATAATCCAACTGTTATATTCTAATTTGAACTTTGAAACTTAACAGGAATTTATGGGAATTATTTGGAAATATGGGGAAATTTATATAAACTATCATATACAAGCATATATATATATATATATAGTTTGGCCAGAAGCAGACTTGTTAGGTTTTTTTGTAGCATATTGATTTTTTTTTCCAATGAATTACTTATAATTTAGTAAATATGTAAAATATATTTTTATTGCAGTATTTGTTACACGTGCTCTTTCAGTGTCACATGATCCTTCAGAAATCATTCTAATATGCTGATCAGATAATCAATTATCAATGATACAAAAAAAACAAACAAAAAAGCACTAAAAACAGTAAATGGTAACCATTGCCAGCAGATAAAAACTCATTATATAAAACATATACAACATTACATAAATTCATTATAACAAAATAAATATAACAAATTTAAAAATGTGATTGCATTTAATATTTTCATAATCAGAAACTGAATACACTGTATACGGTAATCACAACTTTTCAGGCTTCTTATTTTGCATTTTTGGCTCATTTGGATCACAAACGATGTGCTTTCTGCAAATGCTATCGCTGAATATTTTTAATGTGTACTTTCACCCGTGTGGTATAGTTGTGATGTGATGACAACAAAACAATAAGAAAATGACAGGAATTCAAAACAGAAAAAAATATTTATTGATACAGACAAAAACACAGTGTTTGTCATTCTGGTGTGCATTACTAACTCTATAGCAGCTGAATTCTTCAGTCCCGGTTTAACGGCTGTTTCAGATCGAAGATGCCGGTTCCTCCTTTCACAACATTTCCTACAACCAAACAAGCTGAGGGCGAACGGAGCTCATCATAAGAAGCTGACAAAACAAAAACAAGTAGCAATTATCAGGACCACGCACAAAAAGAAACAATCTGACATGCAAGCATGGCTGTGAGCTTCAGAAAACTGCAACACTAAATAAAGATGTTTCTAGATTATTTTAGTTAAAATGGCTGAAAACTTGCTGAACTCGCCTAATACTTTTGACCAATAGGTGGCGCTGTTGTCACATTATGATAGTGTGGTCAGTGTGAGGGGACAATGATGCACAAAGTTTGGTGTCAATATGCGTTACAATAGGAGTTACGGCCTCAGAATCCAAATTCATTGATCGTTACTCGAGAACGGTTTGGTCTTTCGAAAAGCCTTTGATAACTTTTTTGCCGGTATGGTCTGAAGAAATCTAATCAAGACTAGTTCTATTAAAATAGGCAAAATGAAAAGTTATTTTTGGAAATTTGGACGCTGTCTCAACTCCAGTATCTCCAGGGAATTATCCCGATGACACAAGATACAAGAGTTCTGTAATGATATGCTAATGCATTCTTAAAATGCATTTGGGCAAAGCATTCAGAAGTTAAGCAAAAGAGTAAATTTTCCATATATCCCAACCAGTAGGTGGCGCTGTGTTGAAACGCTGCATGTAGCCTCAGGTCATGCTAGTGATGACATGTACCAAAATTGGTCTGAATACGCCAAAGCGTCTTCGTCAAAGTCGTTTGCGTACTCGAGAATGGTTTAGTCTATCGGAAAGCTTCTGGTAACTTTTTGCCGGCATGGTCTGAAGATGATCTGAGACAATTTTGGTGAAAATCAGACCAGGAGTTCTGAATTCAAAATGGAGGACAGCAAGTTCAACCAAATATAGCATAATTGGTTTCATTGTTCTCGGCATGACCCAAGGAATCCATCAAGACCAGTTTCATTAAAATAGGCAAAATTAAAAGTTATTAGCATTTTTGGAAATTTAATTACAACTTCTGAACACAAGGTGGCGCTGTCTCTTTGAGCACCTTCAGGGCATGATCCTGATGATGCGTACCAAATTTTGTAACATTATGCGTTCTTAAAATACAGCATTTTATGACAAAATTCAAAATGGCCGACACCCACAATAGTCAATATGGGACCAGTTTTATGATTTGCGTTAATTAGTTATAAGCAAAAAAGTAAATGTTCATATCTCCTGACCAGTGGGTGGCACTTTGCTGAAATGCTGCATGTAGCCTCAGGTCATGCTAGTGATGACATGTACCAAGTTTGGTGTGAATACGCTAAAGCGTTGTGGAGATATAGCCTCACGTCCAATTTGCCGTGCTCTTTGTCAAATTCGCTCACGCACTGGGATGGTCAAAAAGCTTTTGATAACTTTTTTTGCCAGCACAATCTGAAGATGATCCGATTTTCGTGAAAATCAGATGAACCGTCTAGGATGAGTTTGGATTTTTGGTGGGAAAATTTTCATGATGGAAGAATTTCTAGTTTCTAGTCCTTATGGTTCAAAAGTTATTAGCATAAATGTAAGTGGAACTTTGGACAGTTGGTGGCGCTAGTGGGATTGAGTTAGAGTCTCCAGAATTGGTGTGGCTAATGTTCAGACTGTCCTCTATCTGTGTGCCAAATTTCATAACTTTTTACCATACGGTTCAATGGGCTGAAACAATATCAACATAGGAAAGAGTAGCGGCGACTGTACCCATCATGGTGGCCTGCTTCAGGAACTTGTAGCTGGTCTCGAAGGTCATCTGCTGCAGCGGGGAGCTGTTGGACTGAATGGAGTACCGGTTGAAAGGCTTGTACACGCCCTCAAAGCACATGTACTCGGCCACGAGAGAGAGATGGCGCGGGTCCACCTCGATACCTGTGAGGAGAGACAGCGGTCAGATCTCCAGTCACACACACACGGCCACAGGACGGGTCAAACAAGGTTTCATTACCGTAGACAGCAAACACATCTTTGATCTCCTTCTCAATGACCCGCAGCGCCACCTCGATCCCGTACGTGTTAGCCATAGCGTGAATCTCGTTGGAGTACAACCGATTCAAGTCGAGGGTCTAGAACAGAACCGATTACATGCCACGTTTAGTACTAGAACAAAGTATTCACCCGAGTACATTAGAGCAACACGTATGCATGCATGACGGCGTGGACTCACGTCGCCATGGTTGAACATCTCGTGCATGTTGATGCCCTCGGTGTTGAGCACCAGCTCTTTTTTACCCTCCTTCGTGGTGACCTCGTTTAGCAAGCAGCGCGTGATCCCCTTGGTCTCCATGATGACGGCGCTCTGAGCCTGCTTCACCACCACTGACGTGAGGTCAAAGTGCACTTTAGTGATGGGCAGGACCAGGGTCAGCTGAGAAACACAAGCACAGGGCATTCTCAACTCAATGCACCATACAAGTCTAACTGAGATGACGTTTAGCACTGGTATGGTAACAGATGTTGCTGTATCTCCTGCTAGAGCTTTAACTCTACATCCACCAGACTCGTCTCAGACCTTCAGACGGTTCTGACTCGGACTAACTGATCCTGAAAAATCATAAAAATCCCATACGCTTTCATTGAGGAAGTCAAAACCTGAATACAATAACTCTAATAGCATATTCAACCTTCATCCACTATATATCCATCACTGGCAAACGCCTAGCAACTAGCTTAGGACATGCAAGCAACATGCTAATTCATGCTAACAACATATTAATGCATGCTAGCAACATGATAATTCATGTTAACAAATGTGTTAAAACCTGCTAATTCATGTTAGCAATGCGCTAAAAAAATGCTAGCAACATGCTAATGATAACAGAAAGTTAAAACATGATAGCAACATGCCATGTCATGTTAACAGTGTTAAAACATGCTAACACGTTAAATGCCAGCAAAATGATAAATCATGTTATCAGTGTGTTAAAATATGCCAATTAATGCTAGCAACAGGCTAAACATTTTTTAGCATTATTTAAAGTGTTAAATAATGCTAGCAGTGTGGTAAAAAAATGCAAGCAACGTACATTCATGTTAGTAGTGTTAAAACAGGCTATCAACATGCTAATTAACGGTAGCAAAGTCATTAATTCTAGCAAAATTGCAAAAAAAAAAAAATGCAAGCAACGGGCTAATTCACGTTAAAGTCTTAAATTATGCTAACAATGTGGTAAAAATGCTAGCAATGTGCTAAATCATGCTAACCCTGTGCCAAAACATGCTAATTCATGTTAGCAACGTGTTACAGAAAAGCTTTTCTGAGTAAAACCTTTAAACTTCAAGCTGTTTAAAGTTATTTTACACTTTCAGACCTGGCTTTGTCAAAGCCGACATCAAAAAAAGTTCAATCCCACAGAGTGTTTCGAATGGTTTCAGTGCGTCTCTAAAGAGCGCGAGATGTGTAAAGGATGACGGTGAGATCCAACCGCGCGTACACACCTCACACCACAGCCCATCTTTGGTGTCGTATTTGTAGTCCTCCACGCCGGAGCGCAACTGAAGTACGGTGTTGATCCTCATCGTCTCCAGTGTAGATTCCTGAGGCTGTTCAAAGCTGTCAGGACTCGGGATCTCACCGGACCCTTCCTCAAAGATCTCCTGAGGACCCGCCTCTTCCTGTCCGTCCTCGGCCACGCCCTCCTGTTCCTGATCACCGCCCTCCTCACCCTCCTCGCTCTCATAGTCCACCTGAGGGGTCATAGCACACACAAACAGATCTTACTTGCTCACGTGCAGGAATACCGGAGAGGAATTGTTGGTTCCCGGAATAGGGCGAATTCTCATACCTCCTCCTCTTGTTTTTCTTTTCTCCTGGAATCTGAAGCATCAGCATCACCTTCATTCGCCACGTCATCCACAATCATGTTTTCTTCTGCATCCTCACCCTCGCCCTGTGGAGAAGCAGGCATGATGCGGTCATGACCCCATGATGAGCGACAGCAGCACTCGTGTGGTGGTCAGTTAGTACCTCTCTGGCCTCGACGCCACCGGCACCTCCATCGGCGTCGCTCGCCATGGCTCTGCGCGTGTCCACCACACCGATCGCCGCCAGTTTACTGCTCAGCTTCTTAAGGGCCTCCAAAAACATGCGGAAGAATCTGTAGAGTACAAACCTATGAGACGTCTGGGAAACCATCTGCAGTGAAACGGCCGAGACTGGAGGATGTGAGCTTACCTCTGCTCCATGAAGCAAAGGATCTCGGTGGGGGTCAGCAGCTTGTCTTCCTGGTATAGCTCTGGAGGCAGGAAGTGGAGCGTGATTTTGAAGACTCGTGATTTCTGGCCTCGTTTACCCTCCATGCGGAACGTCTCTATCACATCCACCTTGTGAAGCACCTGTGAAGATCAAGAGCACGTGTGCATTTAAATCAGGCGGCACCTCTTGACAGAAAGCTCTCAGGTTTTATTAAAAAATATCCTCATTTGTGTTACGAAGATGACCGAAAGCTTTCTGAAACGACATGAGCGGGAGTAAATGATGTTGAACACGCATGACCATGAATGAGATTTACCTCTGACAAACACACGCGTGTTATCTTCTTCCGCAGGGTCTTGACGCGTTTCAAGGCTTTCTTGCTGGTCAGAACGGGAATGCTCATCATGGGGGTTTTGATTTTAGAGCTCGCGATCATGAGTATTTCCCTTAATCTGTGGAAGATGAGTTCACGTTGAGAGATTGGGTTAGGGGAATCACAATAGCACTGATTTTCTTCTGGAGAATCGTGTGAAGTGAGACCTAGGAATGCCCAGGGTGACGTTCATCTCTCCCCTGCCGGCGAAGTGGAAGGTGTTGAGGGTCATTTGTGTGGAGGGCTCGCCGATGCTCTGGGCCGCCAGCAGACCCACGGCCTCTCCGGGGTCACACAGAGCCCGCTGCCACTTCAGCTGCAGGAGGTGCCTCATTCTGTACACACACACACACACACACACACACAATGATATAGTTCAATTACATGCAACGACACAAACGTGTCTTTACTACAGTGGTTCTCAGGCAAACCTACAAGCAGGACTCAAAACTAGTGTTCATTTCGTTAATGAAATCTATGACGAAAATTGTTCATTGATGACCTTTTTGTTCCATGACTAACCGAGACGATGACAAGACGACACAGAGGTCATTAAACGATAACGGTGAAGCCCCAATCAAAGCTTTTCTGTTAAAGGGACATGTTTTATACCCAGTGTTTTACTTAATATTTGCAATATGGCAACCATAAGCACGGTCTGAGCCGTCTGCTGCGATTAAATCTGCTATTGTGATGAACTGTAATAAATCTAAACATGATCCCGGGAAATCTTATGTTTAGACAGTTTCATAAAGAAGTTTCATGTTATGCCAAGCTCTGAAATATATTATCAGGCAGAGTGTCAAACATATATTAAACAATCTAGTAAATCACAAACTGGAGCAGTCACGTTAAAGGTGCACTATGCAGAAATGTTCAGTAAATGTTTGTAAACGCAACATTTAAATGTGGCCACGCCGCCTGTCCTGATATGACATCAGTTGCACACCTGGCTCAACCGAGAATACCAACGGGAAGACGATGCGTAAATAGCATTTTTGTGCATATGAATGAACAGTTGCGCTAACAGTAGATGACTGGCTGTAATTTGCGAGTGAGTTTAGCAATCTCCAGTCTAGCTTGTTAATAAACAAACATGTGCCATCATAAAAATGAACTGCACCGCCAGCCGAGTTACGGATAACAGTAATCAAGGCAACAGTAACATTTACTCTGACAACCATTGTTCAAATTCAAAACCTAGGAGTCTAGAAATGGCCCTTTAAGCCAGATATAATCATGCTTGATTCTTACCGATCCGAGTCAACGCTTTCTGAAGACGTCTGAAATTCCTGCTTGACGTTGAACTGGTCCAGGTAGGACTCAACAATGGAGTCGAACGTCTCAGACACCGAGCCGAAGCAGATGTCCGGCCGGTAAACAGCCAGACACGGGTCCGGACAACGAAACACCTTCTTCAAATACCTCATATGGCTAGAATCATCCAGAGCTCTCCACTTCGCCATGAGCTAAACACAAGAAGTCTCATGGTCATGAGGGTACCAGCAGGGTCGTGGCCACCATAGACTGAGGGGGACGAGTCCTCACAAATAATTAGAAATGGTCAAATTGTGTTATATAAGTGAAGTTATATAAATTCAGTTATATAAATGACATATTAGGCAGACGAAAATAAGAGTGTGTGCATATTTAAAAAAATATAATTCACTTCATAACTACAAATGAACTGGAACTTTTACCGTTCTTATGTAATAATTTAATTCCTTTAAATAAACCATGCAAAAAACTAAAACTTTTGGTCCGCCCCAACATTTGGACAATTCTAGTTTTTTTGTTATGGAATATTGCAGTGTCTATTATAAATGATTTATGGGCGCACATCATCATTGTGTTAATAATCTTGAGTCAGAATAACTTCATCTCTTCTCTGATGATGAGGGCGGGGCCACCTGTCACTCACATGAGATCCACCAATAGCAAACCACAACCATCCAATCAATTCCCCACAGACACAATCAAGCCCCGCCCTCCATTTGTTCTTGTTTGTGAAGCGTTTCACTCGATATACGGCACGATAGAGAAGAAATTACATCACAGGATGCAACCGTAAGACATTGGTAAACTAAAACTCTTCAGTACCTGCAGAGAGGCTGCCTCTCTCCCATTGACCAGCTCCAGGCCCTCTATCTGAGACTTTAACTTGCTCAGTTTCTTCTGCGAGTAGAGCAGGAAGGCACTGCCTCTGGGTGAAACACACTCATGTTTGGCTTTCCATCTCTTAATGGCTTGAAAGTGATTAAACGTGGCCTGTGGGTCCATTTTAGCCAGGACTTCATCCAAGCACTTGGACTTTCTGATAACCTAGAAAATAAAGCATCATGTAAACTGTTAAATGTTGTCTTCCATCAGCGTATGTGCAGAAACATGTCTATGAAGTCACCTCGTAGTTGTCTTTGATGAAATGGAACTGCCGCGGCTGTAGGAACTGGGTCTTGGGGACATCTAGTCCATCTTCTCCGTAAAGAAACTGGATCACACTTCCATCACTGTCCCGCACAGTCAGATCATACTGGACCACCAGACCTTCCAGATGCTTGATCACACACCTGAAACACACCACGAGTTCATATTTCCTGACAGAGCAGTGTATGCCACTGTGCGATGAACCAGAATAGAAGCTCAGTCAGAGCCAGATCTACCTCTGCAGATAACCTGATCGACTGGTTTTGACAGCAGTGTCCACGAGACCTTCACGACCAGCCATGCAATGGAAAAAGAACTCCTGAAAATATAAAGAAAGACTGCACTTACATTTACACAGTGACCATCACTCTAAAAACAAGATTTAATGTAGCTTATGGCCTTAGTCATTTCTGTGCATCTTGGTGCAAAGATCATCTGAGCCAATTTTGGACAAGATTTGTAAGAGTTAACACATTTTTTTAAATTTAGTTCAATATGGTGGACAAGCAAACTGATGGAAAACGACAAATGAGATATTGTTGCCATCGGCATAAACCAAGGAATATAATGACAAAACAAATGTTTTCAAAAGTTATGAGCGTATTTGCAAAAAAATGTATATCTGTGGAACACTAGGTGGCGCTGTGTTCAAACTTCTCAGGTAACTTCAGGACATGCTGTCCGTGATCCCTACCAAATTTTGTGCAGATTTGTCAAATCGTTTAAAAGATACCGCAATTTATGACAAATTTCTAACCCTGGCAAAACCGGTATCCACGAATTCGTGATGACCCAAAAATCATGATTTTCTGACAAACATTTCAAAAGTTTTTTGGGGATCTCATGACCTGTAGATGGCGCAGTTCCAAAATCTCACATGTACCCTCAGATCATGGTGCTGATGACGCGTACAGAGTTTCATTTCAACAGATCAAAGTTTGGCCGAGATACAGCATCTAATCTAATTTTTGGTCAAAATCATTCAATAACTTTTAAACAAAAATATCTATCAAAATTCTGTTGAGTCATTTCTGTGTGGCTCGGTCCAGTGATCATCGGAGCCAATGTTGGTAAGAATTGGGCAACATTTTTAGCAAAAACAGAATATAGTACATTTCATCGATCATTCAAGAAAAGTTAACCATTTGAATAGTGAATATTTGAACTGGTGGTGGCGCTATAGAGTCAGCCCTAGGGACACCAAAGTTTGTCAGATTACAATTCAATACAACCACTAAAAGTGTACCAATTTTCATTGTTTTCATATGTATCATTCATAGGGCTGCCACAGACTCCCATTGGCCAGGAACAATAATCAAGTAAACTATCAATTACAATAGGGCCTACAGCACCTTCGGTACTTGGCCCCTAATTAGGGTTAATGATGTTGAACGAATCCCTTTGAGCAACAGTGACAATTAACAAAACTGGGCTGCGTTTCCCACAAGCATCTGAAGCCTAAGTTGATCATAGAGACCATTGGTGGCAATCGTTCTACAATCAACTTAGGCTTACAATGGTTTTGGGAAACGCAGCCCAGTGCATTCACGATAACAGTTTGAACGTACTTGAGGTTTGATCCCTGTCAAGAATCTGCCAGTCACGAATCCTCCGGCGCGTGGCTGTGGTTCATAGGGCTGAAAACAGGGTAGGGACTTCCCAGAAGGCATCAGTGGCGGTCGGCGGCCCTCCAGCTCAATCTGACCCAGTAAACAGGAGATCTGCACATACACAGGACGATCCCATGAATAACATCTGCTTTAACCTGAACGCCAGAGCCAATCAGGGATCAAACAAGCAAGCTGCAGAGATTTTAAAATGATTCTGATTGATATTGTTGGATGGTTTTAACAGCTGATGGTTGTTTAAGAACACTCATTAACCCTGTATTCAGACACATCACCTGCATAGTGTTAACAGTAGAGCCCTTGGCTCCGGACTGCACCATCAGCTGTAGGTTGTTTTCTGGGAAGGAGCGATGGAGACCCAACGGCATGCACACCTGACAACAACACATCACATGACAGGAAACCCGTTAAATAAGACCAAATTGAGAATATATAAAGGACATTATGACACGAGCTGTGTGTTATTAATGTGCACCTTGTTGATGCTGTTGTTGACTTGATTGACCTCCTCTTTGAACTTCAGGTCCACCATATTGAAGTCTCTGGGGTCAGTGTTCAGATGAGCGTCCTGCCAGCGCTCTCTGGCTTCAGCGTCGCCAGCGGACGCAGGCAGATTGAACGCAGCCTGAAGAGCCTGGTTAACATACGTCAATGAATATGAACCTCTGTGAACTGACAATACTTAAACAATGGCACCAATGGCACAAATACATTATAAAATCTCATATTATCTTAATTTCAACTTTTAGAAGTGTAGATTTTAACTGTAGCGAAGCTCTAAAAGTTTGTGTATTTCACACACAATAGAGAAATATACGCATCAATAAATCTAAAATGATCTATTCATTTCCAATGTATAAATAATCAGGTTATAATTAACAATCTTTAGCGATAATTCCTCAAGTCAAACATTACCAGACCATATTTCTGACCATATGTCTGTTTTAACCTTTTAAAGAAACAATTCCTTGACAAGCTAGAGCTGCACGATTCTGAATGAACTGAGAATCACTTTTGTTGTTTAAAATAGAGATCCCGATTATGAATTGACAACTAAACAAAATAAGTAATTTACTAGAGGTTCTGACTAAATGTCTGTCAGTTTGAATGACTCACTCATAAAGACTTCACTTGTTTCATTACTGGATGAATCAGTGTTTTTGAACAAATCTCTTGAGTGAATGATTCAATGACTCACTCATAAAGACTTCACTTGTTTCATCAATAATTCATAATTGACACAATCAAGATTACGATCTTTTAGCGATTAATCGTGCAGTTCTAGCACAAGTATATTGATGTTCAGAAAGTGACCCAGATCAGAAGGATCTGGGGGTCAGGAAAGAGCTGGTCAATCTGAATGGTGTACCTTGGAGCCGCATGTGACTGACTTTTGGATAATCTTCCTTCTTTGTTTGTTGGCTCCTTCTTTCACTAGAATGTCCTCCACACCTGTCAGGAACAAATGACAGTTTAACACAGAATCCCACTCGGGGTGTGCAGCAGGATGAGTTGGCCTTGCCGGGTGATTTTACCCAGGCTGAAGCCGCGGTAAAGCTGCAGGTATGCCGTGAAGAGTCGTGCCAGACAGCTGAGCAGTTTTCCGCTGGTCTGTCCTCCGTAGAGCTCGTAGCAGCAGTGGACCAGGCCGTACGCCGAGCTGCCATAGTGAGCTTTATCCAGAACGCCCATCAAGAGCTCGCCCTGACGAATGACCACCTGAAACAGCACAGCGCATCACCACCCAGAAACAGGCACCGTAAACTGTAAAAAATAAAATTTAATTTTCTGGGGAACCTATGTTCAGTAATCCAGGGGGGAGGGAAATCACATCCCTGAATAGTGTTCCTTCCCTAAAATAGATTTTTGTCTTTTATTTGGATTTTGAGGTAAAAATACGACTGGGATAAACTGAGGAGATTCTGACAGATCTGATTCTCTTTTCAAACTCTGTATAAACTCAAGCTCTGTTACAGTAGGGGTGGGAGATCTTCCCAAAATGTCATCCCATGACCATGAACAAACAATAGTTGGATCTTCCCAACTTTTGATGTGTACTATCGAGAATATCCAGACTGGAACGAGCATTTAGAGCATTTGCACAACTTATACACTGCACCGATTCTTTCTGAAAACAGCCGAGTCCGTGGAGGCGTGCAGTGGGCAGAGCTAAAGAGTGTACACACACACACGCGCGCGCACACATTATATGCACTTACGCACCGATTGCCAACAAAACACACACATTTGCTGCAGTTTCACGCTCTGCCTGAGGTTTCCACTCATGACCGGGAACAAACACACACACTCACAGAACACCGGAAACACAAACTGCATCCGCTGTTCCCTTAACGCTGGGTTATTTGGGAAGCTGAACAAGGTGATCTTTCCCTCACACCAGAAACACACTTCTTTAGTGACATTGTTGAGCTTGTGTCTAAACACACAACGCCAGCGCCGCCGACGGCTCCCGTAATCCAAACCAAGCTTGCTGATGTACACGCTCTTGCTCTCGCTGTGTGTGTGCTCATCCGGGAGAAGTGCCCATATAAGGAGTTCCCCCCTTTATGACATCATACAGGGCCATACTCAAACTTTCTGAATCTTGTCTGAATCCTGAAGGAGTGTTTGGCACAGAAATACTCTGTCATATGTTCAACTCGCTTTTTTAATCTTTGTCCATGTTTATCATGAGAATCAACTCTTGAACAGTGTCAGTAAGGCAGAATGCATTAAATAGCATTAGAACCCCCTTTAAATATTCAAAGATTTGTTTAAATGGCATAAATGCACATTTGAATGTTGATGGTAAATGAGAAAGTATAATAGCGTTTGCCTTTCTGTTATTAATAATATAAAAGTAGATAAAAAAAACATTTTTAAGATCGATCAATAAAATCATCAGATCACCTACCCCTATGTTACAAAGTATATTCCGTAATTACCTGGGATTCACACATAGACTCCGGCACGTATCCTGGGACAGGTCTGGGATGTCCCTTCACCCAGGCTTTACTGGGGATCTTCGCTTTTCCTGTCAAGTTTAAAGGGATGTATTTTTCTGGGATGACGTTCAGCAAAAGTGTTGAAACCACCTTGAAAAAAAACAGGTATCAAAAAAAGTCCAAGTACGTGTACGTGAAGATCTCTGATGATGACAAAAGTCATGCGGATGAAGATTACCTGCTTCCCTGTCCAGAGCGGCATGGGTTTGAAGAGCGCGGGACGGAGGAGCTTGACTCGGCCCATCTTGTCGGTCAGGCCTCTGTAGACGAGAGCAGTGTACTGATCACGCGTGAAGAAACAGCCACGGAGGGTCATGCTGGTGCCAGACACCATGTGGTCCTGAATCAGGCCAGCCAGCGGCTTCCCATCCTACAGGAGGAGGAGACCAGTCAAGGGTTTACAAATGACACAGAATTCAAAGCGGGTTGATTGAGGTGCGCACTCACTTTGGGCACCAGGTACTGGTGGTCTGTGCTCATTAGCGTGTAGGCCTCTGCGCGGCCCAGCTCGCTCTGAGGGAAGTGGGCGTTCATCTCGTCGCCATCGAAGTCAGCGTTGTAGGCCTTACAGTTGGAGTAATGCAAGCGCAGCACTTTCTCTCCGGGCAGGATGCGAGCGCAGTGGGCCTGAATCGACGGTCTGTGCAGAGTCGGCTGGCGGTTTAACAGCAGCACATCCCCGTTCTTGATGTGCCGATTCACCTGGAGAACAGAAGCATTCGTCAGTGTTAGATCCTCAGATAACATGAAACACTAATGCAGACGGTAAGCGTGATTCAGAACTACTACATTTATATGTTCACAGTGTATTAAAGGACTCATGAAACTACTATGAATAGCGAACTACCCAGTTTATAATATGGGTATTATTTGTTTACACCCTTCTTGAAATAACCCATTCTTTTCTTCATGCCCCTTAAAGGGTTAGTTCACTCTAACATGAAAATACCCATGATTTACTCTCCCTCAAGTCATTCTAGGTGTATATGAGTATTAATAAATGTCCTGGCTCTTCCAAGCTTTATAATGGCAGCCCAGAATTAAGCCCCATAAAGTGCATCTATCCATCCATCATAAAAGTGCATCTATCCATCCATCATAAAGTGCATCTATCCATCCATCATAAAAGTGCATCTATCCATCCATCATAAAAGTGCATCTATCCATCCATCATAAAAGTGCATCTATCCATCCATCATAAAGTGCATCTATCCATCCATCATAAAAGTGCATCTATCCATCCATCATAAAAGTGCATCTATCATCATAAAAGTGCATCCGTCCATCATAAATGTGCATCCATCCATCATAAAAGTGTATCCATCCATCATAAAAGTGCATCCATCCATCATAAAAGTGCACCTATCCATCATAAAAGTGCATCTATCCATCATAAAAGTGCACCTATCCATCATAAAAGTGCATCCGTCCATCATAAAAGTGCATCTATCCATCATAAAAGTGCATCCATCCATCATAAAAGTGCACCTATCCATCATAAAAGTGCATCCATCCATCATAAAAGTGCACCTATCCATCATAAAAGTGCATCTATCCATCATAAAAGTGCACCTATCCATCATAAAAGTGCACCTATCCATCATAAAAGTGCACCTATCCATCATAAAAGTGCATCCGTCCATCATAAAAGTGCATCTATCCATCATAAAAGTGCATCCATCCATCATAAAAGTGCATCCATCCATCATAAAAGTGCATCTATCCATCATAAAAGTGCACCTATCCATCATAAAAGTGCACCTATCCATCATAAAAGTGCACCTATCCATCATAAAAGTGCATCCGTCCATCATAAAAGTGCATCTATCCATCATAAAAGTGCACCTATCCATCATAAAAGTGCATCCGTCCATCATAAAAGTGCATCTATCCATCATAAAAGTGCCTCTGGCTTTTGGCTTGCTCAGTTGGGGACTCCTAAATCTCATCTATATTACCGATCTGCCCGCATTGACACTATATGATACTGAAATTAGCTGGATAACATCACCGTTTCACCAGAACGGCTGTACAAATTCTGTTGCATTATTTTCCTGTTAACAATGTGAAGCTGCTTTGAAACAATTGGACTTGTTTAAAGCGCTGTGTAAATAAAGATGATTTGATTTGATCTATCCATCATAAAAGTGCCTAAGATCAACAGCCAAGGGCTGGATTTTCATTAAATAATACAGTAAATTTAAGTTTGTTTCTCACCAAACACTTGGAATATACGTGCCGCATGAGATCATTCTGTGATACGTCATACGGCATTATAACAACACCAGGGCGAGTAAACGATAACTTAATTTTCAGTTTAGAGAGAACTGTCTCTTTAACATGCACATGTAAATGAAGGAAGTGTGCTTTTAACATTTTCTGTCCATCAGTCAGTGACACTGCTGTCGAGTAAGACCATCTGACATCGATCGGTCCCTGAACCACACCTCCAAAAATGGTGCACACCCTTAAAAAAGATCTAACCATCAGAAATGCACGGCTGAAGTTTATTTTTAACAATGTGTACGAGCGATTGAACGAATGTTTACAATGCATCTCATGTGACCAGCTGTTATATTGTCATATAAAGCCAATCCCGTGTCTGTGTGAAGTTAGACTCACGATCTTCATGGGCATCTTGTGCTGGCCGGCGCTGGGGGTCAGCAGCTGTTTGGCCACGGCTTCCCTCTGGGTCAGGCTGATGCTGCTGAGAATGGTGCGGGACCCGTCTTCATTGATGACCATGGTGGCTCCGGGGTGGATGTTGGGCCCGTTCAGCACCGCCTGCCTGAGCTCCTTCACGTTCCAGGGCGTCACCGGCTGCGGGTACGTCAACTTGGTAGCAAATACCTGGAGGAAGCACATCAAACTACTCTCAAAAACCTCACATTACAATCAAATATAGCCACTAATACAATACAGCCACTGGCTGACGATGGCAACATGAGCGCTACAGGCCTCTCGTACGAGTGTGCTCACTCTCGTTCCATATCAAAGCAAGTACAGAGACCGTTATTACAGCTGCCTGACGTTAGTATCAATGGAGAATATTTCACTTTCTGAATAAATTCATGTACAGTTCTCCTCATAGGTTTACACAGCACTTGCAGAATATGCAAGATGTTATTATTTTGAACACAATAAGAGGGATCATAAAAACTACATGCACCTAAGGTACGCACCCATTGTAATCGTTAGTGTTCCTCTTCTTTTTCCATCGAGCAGCCCATTGAACCGTATGGTGAAAAGTTATGAAATTTGGCACACAGACAGAGGACAGTCTGAACATTAGCCACACCAAATCTGGAGTCTCTAACTCAATCCCTCTAGCGCCACCAACTGTCCACTCATGGCTCGAGACGACTCAATCGCACACTGACGTCATTTTCCATCATTATTTTTCTGCCAGTTTTTTCAAACGTCTCCTCGACAATTTGTCCGATTTGCATGAAAATCAAACCAGATCATCTTCAGACCATGGAGACGAATTGAAGTTCATAACGAATAACGACTTCTAGGAAGAGCACGCCAAAATAGATGTGAGACTATATCTCCAAAACGCTTAACAGTATTCAGTCCAAACCTGCAGGATACCTGCACAGTTTTGGTGCAGCACCACCTAGTGGTCAGGAAATATGAAAAATTTACATTTTTGCTAATAACTTTTGAATAGTTTGGCCAAAAAAAAAAAAAAAAAAAAAAAAAAATTGGTCTCTTTTGAGCATGCAGAGTCGAATGATACCCAATTTTCCTATATCAGCCATGTTGAATTTAGTTATAAAATGCAATAATTTTACGAATGCATTGGTGTATCGTTATGAAACTTGGTATGTGTAATCGACTCCATGCCCTGAAGCTACTCAAAGTTGAGAAAGCGCCACCTGCTTGTCAGGAGATATGAGAAATGGCAATTTTTGCTAAGTATTTCTGAGCAGTTTCATCAAAAAAACTAAATGTCTTTACAGAGATGCATACAGCAGACAGAGTCGAACGATACCCAAA
The DNA here is from genome assembly GCA_018749465.1 of Paracanthobrama guichenoti. Lineage (NCBI taxonomy): Eukaryota > Metazoa > Chordata > Actinopteri > Cypriniformes > Gobionidae > Paracanthobrama > Paracanthobrama guichenoti. Next base: position 895,192 of record JAGHMJ010001908.1, read on the forward strand.
TTTCCCATGGCTGCCATTTTTAATTTAGTCATAAAATGCTATATTTTATGAATGCAATGATAGATCCCTTGGATCATGCCAAGAACATTGATCCCAAATGATAATAATCCCAATCCCAATTTTCACCAAATTTGGCTCAGAACATCTTCAGCCATTTTTTGCAAAAAGTTCTGGATTTCACATCAATTGACAAAACCGTTTTCATTTACAGTATCAATGAATTTGATGCCATGATGCCAAACTGTTTCTGAGGCTGTATCTCTGCAAGGCTCAAACACTGTATGTACAGTGTAACACTCAAATGTGCAGTGTATGAATTTCATACGGTTATTTTGCCATTCAGCCATTTCACATTACAGGTGTTTACATACAGTCCACAAGACAAAATACTGAATTTACATAAACCAGTTCAAAAGTTACTCTTGAACTGGATGGTCGGGGTAAACTGCACTTGTTTTGTCTTCCGAGAAACATGTAAATATCGTATGAAGCTATATTTCTTTAGTAGGTAAGTAGTTATACAGTCAGCCAGGTCACCCAGTGTGGGTTTATTTTGCAATAATGACCAGCTGACCAAATATTATCCCTTACATATCATACCAAACACTAACAAAGACTCACCATTGGTATTCCAATCTCATTGGTTTGGATGTACATATCAGGACAAATGACAGAGCGTGCAGCAAAATCCACACGCTTTCCCATCATGTGCTTCCTGAACAAACCATCTTTCTTCTCCAAGAGCTGAGAGACACATTCAAAAGAAACAAACATTATTTCCCACCTTCTGAGTTCATGCTGATAATCTTGAGTGGAACCATTGCGATCTGCCACACACTGACCTGACGGATGCCCGGTAACTTCTCAGTGACCACTTTGTCCATGTCGCTGTCGAACACGATGTTGACATGAATCTGCAGTTGGATCCAGGTGTTATAGAGCTTGTCTGTGAGAGTCAGTCCCGGGATGTGTATTAGGAAGGACTGATCTATCTCACAGGCCTCTGTGGCATCACCACACTGAACAAACACACATGGCACTTCTCATAAATAGGATGCGGACTGATGTTCGGTTGCCCATTAAGGGATTTTCAATAATCATTTGTTAACATAAATTCTTCTCACCTCATCCATCTCTGTCTGTCTGTCTTCATCTGCGTTGGTATTCTCAGCAGCGATTAGTGCAAGCAATTTCTGAATGGTGAAATTAGCCTTCAACACGGCCTGCAAGTTCACAGTCTGACTATTGGTGAACATCTGCTCTCTCAAACGACTGATGGGCCTGAACCTATAAAACACCACACAAACACACACAAATCATCCAGCCAAAGAGCTCTCTGTAAGAGGCAGAAACTATATGATCATCTTAAACAGGACATGAACTCACCTGCATGGAGGAACCATCAGCAAATCCAAGAAGAAAACTTCAGGATTGAAGCCCGTCTCCGACTTGCTCAAGTTAAACCCTGATAACAGATGCTTCAGGAAGAAACCTACAGAAAACACAATGATCCATTTCAGAAAACCTATTGCGTTTGCATTACGAGTCCTGGAAAAAAATGTGACTCGAGCAGTATGTAATGTAAAATGTATGTAATGAAATGTAAACTCGAGCAGTCTCACCCTCGTTCTCCCAGAGTTTGATGACATGCTCTCGCGCCACACTTGGAGTCAAGAATCCACGCTTGGCCAGCTGTGAATCATCTGGAAGCAAACGCAAAAAGATAAATCACAACCCATTCGGATTTTTGATATGGATGAAACTTCAGCTGTGTGTTCGTTACATGAGGCCGATCACACAGGTGTGATTATTGTGAGTCAAAGTTATAGCGCCACCAGCTATAGTGTGCACCTTTTCAAACTGCTTTGAAGTCACTCTCTCATTTTTACCTGATTTGCTTCAAACGTCATTATGATAATATCAAGACACTGCAGCTGTATACCAGTGAAAGGATTCTTGATATCGTAAATACTGTTTGCCATGGCAACACGTCAAAGTTTAATAATATTCTTGGGCGTTTTGAGACTATTAGCATGCTTGAAACTCGACACACGTCGCAGTTGTCAGCCAGTAGACATGGGCAAAGCCTTAGAAACGGGCATAGTGAAGGAGCTCAGTAGCGCCACCTTTTGACAAAAGTGGGGGCTTAGTTTGGCCTACAGTCACCAAACTCTGTACAGATATTGTTCTTATCGAGCCGGATAATTTTCTAATTTAAAGTCATTAGCTCCGACCAACAGGAAGTCAGATATTTTGGTTTGAATGTGAATTTTTTAATAATCAGGCTCTGAATTTTTAACTCCTCCTCCTAGGGGATTCACATGATTAACACCAAACTTTCTGGACATGGTGGCAAGACACTGAAGATGTTAAATTGAGAACGGTTACTGGATATCTCAAACGGTGTTGCTATGGCGAGCGATTAAATTAAAGACAAAAAGGTAAACAGCAAGAGTCTCGTATCTTGACATGGTCCTTTAACATTCACCAAGTTTAAGTGCATATTGGCAGTCGTGCACAAAACCTCCGGGGTAGTGGTGGCGCCGGGGCTTTGGCCCATCATCGCTGCTTGCAGCTATATTATTAAGTGGCTTACATTTTAGACACAATATTGCCTGTTTTTGCTCCGTTTCGGCAATGAAAATAGTTCCAAACAAAGCCACAGGACTGTTTTGAGTCTCTGAGCGACAAACGGCGGTGTTTCATTACTGAATGAACGAATCGATTGAGTGAATGATTCAATGGCTCACTCATTAAGAGAGTCAAATGCTTTGTTCCTGAATGAATCACCCGTTTGAATGAATCAGTTGAATAAATGATTCAATAACTCACTCATTAAGAGAGTCAAATGCCTAGTTCCTGAATGAATCAGCTGTTTGAATGAATCGGTTGAGTGAATGATTCAATGACTCACTCATTAGCAGTGACTCTCTGCCTCCTACTGGCGGTGTTTAAAGTGTGTGTTTTAAATTGTTTCATTCAGTTGTGCACGTATAACCGCAGGTTTAACTCATTCCTGTCCCTCTGAGCTCATTAAACATCTGTGTAAATGATCTGAATCCACTTCAGATGAGCTGAAGTGCAAACATGAATTTAGCTGAGAGTGGTTTCACTTGATTGGTAGCACATTAATCTTATTGAGTCTTATTATTATAATGGAATTTATTGATTAAATGGCACAAAAGATGATGCATACATTTAATGAGGTGTAAATGGCTTTATAAAGGTAAAAATCACTGTAAAAGATGATTTCACAGTCTGAACTCACCGGGCTGTTCTGAGCCTGAGCTCGTTGAATTTGAGAGGATGAGTTTGCAGTTGTGCTCTCGGCGCACAGCCACTCTGGCGCTTCTGAGAAACACACACACACACACACACACACACACACACACACACACACACACACACACACACACACACTCTTTCTCACAAAAGAACGAGGCTCCACACAAAAATCAGCAAGTATGCTTCACTTAAAAATGAGAGAATGGAGGAAAAAGTTGAGCTCCTCACCTGCAATTCGGACATTTCCTTGAACCCATGTGTATTCTCCAGAAACTGGTGATGAGACTGACCTTTTTCTCACAGATGTGTTTGGTCTGGAGTCAAAACAAATGTTTAAGATGCAAACAGAAAGTGCACAGAGACAATACGAACAGTGTAAAGGAGATGAGAAGGATGAGTTTCAGACTCACAGGAGCTTTGTGGTGCTGGCCTGCATTGGCTTTGAGGACCGGAGTGACAAACGCATCAAGAGTTGTTTGGATTTCTATGACGGACGGCTGAGCTTTGACCTCCAGCAGCTTAGAGAGGGTGACAAAAACACATAAGCACTTGGATGGCATGATCGACCTCAGTGAGGAGAGCGCTTTGACCCATTCTGACCTGATTGAGCACGCACTCCAGCTCGTACACCTCGTGTAGCGCGCCCACGTCCAGCAGCTTCAGCTGACCCAGCAGCAAATGAAGAGCCGATCTCGGACACGTCAGGTGGTGACATGACAGGCATGATCCCCGGATGAGCAGATATAATTTCTGTCAAGAGAATCGAGATTAGGGGAAGGCGGAAATTTGACAAAAATACAATGCACTTTATTTCGATGATCCACTTTACACATTCTGATAACTATTAATTTGCCAATTACACTATATTGACAAAAGTTTTGGGACGCCTGCATTCACACGCACATGAACTTTAATGCCATCCCATTCTTAATCCGTAGGGTTTAATATGGAGTCGGCCCACCCTTTGCAGCTCTAACAGCTTCAGCTCTTCTGGGAAGGCTTTCCACAAGGTTTAGGAGTGTGTTTATGGGAATTTTTGACCATTCTTCTAGAAGCGCATTTGTGAGGTCAGGCACTGATGTTGGACGAGAAGGCCTGGCTCCAGTCTCCGCTCTAATTAATCCCAAAGGTGTTCTATCGGGATGAGGTCAGGAATCTGTGCAGGCCAGTCAAGTTCCTCCACACCAAACTCGCTCATCCATGTCTTTATGGACTGACGCTTTGTGCACTGGAGCGCAGTCATGTTGGGACAGGAAGGGGCCATCCCCAAACTGTCCCCACAAAGTTGGGAGCATGAAATTGTCCAAAATGTCTTGGTGAAGCATTAAGAGTTCCTTTCACTGGAACTAAGGGGCCAAGCCCAACCCCTGAAAAACAACCCCACCCATAATCCCCCCTCCACCAAACTTTACACTTGACACAATGCAGTCAGGCAAGTCCCGTTCTCCTGGCAACCGCCAAACCCAGACTTGTCCATGGGATTGTCAGACAGAGAAGCGTGATTGGTCACTCCAGAGAACACGTCTCCACTGCTCTAGAGTCCAGTGGCGGCGTGCTTTACACCACTGCATCCCACGCTTTGCATTGCACTTGGTGATGTAAGGCTTGGATGCAATACTTTTGGCAATATAGTGTAGCTCTCAGAGTATTAGGTTAGAGTTCGGGTTGTAGAATAACTTGATGCAAAGTTTGTAGATGCAAAGTTCCATACAGTCAGTAGAATATGTCTAAAGTGGACCATGGAAATAAAGGGTTACCCAAAAATGTTTAATCAGACAGGATCATGATCTCATTACAATTCAACTGCTTTGTTTTTAAAGGGTTAGTTCACCCAAAAATTTCAATTCTGTCATGTCATTACAAACCCGCAAGACATTGACTAACACACATTAAAGATTTTTAAAATCAAATCTGAGAGATTTCTGTCCCTCCACTGAAAGTTTGTTCACCCAAAACATTCATAAAAAGATTGTAAAATAAATCCGTATTATGAATCGAGACGTTTAATCCAAGTCTTCTGAAGAGACACGATCACTTTATATGATGAACAGATTTAATTTAGGCTTTTATTCGCATGTAAACATCATTAACTGTTCATCAAGTGATCGCATCTCTTCAGAAGACTGATTAATGTGTTCGTTCACACAAAAATGAAAATCACCATTATTGGTTGATTATGATTTGACTGGTTTAACTTTAGTGTAATGCTGCTGTTTGAGCATAAACAACATCTGCAAAGTTACGACACTCAAAGTTCAAAGCAAAGGGAGACATGACACATGACATCACTAACCTAACATTTACATAACCCCGCCCCCGGGAACATGTTGAGGAGAGGAAGAGCTGTTGTAGTCGAGCACATTTGGGAGTCGCTCAAGCTGTCGTCTGATACAGTACGAACACAGATGCAATAGCATGTCATAAAGCAAGATGACAACATAAGTTATAACCGTAATTAAACTAAACTATCCCTGTTCTCTCTTCATCAGCAGATATTCTCTGCTCATCTCAAACAGTTCCTACAGCAGCAGTTTATAGATTATCATGACAGAATATGCTAATAAATGACTGAAGATCATTAACTCATAAACTCATCAACTATCCCTTCAGAAACGTCCTGTCTCATTCTACATGTTGTCTCTTCTTCCTGAGTCTCTCCATCATTGTCCGACTCCGGTTTGATTATAAAAGGCTGAACAGTTTCTGACATTATCAGTGTGTGTGTGTGTGTGTGTGTGTGTGTGTGTGTGTGTGTGTGTGTGAGTGTGTGTGTGTGTGTGTGTGAGTGTGTGTGTGAGGTAATCAGAGCTGCTGACATGAGCTCTTGAAGCTCCGCCCTCTTCTTGAAAGGGGGCGGGCGCAGCAGCTCATTTGCATTTAAAGGGACACAAAAATGGCATGTTTTTTCTCACCTTCAAAAAAACTGAAATTTTAACATGCTATAAAAATGATCTGTGGGGTATTTTGAGCTGAAACTTCACACACACACTCTGGGGACATCAGAGACTTATTTTATATCTTGTAAAAAGGGGCATTATAGGACCCCTTTAATCAATTAAAGGACAGACTCTTTCAAAAACATAAAAAAACGTAATGTTTCCAAACTTTTGACCAGTAGTGTAACTCGGATTGTGTTTGGCTGAAAGAATAATGTCAGGGAGACATTTTCATTTTTGAGTGAACTATCCCATTAACTCCAGATAAACACATGAAGTGTGTGAAACCTGCGAGGAGGACAGCTTACATCAAAGAAGACAGGGTTGTAGACGGGCAGTGACAGCTCTATGGTGCCGAAGTGTCCCGGACAGCCGTCATAGTCCTGCATGCAGGTGGAGCAGATCTCCTTGTGATCAGAAGGACCCAGCGCCAGGTCATACAGCCCATTCGGGGCAGCACTGCCCACACTGTCCAGCAGCACCGAGTTAGTGATCGTTTTCACACTCAGCTTCCTGTTACACACACAAGAGCCACCGTTATTATTTCTATAGAGCTTTATACTGTACAACACAGATGGGTTCAAAGCAGCTTCACAAGTAAATGGACATTAAAGGCACAGTATGTAATTTACTGTCTCTTACTCAACACAAAGGCGTGTCTTGACTCGTGAGTGGGCAGAGCTTTTATTCTGCCACTTCCACTTCTTCCGCTCATGCGTGTGTGTTTGATCATATCACACACATGTGAGTGTGTTAAAGTGATGTTATAATGCGACTCTGTGCGTTGGCTCGGCGCTACTATGAGACACTTGCTCACACTGCAGTGAGCGAGATCATATTAGGCATGGTAAAACATGTGCGGTAAATCAACAACACCAGATTTACACAGTAAGACCAATTAGAACAATGATTAGTTTCTGTCCATCAATGATCCAAACAGTGTCTAATAAAACACATCAGATATTAAAGCGGCTTTGTGTTGCCATGGTTACTACACAATAACACTAGAACGGATATGATGTCACTGATAGGCGACACAGTCCGTGTGCTGGTTAAAAATCACTGATTTCTCTGGATTTAAATATTCTTGGAAACATTTGGGATAATGCCAACGTCAACAAAAGATATAACACTGTTCTAGTGGATTTGGGATATTTTAATCCTAAAAACGTACATATTGTGCCTTTAACTAAGATAAATAAATGCTGTAGATGTATAGTTCATTCTTGGTTCATGTTAACTAATATTAACGACCAGTTACCAGTTCAGTTCAAAAACTGTGTAATCAATTATGAAGTGGACTACATTATTGATCTTATATTATTTTACTACTTACATTTGACTCAAACGTAAAGGAATGTTTTAAAACAGCATATGGGGCATGTTGTCACGAATCTCAACTGAATGTGTTGGCTATAACGGTTGGTGTCTTGCTAGTTCTTTAGCGGTGTGGTTATGTAGTTGTGCAAGTGTATTATTATTATTATTATTATGTATTACCTTAATTCCTCAACGGAGTACAAACCAAACGACATGCCCTCCAATCGCCTCCATGGTGTTTCTTTCGAAAACTGCATTTTCTTAATAAATCATGTACATTAGAATAGAAAACTGTGTGTTGCCCATGTGCGTCATGTGGAGCTGTAACACGTGGGAGCGTGTGCTGGACGAGCGGACGAGACCAAATCATACGGAGGGGGGTTAGACGGAAATATGGACTGAAGTAGAGACGCTGACCTAAGGAACAGTAGTGGATATTAATTATTTGCCTGTAAAACACCCGCATATTAATATTCTACGGGGTTGTATGACGAGTAGTTTAAAATATATATTATTATTGTTTGTTCAGATGGTATATCCCAACCGTACGAATGGTAATTAGTTTTAAACTGACAGATTTTTAAAATTCTGTTTGATTAAAGGGTTATTAAACTTTCTCATTATTATCATCCAGACGTCAATTATTTTTTTCAAACCGCGTTTGAAATAAATAATAAAAAAACCGTTGACAGTTTGGTCACATGACGCGTGTTACTGTTCTCAGCGCTGATGCGGATGGACCAATGACAGCCGAGAGATGTCCTCCGTTGTTTTGAAAGCGGCTGGTTTCCGCTCACGCACTGTGTGGTGTCATGGCGGCCTCCTGTTCGCAAGCTCTCAGGCATCATGCTTGTAAGAGTAGCAGAATATTGCGCATCCACCTGCAGAAGTCATGGCATAACAGGTAAGAAGAATGCACAAGACCAGTGCCTTTTTATTAAATCACATATTTGTCATTTCAATGCATTTAAAGAAATGACTGGTTGTCTCTAGGTCATTTCAAGGGGCTGTACGTGTCAGCTCATATTTGCAAATTATTAATAACTTGTCAAGTTTGACTAGAATATGAAATGTTTGATGAATGAAAACGCTTATTATGGGGTTTGATTACAGGAGTTTTGCTACAGATCAACCTGCTGTTTCTTCATTAGGTTTGACAGCTCTTTTCTTTTTCTAAATAATTGTAGAATTCATGTGATTTATTAAATTAATATGTTTTCTAATCAGAATATTTTTAATATATATATTGTTTTTTTTTTTTTTTTTAGAAGAAATAGTCATCCCAAAGAAGAAAACATGGTATGTACTGATCAACACATCACTCATGTTTTTCGTTATAAGTAATTCAATTAAAGGCACAGTATGTAATTCTCCGTCTCTTACTCAACACAAAGGCGTGTCTTGACTCGTGAGTGGGCGGAGCTTTTATTCTGCCGCGAGCGCTTCCTCTTCTTCCGCTCATGCGTGTGTGTGTTTGATCATATCACACACATGTGAGTGTGTTAAAGTGATGTTATAATGCGACTCTGTGCGTTGGCTCGGCGCTACTATGAGACACTTGCTCACACTGCAGTGAGCGAGATCATATTAGGCATGGTAAAACATGTGCGGTAAATCAACAACACCAGATTTAAACAATCAGACCAATTAGAACAATGATTAGTTTCTGTCCATCAATGATCCAAACAGTGTCTAATAAAACACATCAGATATTAAAGCGGCTTTCAGTTCACAACCTCACCACTAGATGCCGCTAAAACTTACACACTGCACCTTTAAATAAAGTTGTTGTTGTTATCAGGAGTAAAGAGGCTGTCTTACAGGCACTGGCATCCACGGTGAACAAGGTATGTTAATCAGACGACTCTAACATCCATGTTAAAAACACATTGTCATCTAATATCATGTAAGTAAAGTTACTGTGTGTGTGTGTGTGTGTGTGTGTGTTCTAGGATCCTACAGCATCCGATTACAGATTCCAGGATGATCCATTTCTCACTCCAAAGACATCATTAGATTTTGTGAGTATATGCTGCAAGTTGTAAAGAAGTGCACAATCATGAAAACACACACTGACCTGTCCATTTCTCCCGCACAGAAATTATTTTCCTTGTCCCAGGAGTCGGGCAGAAACGCTGCCAAATATTTCATCAGTAAATACCCGAATTACTTCCAGAAAGACTACGCCCATCCTCATATTCCCGTGAGTGTCCTGTCCAGCGCTAGTGTCTGAGGGTTTGCTCGTGAGGGCTTGTGAAGTATCTGTTGTCTTGTGTTGGAAGTGTTTGATGCCGGAGACCCTGGAGGCTCAGATAGAGGAGGCGTCCGAAGCTGCGCTCGCGGAGAGGATTCAGCTGAGGAAGGTCAGAGCCGCTGTGGATCTGTACGACCAGCTGCTGCAGGCCGGTGAGAGAGAGACCAGGCAGTGTGTGTGACTGATGTACAGCGTGTGTGTGTGTGTGTGTGTGTGTGTGTGACCGATGAGTGTATTCTGTGCAGGTACATCAGTGTCTTTGGATGTGACCAATGATCTGCTAGATCTGATTTGTTTCTATGGAGCCCGTGATCCCGCACAAGAGAATGATCCGGAACAGAGGAGTGAAGAGACGGTAGGGCCGCTCACGCCATGTTATGTGGAGAACGTAATAGTTTGGTGTCAAAGTCCCTCTCTATATCCGTGTCAGTGTTTCTGAACTCCTGATATACTCCGTCACAATATTCCTCATTATAATAATTCATACTCTGAATAAAGGGGCGGGGCCTGCTTGAGTTAGTGGTGTGTTGAAACTGGTGGTTATGGTGAGGGGGTGGGGCATTTTCCAAACACCAATCACAACACACCGCTCCAGCCGACCAATCAGAGCACAGTGTGCTTTTCAGAAGGCGGGGCTTCATAGAGACAGGAAGTTAACAGAGCGTTACTGACAGACTGGGAAGAGAGGAGCCGCAACAATGGAGAATATGAGGAAATAATCAACATTCAAGCAGGAAAACCTGCTCTAGTAGAGCCAGAACACAATTAATGGCTTCTTTAGCATAATTTCAGCTCTAAAATCAGTTTGGAGAATGCGTCAATAGTTAATGTGACTATTGAACTAATACATGCCTCCTGAGACTGATGTGTAATGGTGATTTTTCTCCATCTCTGTCCCATGGGAAACCCCAGGAGGACGTCCAGGATGAACCGCAGACTAAAAAAGGAAGAGGACCAAAAGCCTCGGACTTAGTGAAGGCCACCTGGAAGTGAGTGAGGTTCATGAATCCGATCATAACTCCAGTAGATCAGCTGTTCTCTGTGTGAATATACAGTAATGTGTGATTTATTCCTGTGAATTTTAACAATACACAGTCAAGAAAATGCACTGTCACGTCATTAGAGGTCTGTTTGTTTCCCACAGAGAGAATAATGATGCTGAGCGGATCTTTGCGCTGCTGTCGGAGCCGAACACGCGTTCATACAGCGCTCTGATCCAAGGCATGGTGAAGGTAACGTGTGCGGGAGCTCATGCGTTTCTGTACTAGTCTGACGGCAGACTGACCGTGTGTGTGTGCTTGATTTGACAGTATGGCGCTTATTCCAAAGCGTTCAGCACCTACACTGACCTGCTGAACAACCGGCTGACAGGTGAGCGCCTGCTTCACGCTTCAGACGCTCGTTCTAGAACTCGGATTTGTTTTTTAAAGAAGATTGCATTTGTGTCGCTGCAGCTGACGTGCACATCTTCAACGCCCTGATCGCCGCCGCCCCAGAAGTGCAAGAGAAATACAATGAGAAGTGGGAGCTGATAGTGGTACGTGAGCGGTATGTGATGTTGTGTAGCAGCTCTCTCCAGTCTCCTGTGCTTCAGTGTGTGTGTGTGTGTGTGTGTGTCCGTAGGATCTGTTGAAGCAGATGGCAGAGCAGAAGGTCAAGCCCAACCTCCTGACGTTTAACGCTGTCCTGAAGGCTTTGAGGCGCTGTGGCGCTTTGGGCAAATCTCAGGCCTTTCCAGTGATCAGTGAGATGAAGGCTCTCTCCATTGGTCCGTTCGGTGATGCGTATACAGGAAGTGAAGTGGTGTATGCTTGTTTATTTTAGTGTGTAATCGATTCCTTTTCTTTTGATTTCAGACCCCAGTCTGGCCTCTTACAGTCACGTGCTCAGCATATTCTATAAAACAGGTCCTTTGATATCTTAAAATGACAATTCTCTCAAGTTAAAATGCATGCATGTACACGGAAACACATGATCATGCATTTCCCATCATGCTTTGCTCTGCAGGTGCCCCAGTTCAGGGCCAAAAAGACATTCTACAGGAAGTGATGTACGAGGTGTCAGGAAAGAGCTTTACTCCTCAGGACCCTGATGATGGTATCTGCTCATTGTTACTGCGGCGTTTGATTAATCGGGCCTGTCCTAATACACACACTTGTGCTTGACCACTTCCTGACGTATTTCCTGTATTTGGCTCAAGTGTACAAGTGGGCATGAAGACTGCAAGTGTCCCACTTAAATGCAAGTAAAGACACATTTTTACTTTCATTACGTTGCACTTTAAAAGAAACTTTTAGGAACCGGAACAGATGCCAGAATTTAATTGTGGCGCTTCTAATTAAGTTATTAAAAAGTAGTTGCAAATTTTTTACAATACACATACTGATCTCTGCACCAATAAAATGTGCAACATTTTATGTTTTGTAAACCAATCACAGCAGACTGGACCATCTAACCAATCAGAGCAGAGTAGACCAATCACAACAGACTGGACCATCTGACCAATCAGAGCAGAGTAGACCAATCACAACAGACTGGGCCATCTGACCAATCAGAGCAGAGTAGACCAATCACAACAGACTGGACCATCTGACCAATCAGAGCAGAGTAGACCAATCACAACAGACTGGACCATCTGACCAATCAGAGCAGAGTAGACCAATCACAACAGACTGGACCATCTGACCAATCAGAGCAGAGTAGACCAATCACAACAGACTGGGCCATCTGACCAATCAGAGCAGAGTAGACCAATCACAACAGACTGGGCCATCTGACCAATCAGAGCAGAGTAGACCAATCACAACAGACTGGGCCATCTGACCAATCAGAGCAGAGTAGACCAATCACAACAGACTGGACCATCTGACCAATCAGAGCAGAGTAGACCAATCACAACAGACTGGACCATCTGACCAATCAGAGCAGAGTAGACCAATCACAACAGACTGGACCATCTGACCAATCAGAGCAGAGTAGACCAATCACAACAGACTGGACCATCTGACCAATCAGAGCAGAGTAGACCAATCACAACAGACTGGGCCATCTGACCAATCAGAGCAGAGTAGACCAATCACAACAGACTGGGCCATCTGACCAATCAGAGCAGAGTAGACCAATCACAACAGACTGGGCCATCTGACCAATCAGAGCAGAGTAGACCAATCACAACAGACTGGACCATCTGACCAATCAGAGCAGAGTAGACCAATCACAACAGACTGGGCCATCTGACCAATCAGAGCAGAGTAGACCAATCACAACAGACTGGGCCATGTGACCAATCACAGCAGACTGGGCCGTCTGACCAATCACAGCAGACTGGGCCGTCTGACCAATCACAGCAGACTGGGCCGTCTGACCAATCACAGCAGACTGGGCCGTCTGACCAATCACAGCAGACTGGGCCGTCTGACCAATCACAGCAGACTGGGCCGTCTGACCAATCACAGCAGACTGGGCCGTCTGACCAATCACAGCAGACTGGGCCATGTGACCAATCACAGCAGAGTAGACCAATCACAGCAGACTGGGCCAATCAGAACAGAGCAGGCTCTTGGAAAGGCGGGGTTTAGAGAGACTGAATCCTTTATCAAACTCTTTCAGAGTCTGTGAGGAAGGAGCTGATTCTGCAGTGGATATTATGAGAACATGTGATTAGTCTTCCACACTTCCTGTCACATGCATGTGCTTTCAAGTGGTCAACGCTGCAAGTGTGGGTATTAGGACCAACCCTAAGCATTTACAAGCACCTCCAGACGAAACTACAGCACTGAATCACACCTGTATTCTGTTTTTCAGCACAGTTCTTCATTACCGCCATGAGAATCGTAAGTGCACTTAAACTGACGGCGCTTTATGGTGAATGCCACGCGAGTGTGATGTGTGACCCTGTCTGGCGTCTCTCTCCAGTGTCTCGACACCAAGGACATCGAGCAGGCGTACAAGGTCCATGAGCTGCTGGGAGTCGGAGAGAACTGGAGACTTCTGGGGAATGATTTAAAGCAGAACATCTACTAGTGAGTAGAATCCTGCAAACTCATTATTTAAGAGCTTTTCCTATCAATTCTTCTCGTGATGTGACGTGTAAGTCTATCCCTCACAGCCTCGTCTGCGTTAGCCTCAGGTGTGTGTGTGTGTGTGTGTGTTTCAGCGCGCGGTTCTTCAGTCTGCTCTGTCTGATGGAGCACATTGATGTGGTGCTGAAGTGGTACAGAGATCTGATTCCCTCAGTGAGTGACACACATCACACGCCGCTTCATGCACGCTGGATAGTCACATGCATTGATATGATGCGATCTGGTTTCAGGTGTACTACCCCAGTTCTAACGTCATAACAGATCTACTCCGAGCACTCGATACCGACAGCAGACTGGACCTCATCCCGCAGATCTGGAAAGGTGAGCGGCTGATTTGTTCATTAGGGGCCAAGGACTGAAGGTGTGCAGTTCTATGGCAGCCCATTGAACCGTATGGTGAAAAGTTATGAAATTTGGCACACAGACAGAGGACAGTCTGAACATTAGCCACACCAAATCTGGAGTCTCTAACTCAATCCCTCTAGCGCCACCAACTGTCCACTCATGGCTCGAGACAATTCAACTGCACACTGACGTTATTTTCCGTCATTTTTTTTTCTGCCAATTGTCTCGAATGTCTCCTCGACCATTTGTCCGATTTGCATGAAAATTGAAGGTCACTCCGGGGGCCTGAGTGACCTCAGAATGTCCTATAAATGTTATTTTAATATCTTAAAAACCAAAGCAGCACAAATGAAAATTTTTTACAGCACAGACGATTGAGAGTATTTTGCCGACGTTTTGCGTAGGGTGGGGGGCCAACTTCACGCAGGTACGTGAGGCTATATCTCCAAAACGCTTAACAGTATTCAGACCAAACTCGGTGTGTGTTATGACAACCACGATCTGAGGATACCTGCACAGTTTCAGCGCAGCGCCACCTACTGGTCAGGAGATATGAGAATCTTTTGCTTATAACTGCTGAAGGTTTGGCCGTGTCGAATGATTTTCCCATATCAGACATTTTGTGCATCGGCCATTTTGAATTTATTTTGTAAAATGCTAGATTTTACGAACGCATTGGCGTATTGTAACGAAACTTGGTATGTGTAAATGGCTCTATGCCCTGAAAGCACTCAAAAAGTTGAACATTATAGTGAAATTTAAACAAAAATGCTAATGCTATTATTTTTGCCTATTGTAATGAAACTGGTCTTGATGGATTCCTTGGGTCATCCCAAGAACAGGAAGAGGAAGTCGGCTGAACTTGCCATTTTGATTTTCAAACTGGAGTCGGATAATCTTCAGACCATGCTGGCATAAAGTAATGGAGTTCATGTCAATAGACAAAACCGTTATTGATTTAGTGCATCAACATTTCATGACTCTTTCACACTGCACACGTAAGCAGTGCATTGTTCAGTACACCGAGTTAACATGAGTTAACACATTTCACCATGCGAGTGAGGTGTTCTGTGTTTCAGTCACCATGACATTACCTGGGATAAAGGTAAGTAGAATACACAAAAGAAAACGCACCATTTCCAGGAGTTCTGGCCCAAACCTCAACGGCCTGTTCAAATGATTAACACTAGCGGTATATCTTCACTTTAATCATGTGAACTAGTGTGAAACGCTTTGGCATACTGACCAAACTTTGTGCGTGTCATCTTCACATTACTCAGACCACAACATCAATGTGATCACAGCGCCACCTATTGGTCAAAAGTGAGAAGTAATTAAATCATATTACTAGTGATTCTGTGTAAGATTTCTCAGCATTATGAATATCAATAATGTCTTGCTCCATAGATATCAAAACGTTGGGTCATGCCCACAGGCAGAAGCTGGTGGAGGAGGTGCTGACGCTCATGGCCAGAGAGAAGCACGGTCAGGAGGTAAAACCGCATCACTGCTGGCCGATGCATTGGTTGACGCCTGTGATTTTAGTCCTTAAGTCTAAATTCTGTGCTTTGTCTGTGGGTTATAAAGCCAGGTTCTTTTGTCTTTTTAGTTAATTGAGAAATGTTTGAATGATGAGTTAATTTAGTGTCCATCTCAGTGTCGGTCTGTAGTAAGTGTGTGCGTGTGTTTCTGGACAGGTGCAGGAATCGTTCGCTGACTGTGCGCTGGACATTAAGAGAATGTACAACACCGGTGACCGCGGCAAGGTTATGATGAGCTGGACGGCCAGTTCTCTCAGCAACGTCATCTCCATTCTGCTCGCGGCTCGGAGGAGACAGGACGCCTGGTAACGTCTCTTATGGGATTCTCTAATGTGATCAAGATCAAATCGAGTTATAAACGCCTCAGATCTGTTCATTTCACGTCTCTTCATTCAGGGACACACTGAAACTCTTCAAAACACACAATAGAGTTCCCAGGTAAGATCCCACTCGTTTTTCCAATGACTTTTTCAGTCATTTGTGATTTTGCTTCACTAGGAAAAAAAAACAAAAGATATATATAAGTATATTGACTGTAGAAGTTAATGTAACAATTTTTGCCCCATGCACTATACACTGATCAGGCATAACATTATGACCTGATATTGTGTTGGTCCCCCTGACCCGTCTCTGATGGACTCCACTAGACCCCTGAAGGTGTGCTGTGGGATCTGGCACCAAGATGTTAGCAGCAGATCCTTTAAGTCCTGTAAGTTGTTAGGTGGGGCCTCCATGGATCAGACTTGTTTGTTCAGCACATCCCACAGATGCTCGATTGGATTGAGATCTGGGGAATTTGGAGGCCAAGTCAACACCTCAAACTCGTTGTTGTGCTCCTCAAACCATTCCTGAAGCATTTGTGCTTTGTGTCAGGAGCATTATCCTGCTGGAAGAGCCACAGCCACCAGGGAATACCGTTTCCATGAAAGGCTGTACATGGGCTCAACAATGCTTAGGTAGGTGGCACGTGTCAAAGTAACATCCACATGGATGGCAGGACCCAAGGTTTCCCAGCAGAACATTGCCCAAAGCATCACACTACGTCCGCCGGCTCACCTTCTTCCCATAGTGCATCCTGGTGCTATGTGTTCCCCAGGGAAGCCACGCACACGCACCCGGCCATCCACGTGATGTAAAAGAACACGTGATTCATCAGACCAGGCCACCTTCTTCCATTGCTCCGTGGTCCAGTTCTGATGCTCACGTGCCACTGTTGGTGCTTTCGGCGGTGGACAGGGGTCAGCATGGGCACCTGACTGGTCAGCGGCTATGCCGCCCCATACATAACAAACTGAGATGCTCTGTGTATTCTGACACCTTTCTATCAGAACCAGCATTAACTTCTTGAGCAGTTTGAGCTCCAGTAGCTCGTCTGTTTGATCGGACCACACGGGCCAGCCTTCGCTCCTCACGTGCATCAATGAGCCTTGGCCGCCCATGACCCTGTGGCCGGTTCTCCACTGTTCCTTCCTTGGAGCACTTTTGATAGATCCTGACCACTGCAGACCGGGAACACCCCACAAGAGCTGCAGTTCTGGAGATGCTCTGACCCAGTCGTCTAGCCATCACAATCTGGCCCTTGTCAAACTCGCTCAAATCCTTACGCTTGCCCATTTTTCCTGCTTCTAACACATCAACTTTGAGGACAAAATGTTCACTTGCTGCCTAATATATCCCACCCACTAACAGGAGCCGTGATGAAGAGATCATCAGTGCTGTTCACTTCACCGGTCATAATGTTATGCCTGATCGGTGTATATGAAATGTATGAATGTTCAGACTAACCTGTGTTGTGTTGCTGTGTCAGTGTGGAGCTGCTGAGCCAGTTCTTGGCGTGTGTGAAGGACAGCGGTGATGTGGATCAGGCCGTGGAGCTGGTGCAGATCTCCGCTGGCTTCTGTCTGCCCGACACACCCAAACTCATCCAGACGCTCCAGCAGGAGTTTGAGCTGTCAGAGCAGCACAAGTATGTGACGTGTTTGAGGATGTTTTGGTTGAATTTGGAAGAATCTAATTGTAATCTGGTCCTCTTGCAGGAGCATCTTATCCGATCTGGAGATTCAGACCTTTAACAGCGATCACAGCAGCTGAATATCTGTCGGCATGTGCATCTCTTCATCTTCTGGTGTTTGGTACATGCATAGCTATAACTCTACATTCAGATAACTCAACTCAATAAAAAATCTTCACTGGATTCATGCTCTAATGGCTTCGTGGTCTCGTGGTTTTTTTGTCCAATATCTCCAGTGGTGCTGATCAAACACAGGAATGCAGTTCATTAAATTAGGAAATGTCATCTATAATAGACGTAACTGAAATTTGTCGTAGTCCTTCTATTTTAATATTGCATATCAATGGTTGTGTTGGAACAGGGGTAATAAGAGCATTAGTCTAGCTTAGGACGCGAGACCCTTCTACCGTCTCCGAACAACACCACATGCCGAGGATTGCAGATGTGAACGAGAAATAAACCGCATGACGCCCGAGACAGGACAGCCAACTGTCCTCGCAGTGCCTAACCATGTTCCACAACATCACTTCATCATAAAACAGAGTCTCGAGTCTCAGACCTTCCCAATGATATGCATTTTGTCAAGGTTACAAAAAGATTCGATAATAAAATACTGCAGTAATTTGTGTAATATGAAACATGACACCGCCCACTAAGGGGAGGAGCCTGCTAAAAGGTTTACAGAACTGTTTGGATCAGTCGAGTGTTTAAGCTTTCGATCCTTCCTTAAGATGATTAAATACAGCTAGGTCCATATATTGAAACTCCATGCCCCGCCCATTAGCGATTCAGGTAAACGCGCTGTATGTTTGCGTACTGGCTCTGTGTGACGCCAGAGTAGGATGAAGACATCCAGCTTTAATTCAAGCGGCTGAACAGAAATATCATCTGAAGCGTTTGGGAATTGCTACCTATTTTCACAAATGCAAGTGGACAAATTAATATAATCATAAATAAAATGTGCCTTTTTAATATTTTGTGGAGAATCCTGTCTGGGACTCATGGGTTGTTCGTGGGTCTTTCCGCCTTTAGCTGTGTCTTCAGCTAGGGTTGAGATCCGGTGATTGACAATATTCCACTCCTTTTCCTTTAAAAAATCCTGGGATGCTTTTGCGGTGTGTTTTGGGTCCGTCTGTACTGTGAAGCATTGGCAGTACATCACATGATCAATAAACACCAGTGCCATCACACTCTTACAGATGATGGGGTATGCTTTGGATCATGAGCGGTTTTCTTCCCATCATTCTGGTGCATGTTGATCTTGGTTTCATCCGCCCAAAGAATGCTTTTCCGGAACCGGTCTGGCCTTTCTGTTCTTGAGGCTTATGAATGTTATCTTGTGGTGAGCCCTCTGCGTCTGCTCTCGATCGTAGACTTTGACAATGACATGCCGACCTCTGGAGAGTGTTCTTGGCTGGATGTTGTGAAGGGCTTATTCCTTACCGTGGAGAGCACCCACCGCTGTTGTCTTCCATGGACGTCCAGGCCTTTTTGTATGTTGCGGAGCTCATCAGAGCATCCTGTTAAGTCTCAATGTGCCGAACTGTTGCTTTGGCCACTCCTAGCGTTCCTGCCATCCCTCCGATGGATTCGTTTTGCGTTTGAAGCCTAACGGTGGCCCGTTTCACGCGCATGGAGAGCCTCTTTGAGCGTTTGATGTGGGTTCACAGCAGCAGCTTCCAAATGCATAGGCCTGACCTTTAACCTGTGCAAGTCAATTGTCCAATTACTTTTGGTCCCTCGTAAAAGGGGAGGCTACATATGAAAGAGCTGTAATTCCTAAACCCTTCCTCCAGTTTGGATGTGAATATCCTGAAAATTAAACTGATGTTTATTAAAAACTCCAATTAAACTCCTGATAAGGGTCCGGAATGACATTATCAAGTATATACTTTACATCTTAAATGTCTGTGGAGGAGCTCTGACCTCATCAAGTAACGTATTACTCTGGTACCATTTCCGCCTGGATTTGGCCGACCCAAATTGAAAGGCTTCCCATACCCACATACACAATTTTGGTGTCATTTTACAGGAAACCCTTTGAAATTAGATAAAACGCTGCTAAACGTGATAAACAAGTATGTGTATGTTGTCTGAGCTGTAATAAGCCTGTGAGCTCTAGCACCCTGCAGACGGTTTCGCCTGTTTCCAGCATAAAACTAATTTTGTGACACTGGGATATTGCACCACTGTATATGGGCAGACTTGTATATTGGAGAGATCTGGGTAGGCTTTTTTCCATTATTTGCTGCCATCTAGTGGAAACAGACAGAACTGTCTGCAGGGTGCTAGAGCACACAGGGCCTGAAATATACACTTTCAACAATGAGTTTATAAGCAAACCTTTATAACCTAATGAGGTTAACAGCTAAAATAACAAGAATTGTGCCTGTGTCCAAATATTCACAGACCTAACTGTATGTAATGGGAAAAGGCAATAAAAAAAGTGGGACATTGACAGTTAACGTGTTAAATCAAACACTTTTGCTGGTGCCTTTAAGATTTCTATGCACACAGTGAATTTGTGAAGTGCACCTTCATCCTTCAATAACAGCCTCATTCGTTAAATCTTCACACAATCTGCGGAAAAACATGCCGCTCAGTTATGAGTCTGGCTCCTTGGTTAAAAATACTGGAATGCAAAATGAACCCCAACTAAACTCAGACATGCAAATAACTGAGATGCCACTCTCGTCAACAACCATGATTTATTGATCTCCAATACTGAGTGAGAGAAGGGCTGATTATTCTCAGCAGTCTGGGTTAATAAACAACCAGTGAATATAACTTTGAAACTGAAGCGTTACATGTGCACCATGACCAGGTTCCCATCAGTGGTTCTGACCCGCCCCGCCGAACGCACGTCTGATCCGTGCGGCATATACACCGAGGAGCGCCACTGCCCAGCTCAACAAAACCCGCACGTGAGGAACAACTACTGGCTGTTCTGGATGGTAGGCCACTTAAGAATTGTTTCAAGGGCAGAGACTTCCTGCAAAAGTGCTTTGGACAGAGGAGAAACTAATTTTTGGCTAGCACGCAAACTATTTATAAATTAATGAGATGAGCGGAAGGTTCTGTTAACAGCGGGCAAATGACACTCCTCGTAATTTACATATCTCAACAGAGTGGGTGTGGCTAAGGGACCTGTGTGGTGCCCAATCCTACGGCGTTAGCATACGCCGAGAGCAGGCTAATCACCTGCTTGGTTTCTAAAGTGAGCCGGGCTTCTTTGAGCCAGTCCTGCGCAACACGCTGCGACTCGCCGCGGAGCTGGTTGATGAACTTCGCGGCTAGTTCCAGATCGCCGCGCTCGATGCTGTAAGTGGCGTAGGCCAGCAGCTTGAACGTGTCGAGATCTTCGGCTGCTAGTTTAGCAGGTGGCGCTTCTTGCTTCCTCTCGAACAAAAGGACGGACTGTAGGTAGGACAGGAAGTACTGGTAAAGGCTGTTGCGGGTCTCGTCGATGAGTGCCACGCGCCGCGCGAGCCGGCGGACGTCGTAGAAGCGCGCGAGGAGGGAGGCTTCGCTGTAGATCCCTCGGCTGAGAGACTCTTCGGGAATGGCGGTGGCCAGAGCCTGGGCGAACTCGTTCTCCGCGCAGCTCTCTTTGATGCCGCGCACGGCGCCCTCTAGAGGCTCGGTGGGGGAGTCGGCACCTGCTGACTTCAGCGTGTAGTTCAGAGCCTCTACAGAAAGCCACAGCTGGTGAGCCTTACGGGCCTCTTCCTCGGCAGTCACATGACCTTGGAGACAGAAGTGAAAACATCAAATCGAAGGTCAAACAGAAGATTAGCCTCAGCCGAATGTGTTTGGCTTACTGTCGATGGCCTCCTCGATGCCCTTCAGACGGGCGTATGCTGCGTTCATGTCCAGAGTGAAGGTGTCCAGCTGTTCTTGAGTCAGTCTGCGGTAATGCGTTTCCTGCTCCATCATCTTACTGCTCAGGACCTACAAACACACACAACATCACCCATTTAGATAGATCATCTCTATATATCACCACCATATTGGTATTGGCCGATATATGTTCATTTTTAAATGTAAAGCACTTTCTGTACCAGGCTGTAAATGTGTTTCTGCTGTAACGTTGGGCATTTTAAAATGGTGATCTATGGGACTGACTCTTCTGGAGCCTGTCCCTAGTGGCCAGTGGATGAAGTGCAGTTTAAGTCACTTCCGTGGCTTACTTAACTGTTGCCGCTTTACTCATGCCACATTAAAGAGACACAAAAAACACATGTCTACACCACTAGCCACACCAAATGGATCGCTAAATATAAGGAGTGTTTCAAAAACAGTGAAGAACTCCTGTAATCACTGAATGATATGCAGATGTACCTCCTGGGCCTCCTCGCGCAGCTCCTGCTCCTGGACCTTCAGCACGTCCCGCAGGTGATCGGTGTGAGCAGCAGCCTGACGGCGCAGCTGTGTCCTCATCTCAGCCTCCATCACCTCACGCACCTCCTGGAGCTGACACACACACACACACACACACACACACACACACGTTCAGAATGAAAGCACGCTTTGGCGCTGACGCACAGGGTGCGCGCGGGGGACACAGACCTTCTTCTCCTGCTGCAGCCTCATGTCCTCGCGGCTGTGCTCCAGCGCAGACACCACGGCCCTCTCCAGCGCTTTCTGATCCTCCAGCTTCTGCTGCTCCAGAGCCGTCTCGATGTGGATCTGCTCCCTCACACGCTGCTCCGCCAGCTCGCGGTTCAGCTGGTCGATGCGCCGGTGCGCGTGAGCGATCAGAGAGTTCAGGTCATCCACGCTCAGCTTTCCCGCTGACAAACACAACAGAACAGGTGGTTGTGGTTTCGTTTGACACGATTGGACGAGCTTCTGTGCTCTTGCACGCAAACAGACAGCAGAGGAGCGGACGGCGACCTTCAGATGAACTTTAACTTGACAACTGAAAATGCAACACTCAAAACTGTCCTGACATCTTTTGTTTTTATTTAAAATCTAACAAACTTCTTTGAAGTGTGTTTATGCCATCTTTCATTACAATGTCCCTCACACACAGACACACTCACACACACTCGATCGGATCATGAGTGGACGAGGGAGACACATCCCCGTTCACACCTGGTGTTTGATCGTCTCTTTTGTCCACTTTCAGCCACTTCTGTCCTGATTTCTTCAGTCTATGGGTGGTAAATGTACAGGCTTTTTCAGATCTTTCCATCTAATGGACGGAATAAACTCACACAATTTCCATATGAATGACCGGAGACGCCGGAGAAACACACGGAGAGCATCGGCTTTAGTTTCTGCTCGGACAGACTCAAGACCAGCCGAACGCTGTGAGTGTGTGTTAGAGATCAGGAATGGAGAGAGAACATTGTGCTCGGGACGCTTCTCATCTTCACACCAAACTTGGGTCTCCAGCCGAGAGTTTAAATCACGTCCCATAATGTTTCCGCATTAGGGCAGCGGGCGGAGAGTAGCGGGTCTTTAGTGGCTGTTCCAGCGCATTTGACCACATCTACACTACGACAGCAATGCGTTTAACTGCCTCTGGAAGTGGACCAGAGTGGACACGCTTACACCTGTAGAGTCGTCCACTTGAGATCCGATCGAAGCGCATCTCAATACCAGGATCACAGGTGTGTGTGTGTGTGTGTGTGTGTGTGTGTGTGTGTGTGTGTGTGTGTGTGTGTGTGTGTGTGTGAGAGATCTTACAGAGTCCCTTCCAGTTGGCCTGGATTTCAGGTGTGATGTTGGCGAGCTCCTGCTGGAACTGAGCTTTGGCTTCATTCACCAGCTCACTGTACTGAGACACGACCTTCGCCTCGGACTGCGCCATCTGCACCTGCACAAGAGACACACAGCTGTTACACACTCCCCACGGGACACACTGATGTGTCTCTGAGTATAACGCTAAAGGGATTACAGGCTCAGTTCTCATTTATACGAGCGGTGTTTCTCTAAAGCACATTAATACAGTCAGATTAAGATGCTTACCCTGGTCACTACTTTGTCCAGATCCACAATCATGCTGTGCAAGTTCTCCTCCGCGGCCAGGATCTGGGGTCTCGCCGCGTCAATCTTGGCTTGTTTTGCGCTGTTGATCACTTCACGGAGCTTTTCAAGCTGTCCTCTAATTATACACGAAACAGAAATAAACCAAACACACACGATTAAGCCTCTCTGTGTGTTATGACAGTATATTCCATTAGACGTTAGAACACACACAGACATTTAATTTCTAGCAAAAATGACTAGATGGCGATAAATCCCACGCAACATTAACATGACGGCCTCAGTCAGTGTCCAGCTCTGTGTGTAATGAAGCAGGCCTCACTTGGCTTTGAGCAGGGCATCTCCTGCCTCGTCCACCGCTCTGGTCCTCTCGCTCAGAGCCTCGTTCAGAGCTTTCCACTGAGCCGACTTCTCATCTGGAGGAGTCTGAACACACACACACACACACACACACACACACACACACACACACACACACACACACACACACACAGGAGCATGTTATGACCAGCAGAAAACAGCTCGTCTTAGCCTCAGACGTCACACACAGGCCGCACACACTCGAGCTCAGCGTCTGATGCATATTGGTCTGCATATTGGTCTACTCTGCTCTGATTGGTCCAGTCTGCTGTGATTGGTCTACTCTGCTCTGATTGGTCAGACGGCCCAGTCTGCTGTGATTGGTCTACTCCGCTCTGATTGGTCAGACGGCCCAGTCTGCTGTGATTGGTCTACTCTGCTCTGATTGGTCCAGTCTGCTGTGATTGGTCTACTCTGCTCTGATTGGTCCAGTCTGCTGTGATTGGTCTACTCTGCTCTGATTGGTCAGACGGCCCAGTCTGCTGTGATTGGTCTACTCTGCTCTGATTGGTCAGACGGCCCAGTCTGCTGTGATTGGCCTACTCTGCTCTGATTGGTCCAGTCTGCTGTGATTGGTCTACTCTGCTCTGATTGGTCAGACGGCCCAGTCTGCTGTGATTGGCCTACTCTGCTCTGATTGGTCCAGTCTGCTGTGATTGGTCTACTCTGCTCTGATTGGTCAGACGGCCTAGTCTGCTGTGAT
This sequence comes from Paracanthobrama guichenoti, assembly GCA_018749465.1. NCBI lineage: Eukaryota > Metazoa > Chordata > Actinopteri > Cypriniformes > Gobionidae > Paracanthobrama > Paracanthobrama guichenoti. The sequence continues at coordinate 920,023 of JAGHMJ010001908.1, forward strand.
TGGTCTACTCTGCTCTGATTGGTCAGACGGCCTAGTCTGCTGTGATTGGTCTACTCTGCCCTGATTGGTCCAGTCTGCTGTGATTGGTCTACTCTGCTCTGATTGGTCAGACGGCCCAGTCTGCTGTGATTGGTCTACTCTGCTCTGATTGGTCAGACGGCCCAGTCTGCTGTGACTGGTCTACTCTGCTCTGATTGGTCAGACGGCCCAGTCTGCTGTGATTGGTCTACTCTCCTCTGATTGGTCCAGTCTGCTGTGATTGGTCTACTCTCCTCTGATTGGTCCAGTCTGCTGTGATTGGTCTACTCTCCTCTGATTGGTCCAGTCTGCTGTGATTGGTCTACTCTCCTCTGATTGGTCCAGTCTGCTGTGATTGGTCAGACGGCCCAGTCTGCTGTGATTGGTCTACTCTGCTCTGATTGGTCAGACGGCCCAGTCTGCTGTGATTGGTCTACTCTGCTCTGATTGGTCAGATGGTCCAGTCTGCTGTGATTGGTTGCCTGTGTGTGTATGTGTGTGTTCACCTGTGAGTCCATGGCTTCTTTGAGTTTGTCTGTGTGTGCAGTGATGGCGGTCAGTGCAGCCTCCTGGGCTCCGATGGCCTGCAGAGTGATCTTAGCTGAGCTGCCCAGAGTGTCCTCCAGTCCAGCAGTCAGAACTTAAAGACGCATAAGAGACTTCTTTCAAACACATGAAAAACTCTTATCAACTCCAAACTGGTTGATCTGTGCGTCCGACTCACCTGTCAGTGCATCCTGCTCCGCTCTATCCTGTTGCGCCAGTCGAGCGGTCACTTCCTCCGCGGGCCTCTCCGTCAGCGCCGGCTCATGATGAGTGCACTCCTTACACTCTTCAGCTACACACACAGACACAAAACACACAGTCATTACAGCGCCACAATACAATCATATCTTTCTCAAGCTGTGAGAGAGAAAAAAAAATTAGGTGATGTGAAATAATGAATGAAAATAAATACATCTTTCTAGTGCGCTGTCTTCACTGGCTGCATGCAAACACACACACACACACACACACAAACGAACAATGTCCTCTACTGTTTGTACAACTAACAGGCCAATCTGATTCATAACCTGATGTATGTTCATTTCCAGATGATCAATTCTCAAACTAACATTCAAGCATATTTGGCACAGAGCATAAAAAATATTTAAAAAAAAAAAGAGCATACACATTTGTTAGTTATTGGGAAAGAACACTGGTCAGCACATTGTGTTAGTAAAGAACTGAAGAAAAACAATGAGCACAACAGAAGACGTTAGCATGAGTCACATGATAAAACTGTGAGGATGTACGGAAAGGGATCGTGAAGGTGTGACGTTGAACAGAGAACATGCAGAGAGGACGAGACACTGACACCATCTGCCCAACAACTGATCCGATGCAGACAAACAGGACGTGGATCAGTTGTTAGAAGCAGAAGACGGTGTGAATGATCCGGTGCTGACCTGCCGTCGTGTGGCCCGCTGGGCTTTCGTCACTCGTACCCGGCGCGGGCACAGAGGGCACGTCGCTGATAGCCGAAATAATGTGAGCTGCCTCTGCTGAGGCTTCTGCAACAACAGTAGGACTCCATGAGAAAGAGAGATCACAGAGACGTGGCAGCAGATCCTTTATCATTCGCTCTTGCAGGTTCAGGATATGATTAGACATTCAGCTGATGTGTGTGTGTGCGCACTTTAACACTCAAACCACCCACCCTGCATCCCAATATGCACACTTCCCTACTATATAGTAGGTGAAAAACAGCATGTGAATTGAGTAGTATGTCCTAATTCCTAACTATAATGGCATCCTGGCCTAAAATACACTCATAAAGCCCTCACTACTCAAGATAAGGGCAGAAATACCTCTGTATGTCTCTATATTCATATAGTTTAATATAGTTAATCAATATCACACGAAGAGTGCCGTTTATTCTCCAGATATCCGCACGATTACAAATGTGAGATTGATTTTATACAACCGTTCAATAAACAAGAAGTTAATATTCCGCAAGTTATATTTTAGACACAGTATTGCCTGTTTTTTCACAAAGAAAAATTGTTCCAATCAAAGCCACGGGATTGTTTTGAGTCTCTGAGCGACACACGGCGGTGTTTCATTACTGAATGAACAATTCGGTTGAGTTAATGATTCAATGACTCACTCATTGAGAGTCAAATACTTCGTTCCTGAATCAGTTGAGTTAATGATTCAATGACTCACTAATTAAGAGAGTCAAATGCTTCGTTCCTGAATGAATCAGCCATTTTGAATGAATCGGTTGAATGAATGATTCAACGACTCACTCATTAGAAGTGACTCTGCCTCCTACTGGCGGTGTTTAAAGTGTGTGTTTTAAATCGTTTCCTTCAGCGTTTTGTGTTTAAAACATCAGCACATTATTTGTGCATGTATAACCGCAGGTTTAACTCATTCCTGAATTTTGGCACAAAAGATGATGCATACATTTAATGAGGTGCAAATGGCTTTATAAAGGTAAAAATCAATGTAAACGTACTGTAAGAGATGATGTGTGTCACTGCTGTGAACTGACCACAGAATATGAAGAATATCAATAACTTTAGGAGTCAGCTGACCACAGCAGTGCTAAACCTGCCAACACAAACACACTCACAGAAATACTGTCTAATTATCACTATTGAGAAAATCACAGAAAATATTGAGATATCATTTGTTGTCAATATCACACAGCCCTAGATTGAAAGTGACTTCTGTGTGAGCTGTGCTTCCTACACCTGACCTATTCACTAACAGGGAGCGAGAGCTGCTAGAGTCTGACTGTGAGGAAGTGTGTGCGTCTGGCTCACCCTGGAGCGTCTGTGCCGGTGCTTCCTCTACCGCAGCTGGAGCTTCCACAGGTGCTGGATCAGACTTCTTGGCTTTGGCTTTGGGCTGCTTGGACTCCTTCGATGCTTCTGACACGGAGGAGATTTGCAGGGGTTCGATCTTTCCCTATTAAAAGAACAATCTCTAAGTATTTGTTCATCACTGATGGCCTACATCCATCTGACAGAGTCTGAACACATCAAAGACGGTCTCTGGTCTAAGAACAGAACACAGGAAGAGTAAAAGTGAAAGTGGCAGCAACTCTTACTGGTTTCTTGTGTAAAGGGAAGGGTGGAGGATGGGGCGGCCCAAGCGCCATCTCAAACACTTGATCAGAGTAAGGAACGCTCTTCTCTACGTTAGCACGAAACTTCGGGTCCCACTTGGCATAAAGGATCGTACCTCCAACACCGCCACCGACCGTCAGAAGACTAGCGGCCACTATTTTCCCAGCAGAAGATCTGTGGTACAAAAAGCCTGACTTCAGATGCATAATCAGTTATAGATCAGTTCTCCTAGTTCTTTAGGTCTGGGCCAAAACAGAAAATTATACATTTAGTCCTAATTCACTTAGCGTTCACACTGTCATTTTTAACACCACACCTAAATATACAGAATAAAAGGCATAAGGATGAGGTCACAATCTGACTGGATGGCTTTTATGACGCTTATCTGGTGGCACCGGGGTTCATTTGGAAGCTTGTTTGGCACCGGGGTTCGTTTGGAAGCTTGTTTGGCGGCACCAGGGTTCGTTTAGAAGCTTGTTTGGTGGGACCAGGGTTCGTTTGGTGGGACCAGGGTTCGTTTGGAAGCTTGTTTGGTGGGACCAGGGTTCGTTTGGTGGGACCAGGGTTCGTTTGGAAGCTTGTTTGGTGTGCACCAGGGTTCATTTGGAAGCTTGTTTGGTGTGCACCAGGGTTCGTTTGGAAGCTTGTTTGGTGTGCACCAGGGTTCGTTTGGAAGCTTGTTTGGTGGGACCAGGGTTCGTTTGGAAGCTTGTTTGGTGGGACCAGGGTTCGTTTGGAAGCTTGTTTGGTGGGACCAGGGTTCGTTTGGAAGCTTGTTTGGTGGGACCAGGGTTCGTTTGGTGGGACCAGGGTTCGTTTGGAAGCTTGTTTGGTGTGCACCAGGGTTCGTTTGGAAGCTTGTTTGGTGTGCACCAGGGTTCATTTGGAAGCTTGTTTGGTGTGCACCAGGGTTCATTTGGAAGTTGGTTGGTGGGACCAGGGTTCGTTTGGAAGCTTGTTTGGTGGGACCAGGGTTCGTTTGGAAGCTTGTTTGGTGGGACCAGGGTTCGTTTGGAAGCTTGTTTGGTGGGACCAGGGTTCGTTTGGTGGGACCAGGGTTCGTTTGGAAGCCTGTTTGGTGACACCGGGGTTTGTTTGGAAGCTTGTTTGGTGACACCGGGGTTCGTTTGGAAGCTTGTTTGGTGGGACCGGGGTTCGTTTGGAAGCCTGTTTGGTGACACCGGGGTTCGTTTGGAAGTTTATCTGGTGGCACCAGGGTTCGTTTAGAAGCTTGTCTGGTGGGACCGGGGTTCGTTTGGAAGCTTATCTGGTGGCACCGGGGTTCGTTTAGAAGCTTGTTTGGTGGGACCAGGGTTCGTTTGGTGGGACCAGGGTTCGTTTGGAAGCTTGTTTGGTGGGACCAGGGTTCGTTTGGTGGGACCAGGGTTCGTTTGGAAGCTTGTTTGGTGTGCACCAGGGTTCGTTTGGAAGCTTGTTTGGTGGGACCAGGGTTCGTTTGGAAGCTTGTTTGGTGGGACCAGGGTTCGTTTGGAAGCCTGTTTGGGGACACCGGGGTTCGTTTGGAAGCTTGTTTGGTGACACCGGGGTTCATTTGGAAGCTTGTTTGGTGGGACCGGGATTCGTTTGGAAGCCTGTTTGGTGACACCGGGGTTCGTTTGGAACTTTATCTGGTGGCACCAGGGTTCGTTTAGAAGCTTGTTTGGTGGGACCAGGGTTCGTTTGGTGGGACCAGGGTTCGTTTGGAAGCTTGTCTGGTGGGACCAGGGTTCGTTTGGTGGGACCAGGGTTCGTTTGGAAGCTAGTTTGGTGGGACCGGGGTTCGTTTGGAAGCTTATCTGGTGGCACCGGGGTTCGTTTGGAAGCTTATCTGGTGTGCACCAGGGTTCGTTTGGAAGCTTGTTTGGTGGGACCAGGGTTCGTTTGGAAGCTTGTTTGGTGGGACCAGGGTTCGTTTGGTGGGACCAGGGTTCGTTTGGTGGGACCAGGGTTCGTTTGGAAGCCTGTTTGGTGACACCGGGGTTCGTTTGGAAGCTTGTTTGGTGGGACCAGGGTTCGTTTGGAAGCCTGTTTGGTGTGCACCAGGGTTCGTTTGGAAGCTTGTTTGGTGGGACCAGGGTTCGTTTGGAAGCTTGTTTGGTGGGACCAGGGTTCGTTTGGTGGGACCAGGGTTCGTTTGGAAGCCTGTTTGGTGACACCGGAGTTCGTTTGGAAGCTTGTTTGGTGGGACCGGGGTTCGTTTGGAAGCCTGTTTGGTGACACCGGGGTTCGTTTGGAAGTTTATCTGGTGGCACCGGGGTTCGTTTGGAAGCCTGTTTGGTGACACCGGGGTTCGTTTGGAAGCCTGTTTGGTGACACCGGGGTTCGTTTGGAAGCCTGTTTGGTGACACCGGGGTTCGTTTGGAAGCCTGTTTGGTGACACTGGGGTTCGTTTGGAAGCTTGTTTGCTGGCACCAGTGTTCGTTTGGACGCTTGTTTGGTGGGACCAGGGTTCAGATGGCAGCGTTCACACTCAAATGAAGTGCACTAGCCAGCATTTGTTTTAATCAAACATGCCAGGTGTGAACACACCCTAACATACATTTCAAAGATGTCTAATACACTATGTGTTAAAACCCAACATTTTAAAATAAATAAGTCAGCAATATGATTGTAAGCTTGTGCGTAGCCGGAGCCTCCAGCTGTGGTGTATCTGCGGCAGTGCTGAAACGGATGGCCCGATACTTTACCACACTGCAGAGAAACAAACAAACACATCATCTCACATGCACTACATCCCATCATAAACTACAGTATTCAATACAGAAGCAATAGCTTCCTTTTACACAGAACACAACCACCGTTTTACATCAATTAATAAAAAATAGCCACTCGTTTCAGATTTGAATGCTGTTCAGTTAAAGCATGTTTGTGAATTTTAAAGGTGGATGGACACTAAAAACAAGAAATCATTATTAAACAACAATAAATGAATGAATGGAAGGACAGCCGACTAAACACTAGTTTCTATAGTCTATGTCTATAGTACGACGGTTGAAAGTGTATTTATTAAAGCAGCTGCTTTCCACAGCATCGATTATTCACGCGTCATGTACACAAAAGCGTCAGGGAGAACACGACAGCGCTCGTGAGGGAAACTTTCCCAACTCACGGACAAGGTCACGTCCTTCTATTGGACAAAACCAATAAACGGGACTGTACGGGGATTATAACTATGATTCAAATGTTCTAAGTGAACATGACGACAGTAAAATACTGTTGAATGCAAATAAAAGTGAATACGTGTAAAACTAACGACATTTAGACAACTGGGTGACAGAAAATATGAATTACACAAAGCCCGCCCGTATTTACGCCAGTGTACATGCTAGGTTTTCTATTGGTGGAGGGAGGCGCCACTCACTGAATTGCGAGATTTCATTGGCTCGACGGATCTGCCTATCATATTGTAAACGCCTCTTTCGACCTCACGTTACGTCTTTGACGTACAACGGCGTTCTATACCGGTGCGCCACCTAAACAGCAAATAACTAACCTCTCAGCTAGTGAAATCATCAACTCATTAAGAAGTTTAGTTTAATATACTCGCCGGTTAATTAAATAAATACCCAAGGGGTTACTATTATACATAATTTAGCGCGTGAGAGACGTCGGGCCTCGCTGTGGGTCACTGAATGACCGCTCGCGCTGATAATAAACTCACCCGCGCCGCTGCACGCGCCCCTTTCCAACACACGCGCAGCATGATTCCGAGTCCCGGACTGAAGATCAGGAATATGCGACCGGTTTCAGCAAAACATCATAGACGTGACCAACCTCAACAGCAACTTCGCCCCAGCACACACTGTAGATTAGCTCCAGCACTGGTGCGCGTAGTGACAGGGCAGCGCATGCGCAGTAGGCACGCCCAACGTCAACGTGCGTCACGAGTTCATACGCAATAAATATTCAGATATTGTCCGTGATGCGGTGTAATTATACACTATTAACTAACTACTTTATATAGGGTTAGGGTTCGGTTGAGGGTTAGTTGCGTGTAATTATGCATAATTTAGCGCTATTACTACGGTAACCACATGTAACGTGTAACGCACACGGTAAAATAGCGTTACTAAAAATATTTTAGTTCATTTTTCGATGTTATTTTTGATTAGAGTGGTGGAATTTAAGCAAATCTCACTTGAGATTGAATTTTACCGTAAGGAAAAAATATAGACTTTTTTTTATATTTATTTATTTATTTATTTATTTACATTGTGCCGTTGTTTTTAGCACAATTAAGCACATTTCCCTAAATTCTCATAACCACAATGCAACATGCTGGTCTCATTGTCACCAGTACTGTAATATGGGGGAAATACTACAGTAACTGCATGCATCACTGTAACCAAAATACCTTTCTGTCATTTTTTCAATTTTATTCTTGATTACAGTGGTGGAATTAAAATTGTACGCATTTTACCATGAGACAAAAATATATATATTTTGCATATACACTCACCTAAAGGATTATTAGGAACACCGTACTAATACTGTGTTTGACCCCCTTTCGCCTTCAGAACTGCCTTAATTCTACGTGGCATTGATTCAACAAGGTGCTGAAAGCATTCTTTAGAAATGTTGGCCCATATTGATAGGATAGCATCTTGCAGTTGATGGAGATTTGTGGGATGCACATCCAGGGCACGAAGCTCCCGTTCCACCACATCCCAAAGATGCTCTATTGGGTTGAGATCTGGTGACTGTGGGGGCCATTTTAGTACAGTGAACTCATTGTCATGTTCAAGAAACCAATTTGAAATGACTGGAGCTTTGTGACATGGTGCATTATCCTGCTGGAAGTAGCCATCAGAGAATGGGTACATGGTGGTCATAAAGGGATGGACATGGTCAGAAACAATGCTCAGGTAGGCCGTGGCATTTAAACGATGCCCAATTGGCACTAAGGGGCCTAAAGTGTGCCAAGAAAACATCCCCCACACCATTACACCACCACCACCAGCCTGCACAGTGGTAACAAGGCATGATGGATCCATGTTCTCATTCTGTTTACGCCAAATTCTGACTCTACCATCTGAACGTCTCAACAGAAATCGAGACTCATCAGACCAGGCAACATTTTTCCAGTCTTCAACTGTACAATTTTGGTGAGCTTGTGCAAATTGTAGCCTCTTTTTCCTATTTGTAGTGGAGATGAGTGGTACCCGGTGGGGTCTTCTGCTGTTGTAGCCCATCCGCCTCAAGGTTGTGCGTGTTGTGGCTTCACAAATGCTTTGCTGCATACCTCGGTTGTAACGAGTGGTTATTTCAGTCAAAGTTGCTCTTCTATCAGCTTGAATCAGTCGGCCCATTCTCCTCTGACCTCTAGCATCAACAAGGCATTTTCTCCCACAGGACTGCCGCATACTGGATGTTTTTCCCTTTTCACACCATTCTTTGTAAACCCTAGAAATGGTTGTGCGTGAAAATCCCAGTAACTGAGCAGATTGTGAAAAACTCAGACTGGCCTGTCTGGCACCAACAACCATGCCACGCTCAAAATTGCTTAAATCCCCTTTCTTTCCCATTCTGACATTCAGTTTGGAGTTCAGGAGATTGTCTTGACCAGGACCACACCCCTAAATGCATTGAAGCAACTGCCATGTGATTGGTTGATTAGATAATTGCATTAATGAGAGATTGAACAGGTGTTCCTAATAATCCTTTATGTGAGTGTAGACATGGAAAACGTTCATATTTATGGTTACATTTTATTTTACGGTGTTATTGTTACAGTGTAATTATATTTAAGTACTGAGCAATATTAATGAACTACATGTACTTACTTTAGGGCTAGGGATTGGTTTAATTGCATATAATTAAGCATAATTTACTGTTATTAATACGGTAAGTACATGTAACGTGTAACAGACACTGTAAAATAAAATGTCACCATATTTATTTACATTGTGGCGTTGTTTTAAGCACATTTCTCTAAATTCTCAACCACAATGCAATGTGTCATTCTTATTAGTACTGTAATATGAAAATTAATAGCACCGCAATAAACCATACAAACGTCAATAATAATTGTAAATATAGTGTGGAAGTTTCCTGCATGTAAACACTATAAATTCTGCAATAATTAATGTGTGATAACTCATATGTGCTATATTATAGTTGAATACACAGATCAATCAGGCACTGGACAAAACGGAGCAGACCCACACTGTAACACCGGTGAGAAAACTGGACTTTATTGAACGTCATTACAGGTATAAGTTCCCTAATCACTTTTAGACTCGAGTCAAAGGGGTGAAGTCTGCATTAGTGTTAATGGCAAAATGCCGCTCAGAAATAATAAAAACGAACATGCTCCAACAAGACAATAACTTAAACTGCAGATGGAGCCATGAGGAATTGCATGTCGATGCCGAAGCCATTTTCAGTTGTGCACAGGGCAGTTTTATTCAAGTTATGTAAAGCTATCACTTCTTTTCCAAAATAATAATATCATATGCACATGCCCAGAGTGTTAATCCTTTATATAAAGACTCACGTCTCCTCAATGACAGATGACTCAGATTGGGAGACACACTGAACACAGATGTGATTCTCAGGAACATTGGGATTGTTCTTCTCGTCTCACTGGGATTGATGATGAGTGCTACAACAGAAACTTTACCCTTCAACATTTTATCATTTGCTTTTTATTCAGCTTTTAAAATCTATAACTCTGTTTTTTTTTCTAAATACAAGGCATTTGTGTGGACGCTTGTTTCCACCACAGAATAAAAAATACAGAAGGCAACTTTTTAATCTCACAATTCTGACTTTTTTTGTGTGTGATAGAAACAAAATCGCGAGCTATAAAGTCACAATCGCGAGCTATAAAGTCACAATTGTGAGAAACTCGTAATTAGAACTTTTTTCCCTCAAAATCGCGATCTATAAAGTCACAATTGTGAGAAATGAGAACTTTTTCCCTCAAAATCGCGAGCTATAAAAAATCGCGAGCTATAAAGTCACAATTGTGAGAAATAAACTAAACGTAATTCAGACTTTTTTCCTCAAAATCGCGAGTCTATAAAGTCAATCGTAATTCAGACTTTTTTCCCTCGATGAGCTATAAAGTCACAATTGTGAGAAATAAACTCGTAATTCAGACTTTTTTCCCTCAAAATCGCGAGCTATAAAGTCACAATCGCGAGCTATAAAGTCACAATTGTGAGAAATAAACTCGTAATTCAGACTTTTTTCCCTCAAAATCGCGAGCTATAAAGTCACAATCGCGAGCTATAAAGTCACAATTGTGAGAAATAAACTCGTAATTCAGACTTTTTTCAAAATCCTCATAAAGTCACATTGTGAGCTATAAAGTCAAAATTGTGAGAAATAAACTCGTAATTCTGACTTTTTTCCCTCAAAATCGCGAGCTATAAAGTCACAATTGTGAGAAATAAACTCGTAATTCTGACTTTTTTCCCTCAAAATCGCGAGCTATAAAGTCACAATTGTGAGAAATAAACTCGTAATTCGGACTTTTTCCTCAATCGCGAGCTATAAAGTCACAATTGTGAGAAATAAACTCGTAATTCGGACTTTTTTCCCTCAAAATCGCGAGCTATAAAGTCACAATCGCGAGCTATAAAGTCACAATTGTGAGAAATAAACTCGTAATTCAGACTTTTTTCCCTCAAAATCGCGAGCTATAAAGTCACAATCGCGAGCTATAAAGTCACAATTGTGAGAAATAAACTCGTAATTCGGACTTTTTTTCCTCAAAATCGCGAGCTATAAAGTCACAATTGTGAGAAATAAACTCGTAATTCGGACTTTTTCCTCAAAATCGCGAGCTATAAAGTCACAATTGTGAGAAATAAACTCGTAATTCGGACTTTTTTTCCTCAAAATCGCGAGCTATAAAGTAATATATATGCAATAATAACCTGGCAGTTCTGACTCTCAAAATGTAGATATAAACTCAAAACAGTTTATCTTTCCCCTCAGAATTGGACTTTATAACTAGCAACTTAGTTTATTTCACGCAATTCTGGAAAAAAGTCAGAATTGTGAGATAAAAAGTCACAATTACCTTTTAAAATGGTTTATTCTGTGGCGTAAACAAGCTTCCACACATTTAACCCAAATCAAGTTTTTTTTCCCCTTTTAAAAAAAAATTATTGGGAAGTATGCGTTTTAATTAAACACTGTGCAAGTTAAAACCAAACAAAAACCCCAGGAGCCAATGTTATGAATCTAAAGACTAAAGATGAACACATCAAGTCGTTTGTTTTTTTCTTCTTTTTAAATAAGTGCAGGAAGCGAGACGTAAACGGGTCAGACGAGGGCTATTCGGGTTCCAGCGGTTCAGTCGGCCGTGGTCTTGCAGGTCTTTTCTTGTACGACGGCCACCGGCACACGGGGCAACAGTGCCGCCCCCCAGCTAGCCAGACCACAATGCACTGCTGGTGGAAAACATGGCCACATGGGAGACCCATGACGAGGCAATCCTTCTCAAAGTTCTCCAGACACACGACACACTCGGTGCAGTGGAGCATCCCACTAGGCCACTGAGACCAATCCGTGTCCTGCTCCGACTCTTCTGAACGACAGCGATGCGCTTCCTGCTCCCCACCGGAGTCGCCGTTCGGGTCGGTCATGGGTGTGTGCCGGCGGTCGTGCTCCACTCGGTCGGACGCCGCCAGTCTGAACTTCCAGGTGGGCAGGTTCTTGATGTAGTCTGTTGGAACAAGCGGGTGAAGCCAGAGATCCGGGAATGCCAACCTTTCCAAAAGGAAGTTGGGATCGTCATCCCAGTCCGACTCAAAGTTCTGGAACGAGGCAATGGGATGCACCAGGTAGCTGGTGTACCAATCCCAAAGACTTGACAGCCACTCCAGGTTGTTGGCGTTTTGGTCCTCATTGCTGCATCTTCTTTTCTTCTCGAAGTAGTCGATGAGTAGGCCGTGGGCTAGATAAGTGCTGAGGAAGAGCGCTGGATGAGACGAGTAGAAGGTCCAGTCGGCCCGCACCCACGAGGCGATGGTAGTGGTGTCTGCGTAGCGCAACAGCTTCAGGCTGTACTCGTAAAAGCTATCCAAGTATGGGAGCTGCAGAAAACCAAGGATGGGCAGCCAGGAGATGATGAGTAAGGAGTTGTAAGTGCCTAGTGTGCTGATCAAAACCACAAAGCGCTTTATAGTGGCTCCCTGCGTGATGAAAAGGTCCATCCAAGCCATTAGATTGACCATGACCAAGCTCAAAATGAACAAGTCGTTGACTTCCGGCTGCACGGAGCGAAGGAACGCGTCCATGGCGTGCAAGGAAACGAACTCCCCGGTGCTGTTGCCGTATCGGTAGATGCCTTCTGGTGTTTTGAGGATGTACGAGGGCGTCTGCCGCACCCCGATCTCCTCCAGACAGGTGGTGTTGTCCCAGTCGCGCACGTCGACGAAGATGAACTCGATGCGCCCGGTGAATTTGATGCTGAGCGCTGAGAAGAACGCCGGGGGCTGGAGAAGTCTGGCGAACAGGAACATCTTGACCGGCTGCTTTTCCATCTGGTACCAGTCCTCCATTAGCTGCTCGGAGAAGCGGATGGTTTTGATGCGAGAGGCCACGTGCGCAGTCATCCATTTAAAGATGTGCTCGGTTTCGATGCGCCTGCCGTTGTACTCCTTCAGCATGACCTTCCCTTTGGACGCGTAGGTCTGCGGGACAGACATGATGAGCGTGGACTTCATCCAGCCCCGCTTATGGCAGTACCTGACAAGAGGGAATCACAAAATGCATTTATTCTGACAATGACACCATATTTTGGATTTCTGAATTCATACAGTTCACATATTTCCTGTGTGGCTTCAGTAAAAATATGCCCTGGGATGAGTCTAGTGATAGTTCACCCAAAAATGAAAATGACTCCCCCTCAGGTCATCCCAGGTGTTTATGACTTTCTTCTTTCAGACAAACCCAATCAGAGTTATATTATAACATATCCTGGCTCTTCCTAGCTTTATAATGGGAGTGAATGGGGGGGCACCCATCCTTTAATTCCCATGGCTAAAAGACGAGACCAAGGTCATCAACATGAAACAGCATTGGAGAAAAAAGATGAGACTAAAATAAATAAAACTTTACCCAAATCTCAGACTGCTGTATCACAGTGTTCATGTTTGTGGCTGCCAGATGTTTTTTAGTCTGTTAATTTCTACCCGGAGTTTTACATAATTTTTCCAATCGGACAGCCATGGGCACACTCTCTCTCTACACTGCGGAATGATCTGAAAACACAAGGTCAGAGATTCTGCTTAAATTAAAAGTTATTCCTTTTCATGTAAATCGCTCACTCACTTGTCCGAGTAAAACATTTGCTTGTCCAGAAACTTTTATTTATTTTGTGTTGTAAATATAATTTATTCTGAAGTAGGTTCCGTTCAGGAATGAGGCAGCTGTTTATGAGCGAGTCATTGAGTCGATTCACTCAGGAATGAAGCAGCCGTATATGAACGAGTCATTGACTCAAAAGATTCGTTCAGGACTGAGGCAGCTGTATATGAGTGAGTCATTGAGTTGATTCGTTCAGGAATGAGGCAGCTGTTTATGAGAGTCATGGAGTCGAGTCGTTCAGGAATGAGGTAGCTGTTTATGAGAGTCATGGAGTCGATTCGCTCAGGAATGAGGCAGCCGATTATGAGCGAGTCATTGAGTCGCTTCGTTCAGGAATGAGGCAGCTGTTTATGAGCGAGTCATTGAGTCGATTCGTTCAGGAATGAGGCAGCCGTTTATGAGCGAGTCATTGAGTCGCTTCGTTCAGGAATGAGGCAGCCGTTTATGAGCGAGTCATTGAGTCGATTCGCTCAGGAATGAGCAGCTGTTTATGAGCGAGTCATTGAGTCGATTCGTTCAGGAATGAGGCAGCTGTTTATGAGCGAGTCATTGAGTCGATTCGCTCAGGAATGAGGCACGATTCGCTCAGGAATGAGGCAGCTGTTTATGAGAGTCATAGAGTCGATTCGCTCAGGAATGAGGCAGCTGTTTATGAGCGAGTCATGGAGTCGATTCGTTCAGGAATGAGGCACGATTCGCTCAGGAATGAGGCAGCTGTTTATGATCGAGTCATTGAGTCGATTCGCTCAGGAATGAGGCAGCTGTTTATGAGCGAGTCATTGAGTCGATTCGCTCAGGAATGAGGCACGATTCGTTCAGGAATGAGGCAGCTGTTTATGATCGAGTCATTGAGTCGATTCGCTCAGGAATGAGGCACGATTCGTTCAGGAATGAGGCAGCTGTTTATGATCGAGTCATTGAGTCGATTCATTCAGGAATGAGGCAGCCGATTATGAGCGAGTCATTGAGTCGATTCGTTCAGGAATGAGGCAGCCGTTTATGAGCGAGTCATTGACTCGACCGATTCGTTCAAAACGCAGAATCATTCAGCAATGAAACACTGAGTGTTGCTGTGAGATGCGTTATGGTTCTTCTGTGATCTTGGAATTATGTTCGCTGCTGAAACAGAACAAATATTGCATCTAAAATATAAGTGACTTAATATTAATGACTTTTTATTGAGCTGTCATATGAAATCAGTGTCACACTGTGATGGTACTCAGCACTCTCGGTCGTGTGATGTCGCTTAACTGTATCGTATGTTATAAATATAAAAACTTACCGTGGTGTGTGACTGAGTTTCCATTTCTCCTGGAGAGGCTGCGCGAGCGTCAACAGCTCAACCTTGTTACGGTCAGTACGTCACACGTTATATTATCCACTAGCGATCGCCTCTTACACTAAACTAATGCAGAATCACTCGTGTTTTAGTGATTCCCTAGTTATTTTTGTTAATCAGGATACTATACTATAATGTCGAGCCCTGTTGCGATTATAATTTTGAGCACAATAATCCTTATTATCGGTTTAATCATTATGCAGCATGACGAAAATGTGTTTTCACTGACTAAAACTAGACTAAAATGCCCAGACATTTAGGCCTGGTTCCACAGACAGGGCTTAGATTAAGCCAGGATTTGGCCTTAGTTCAATTAAGTAGCTTTTATTAGCGTGCCTTGACATAATTTAAGATATGCTTTCAGTTAAAACAGCTTAAACGTGCATTTTTGTCTGGGACTGGCTACAGTTATACATACACATGCCATACTGGGTTGATCAGTTTACAGGAATGTGAAAACCAGCCAGCTTTCAGTTGCTAGACGGATACGGCTGAGAATGTGAGTCATGTCTTACCGTGAATCACTTGAGCAGTTGAAAGTGCCTGTTCGAATGCCAAACTGGGAGACTTTCTGCACCATTTTGCCCCAGTTGGCAGTGCTCAACAGCGGGTTTCGGTCTTGGGCTATTACCTAGGAATCGGAAAATGATCTTTTAAATATACACAGACACACACACACACACACACACACACAATATGCATTAAATGTTATAGTTTATATAAACAAAAAAGGCATGTCTCCAAAATTAGCATTCATGCCCATTTTGGATGAACGGCTCATTTTGCGGCAGAAACTGATTCTAAATCTTGTTGTGTTTGAATATGAGAACAGGATAGAGACATTATTTCAGTGAAATGAGTAGGCAGTGCTTTCAGTTTCTGTACCACCTTACAATAAACCCACTGTCGTGTGGAAAAACTGCACGAACAGAGTCTGTTCTGAAGACGTGCGAGTGAAGAAACAATGAGCAGTGTTGGAGTAAGGAGTTATGTAATCAGATTACTTTAAGTAACTAGTAATGTATTAAGTGCAGAGGAGTCGCCTGTGAGCATGATGGGTATTGTGGTTCTGCACTAAATGTGAGCATTTGCTCATCTCATTTACGCCACACATTAGGCATTAAATACTACTACTCTTTGCTGCGGAGCGTTTGCACCGGTCCACTGATAGGCGCCTGCATTCAAACGCTCTGTGTATCTGTGTAAGCGTCCTGGGTCCACATTTCATTCGGTAACATTAGGCCGTTTTGATTTAGATGCTGTTTAATGTTGATAATGGCATGATATTTTACATGCTTCTATCACTTGTTTCTGCTTCTCCTATGTTTTGATCAGGAGATTCTGAACTCTTTCAGAAGATGTGTAACGGCACCCCCAACCGTATAGAAGCGAGAACATGTACAGTATCGGTTTTAACATTAAGTGACATGCACATTAATGTCAATTAAACATTAAAGTCGTTGTACAAATACACCACCCGTAGATGTTCCTCAGCTGCCTTGAGCTTTGGTTTATCTTGCGCTGGCCGGCGTGCATGCAGCATCACGCAAAGCGGCATTCGTCACATACGTGCTTCTCGCTATAGCGTAAAAAGGTGGAGGGAGGCGAAGTAATAAAAAAATGCACCGAGCATTCGTGTGTGTGCTTGCGAGTGCGAGCACAAGCGTGTGTGTCTATGTGTGCGTGCAAACGCGTTTGCGAGCACTTGCATGTGTGTGTGCTTCCGGGCGTGTTTGCTAGCACTTGCATGTGTGTGTGCTTACGAGTGTGTGTGCTTGCAATGCACTAGTTACTAGTGAGTCTGTGTGCGTGCGAGCGTGTGCGTGTTTGCGAGCGTTCGTGTGTGTGTCTATGTGTGCATGCAAACGTGTTTGTGAGCACTTGCATGTGTGTGTGCTTGTGAGCGTGTTTGCTAGCACTTGCATGTGTGTGTGCTTGCAATGCACTAGTTACTAGTGAGTCCGTGTGCTTGTGAGCGTGTTTACGAGCGTTCGCATGTGTGTGTGCTTTCGAGTGTATGTGTGTGCTTGCAAGTGAGTGTGTGCATCTGTGTGCGTACAAGCGAGTGTTCTTGTGAGTACGAGTATGTGTGTGCTTTTGTGTGTGTGTGCGAATGCGAGTATGTGTGCTTGCGTACGCGAGCGAGTGTTCTTGCGAGTGTGCGACTGTGCGTGCTTTCGAGTGTGTGCGTGAGCAAGTATGTGAGTGCTTTCGAGTGTGTGTGTGTGTGCGCGTCTATGCAAGCTTTCTTGTGAGTGTGTGTGTGCGCGCGTCTATGCGTGCGTGCAAGCTTTCTTGTGAGTGTGCGCGAGTATGTGTGTGCTTTCAAGTGTGTGTGTGTGTGCGTCTGTGCGCGCAAGCTTTCTTGTAAGTGTGTGCGAGTATGTGTGTGCTTTCGAGTGTGTGTGTGTGTGTGTGTCTGCATGCGTGCAAGCGTGTTCTTGTGAGTGTGTGTAAGAGTATTTGTGTGCGCGTCTGGGGCGTGCGAGCGTGTGTTCTTGTGTGTGTTCTTGTGTGTGTGTGTGTGTGTGTGCGTCTGCATCCGTGTGTTCTTGTAAGTCTGTGTGCGAGTATGTGTGTGCTTTCGAGTCTGTGTGCGAGTATGTGTGTGCTTTCGAGTGTGTGTGTGTGCACGTCTGCGTGCGTGTTCTTGTGAGTGTGTGCGAGTATGTGTGTGTGAGTCTGCATGCGTGCGAGCGTGTGTTCTTGTGAGTGTGTGCGCGCGCGAGTATGTGAATGCTTTCGAGTGTGAGTGTGTGTGCACGTGCAAGCGCTCTTGTGAGTGTGTGCGAGTATGTGAATGCTTTCGAGTGTGTGTGTGTGTGTTTGTGTGTGCGTCTGTGTGCGAGCGTGTTCTTGTGAGTGTGTGCGCGCGAGTATGTGAATGCTTTCGAGTGTGAGTGTGTGTGCACGTGCAAGCGCTCTTGTGAGTGTGTGCGAGTATGTGAATGCTTTCGAGTGTGTGTGTGTGTGTGTGCACGTGCAAGCGTTCTTGTGAGTGTGTGCTTGAGCATGTGAGTGTTATTGTAACTTAAGTGCACTTCTTGACAGTTTGCAAGCACTTGCATGTGTGTGTGTGTGTGTGTGTGTGTGTGCGCGCACAAGCGTGTTTGCGAGCGCTCACATGTGCGTGTTTTCCAGTGTGTGTGTGCGTGCGAGCGTGTGTCATTGTAACTTGAGTACACTACTTACTAGTGTTTACTAGCTCCTGTCGTCTGTGTGTTCAGACTCGTGTTTGATGTTTGCTACATTCAGGAAGTGTACTTTCTTGGAGCAAATGAGATAAAAAGTGAGCTCGTATATATCTGACTGCTTGTATTCATGTGCAGTAATAGTGAAAATTGAGGATGCAACTAAACGTAAAAGCAACTTTCCCCAACACCGAATGACAGGTTGAGCTATCCCTGTAAAGGGAAGCGTCTCAGGTTTAGATACTGACCTGAACTAACCAGATACCATCTTTAGTGTCTTCCACGAGCTCATAGAAGTGCATTTCTCCACTGAAGGAGGTGCTGGAGTCGGATCCCGTCTGCTGCTCCTCGTTCTTGAGCGCGGAGTACAGCTCGCCCTGCATCAGCTCGCCTGCGACAGCAAACAGATCATCATCAACACTGACCCACACACCAGAGAGAAGGGCGGACAGCGGACACTCACCAGAGTTCTCCACCAGCTCCCTCACGTCCCTCTTCTCCGCCAGGCCCGAGTATCCCAGGCCACGGCACTCCAGGATGGTCTTCAGCTTCTTGAAACTCAGTGTGACCGGATCCACCAGCTGTGTGGCGAAGATCCCCGTCTCGTACCAGACGACGGCTTCGAAGAACCGAGCCAGGATGAACAACATGAAGAAATACAGCAGCAAAAAGAACAGTTTCCACCACATCTTCTCTGAGTGTCCGTTGGCGGCTGTGTATTATGACGCACTGACGTTTCTTTACAGACCGTCCGACAAACTACTTCCGAAGCAGGGACGAATGGTTTCCATCGCGTTATGTAATTATGTGGAGGCAGAGCGTGAAAACAGAGCGCTCGAGGAGCAGCAGGCCGGGGACTCGCGCCTCAGACCGACTGGACCAACCGCCGTCTTCATTCACACACACTTACCGTCCCGACATGTCTTACTCCACACAGCACGACACCTCACCGATATTTCCCTCGAGACTCCGGAGAAAGACGCCGTCTGTGCGCGCGAGAGCGGTGTTGTCTGAAGGCTCTGGCTGATGGTCAGCTGGTGCGCAAAACAAACTGACGTCACACGCACACTTCCGGCGCGTGTAGGCCTTCCGTAAATAAATCAATATTATATTTTTTATTTTGCGTATTTTTTATTTAGTTCGTGAAAGACATGTAATGAAAGTCTTATTTATGTATGTTCTTGAGTATTAATAATAAAGTTAAACAAAATAAAAGTCCTTTTTATTTTTTTACACGTTTTTTTATTGAACACCAAGAGCAAAATATCAAAATATACATCTGCAATGCACATAAACAAGTATTAAGCAAGGTACGTGTTATTTAAATTGATAAATAATAATAATAATAATAAAGGAAAATATATGTATTACACATATTTGAAGACAAAAATAACAAGGTCTGGTCGGTTTTGCATCTGCACCTTTATTCTAAAGCTCGAGTGCACATGATGATTTATTTTGTATCATTTTAAATATGTCAACGCATTTTAATTCCATTCAAGTTCTATTATTGTAAGTTCATTAAATTGTAAATATATGTTTGCAGTTTTATATGCCTATTTTTTGTAAAGTTCTTGAGCATCGAAACACACAGTGTCAAACTAAAAGTCCGCATTTTGATGTCGCACTCACACTTCCGGTGCGAAAATTAGTTATTAAAATGGCATGTAGGTCTTCTGTAAATTAAGTCCACGAAAGTCTTATTTAAAGGTGCAGTGTGTAAATTTTAGCGGCATCTAGTGGTGAGGTTGTGAATTGCCGCTCACCCCTCCCTTTCGGAGCACATAGAGAAGCTACGGTGGCCCACACAGGACAAAGATGTGGTCGTCTGAGACAGCAGAGAGTAGCTAGCGCTCTGTAGAGAAGTTTGTCCCTTTAGGGCTACCGTAGAAACATGGCGGCACAAAATGGCGGCTTCACTGTAAGGGGACCCGCGGTGTGTGTCGATAGAAACGGCTCATTCTAAGGTAACAAACACATAACGCTCTGAAAACATAGTTATGTGTGTTATATTGCATTTCTGTCAATAGACCCTCATACATATTACACACTGCACCTTTAAACATGTTCTTGAGTGTCAATAAAGAAAAGTATAACAAAATAAAAGCCCTCAAGACTTTATTCTAAGCTCAAGTGCGCATGATGATTAGATCTGTTTACATCGATGGCTCGGTTTATTTTGTATCATTTTAACCGTCAATGAATTTGTATTTTAACAGAAAAATAATTTGAATTCCATTAAAATTCTATTCTTTTTAATTTGTTAAATTGTAAATATAATTGTTTAAAAATATGTTTGCGCTTATGTCTATTTTTGTGAGGTTATTGAAACGGTGTCAAAATAAAAGTCCGCATTTCGACGTCACACACAATTCCGGTGCGAACACGAGCTATGAAAATGTAGTCTTTCGGTAAACTATTGCATGTAAGATAACGAATTCATATTATATTTTTTTATTTAGCTTATTTTGTATTTAGTTTATACATTTGTATTTTAACAGAAAAAAATAATTCTAATTTCATTCAATTTCTATTACTCTTAGTTCATTAAATTGTAAATATAAATGTTTAAAAATATGTTTGCGCTGAGCGTCGAAACACATTGTCAAAATAAAAGTCCCTCATTTTGACGTCACACAATTCCGTTGCGAACACGAGCTTTGAAAATGTAGGCAAACTATGGCACGCACGTTAATAAATTAATAATATAGTTTGTTTTTTTGCTGAATTCGTGAAAGTCATGTCACGAAAGTCTTATGATCTTGAGAGTCAATAAAACAAAGTGTAACAAAATAAAAGCCCCCGATCACTTTATTCTAAGCTCAAGTGCGCATGAAAAATATGAATTTGTATTTTAACAGAATATTTTTAGTTAATTAAATTGTATAAAATTTAGTTTGCAGTTATATACGATTGCATGTCTATTTTTGTGAGGCTACTGAGCGTCGAAATACACCGTGTCAAAATAAAAGTCAGCATTTTCGTCCTGTGAGTTTGAATTTACTCCCGGAGTTCGGGGGGAGTTATATTCGCCATGTCTCTCTAGCGTAAGCTTTATGTGAAGCGGCCATCGATAGTTTCGCGCGAGCTGTGTTTGTGTCAGGCGAGGGAGCGGTTGCGTGAGCGTGCAGGAGGGCGTGACGCGTCTGACGCGTATGACGCGAGTGCGCTGGATCAGCCGAACGCTCCTCTGCACCTCCACAGATCCGTGTCGCTCTTGGCGCGTTCAAAACAACACTTGTTTGTCAGAAATGGAGGTGAATACGTGCAACATCCAAGTGCTCCTGCAGGCAGCCGAGTATCTGGAGCGGAGGGAGAGAGGTATCCGGCGCGCCGCTTCCTTCTCGCAGTGTTTGCATTGAAACCGAAGCCGTTTCGGACAGTCTGCTGTGTTTGTGTGTGTTTTTCTTCACATTCATGAATATGTGCACTCGTTATTTTTCCATGTGTGTGCTGGGAGCGTCTTCCCTGTTCCCTGTGCGCGTAGAGCGGCAGGATCGGCGTTTATTATTGTGCTGGTCTCTGTGACCTACATTTCAGTTCTGTATTGTACACAAAGGCGCGAAATCGTCACACATTTGAAAATGTAGCAGCGCTGCCCGTTATTCTAAAGCAGTTACAGTGTAGCGACTTACAACGGACAGAATGGAACGCGACGATTTCAAAAATGTGTCAAGGAGTTCGATGGCGCCAAAATCAGAAAGCGCTCTCACAGCCACACAGCTGATATGATGAGACGCTGACATATATCACAATCATCCTCCAGCTTATATAGTGCAATCGGACTGTTGCTCGGTGTGTTTAGATTTATAATCGGGCAAATGTGTACATGCTTTGTTTTTATTGTTAACTTTTGTTTTGCACAAAAGGAAGTAGGCTGGGCTATTGATCACTTCTGTTATGTATTATGTATTTTCAGAGGCCGAGCACGGTTATGCCTCAGTGCTTCCATTCTACAGTAAAGGGGTTTCAGATAAGAGGAAAAAGCAGAAATCAAAGAGCCACTCACCTGGGAACAGCCGGTGAGTGTAAGACACACACACATGATGCCCTGGGACATTATTTTGTTATTGTACATCTCTAAAATATTGAATTGTATTGTATCCTTGGCTTTTGTTGTTTTTATGCGACTGAATGAATGAAGAACACTCTTGTTGTGTCCCAAATGAAGCACTATAGGGTCATTCCATGTCAAATCCGACACGTTTTGGAATCTTCCCCGGCTCAAATTTTTAATTTGAAAGACATGAATGTTAAATGCAATGGATGTATATTCACTGAGTATTTCTGTTTGTCCTTCACACGTTCCTCTTTAAATGCAACACGTAGCAGCTGTATGCAAATGAACCACATTTGGACCCACTGAAAATGGGTAAAATTGAACATGGAGCCGCATTGAGATCTCCATATCTCTGGGAATGAACCATTGAAGGACTTTAAAATGAAGACACCAAAAGAAATGTTAGTTAAGAACCAGAATCTAAAAGGACATTGAGATATCTTTAATACTTCTGGAGTTACAGGCATGCAAACTTGAAAAAGAACACCACAAGAAGTGCCTTTTCCCCATTTTAGAGCGCTCACCGTTGGCATATAATGAGCCAAAGATTGATAAAGTCAACAGATTTCACTAATAGATCTACCAATCTCTGTGTGAGAATAAAATAATGATGCTGCCATCTTTCTAAAGTCATGTTTACACCCCTGTGACTTGGCTCCAGATCTCAGGTGAACATTTTTATTTTCTCTACAAAACAGAGATTACTCCGTCAATATACATCTGTGACATTTCATATTTTGCCTTTCATCACTGTTTATGTTTGTCTTTGACCAGAATGATCTGTGGTTGAGTTGACGCTGAATGACCCTATATGAGGGTCATTAGAGCCTGATATGTAATTAAAGCAGTGACAGTCGAGTGTCCAAACATTGCACGCCTAATTTTTCAGTGTGAGCGCACTACTCGCACTATTTCCGCAATAGTGCATAAGTACGTGATCTGGGACGCACCTTCTGTAATGATTTATTCACCCTCACGTTGTTCCAAAGGTTCATTTTTGGGCTTATCAAAGATCAATAGTAATGTCTACAAAGCATCCACACAGAGCATATGAAAATAAAGGCTTTAATATGAAGAAACATGGCAAAATAAAGCTATTTGTTTGTGTTTCAGGTCTGTTCACAATGAGCTGGAGAAACACAGGTAACCACCTACGTATTCTCATTCCACTTGTGATCAGCTGTAATTCAGTCATAGACATCAGTGTGGGGGTGTGATATTGCTTTCATGCATTAAGTGGTTAACGTTAACACATTTTACCCAGTTCATTTGCATTGGGTTTGTCCTCCACCAAATGTGAAGCTTTGAAATGCTATGCTCCCATTCTGTGGTGTGAAGTGTGCAAACACTGACCTGTGTGTGTGTGTGTAGGAGAGCTCAGCTGAGACACTGTCTGGAGCAGCTGAAGCAGCAGGTTCCTCTGTCCTCTGATTCGTCGAGGAACACAACCCTCAACCTGCTCAGACAAGCACAGCTGCACATCAAGGTGAGCCAGCTCGCAGGAAAACCAGCCCACACTGATCATTTGCATGTTAGAGAACCAATATGTACTTAATGTTTTACTTCTGTTTTTCATCTTCATATCAAAGTAATAAAAACAAGGCATGCAATAATATGCAAAAATAAAAGTTTTCAAATGGAGAGCATGATTAAACGACGAGGGAGTTCATCATCATCGCATAAACAATCAATTAGTTTAGTTTGACGGGAAGGTTTGGGTGTTTACTGGGCGAGAGTGAAGCAGAACCCTATGAAATCTGGTTTTTACTCTGTTTTAATGGTTAAATTAAATTTTAGTAATGATAAAGCATGTCTAATCAATTTAAATCATGAAACGTATACAATTTATTAAAAGTTTAACGAAAAATACATGTTTAGGGCACTTTTTATTTTTTTTACCAAATTCTGTGTTTTCTGTTTTAAGTTTTCTGGATTCCTATATAATAATCATAAGGCATGTCTAATTTATATATATATATATAAAATATTATTTGCAGCTTTAAATAGCCTGCATGAATTAGTAAAATTATGAGCAACACACTCACTATTTAACCGGCACAAGTGAGTGAGGGGAGGCGGGGTGTGTGTCAGCTGGTGTCGGTGTGTGTCAGCTGGTATCGGTGTGTGTCAGCTGGTGTGGTGTCAGCTGGTGTCGGTGTGTGTCAGCTGGTGTCGGTGTGTGTCAGCTGGTGTCGGTGTGTGTCAGCTGGTGTCGGTGTGTGTCAGCTGGTGTCGGTGTGTGTCAGCTGGTGTCGGTGTGTGTCAGCTGGTGTCGGTGTCGGTGCTGGTATGGTGTCGGTGTGTGTCGGTGTGTGTCAGCTGGTGTCGGTGTGTGTGTGTGTCGCTGTGTGTCGCTGTGTGTCGTGTGTGTCTGCTGGTGTCGGTGTGTGTGTCAGCTGGTGTCGGTGTGTGTCAGTGTCGGTGTGTGTGCTGGTGTCGTGTGTGTGTCAGCTGGTGTCGGTGTGTGTCTGGCTGGTGTCGGTGTGTGTCTGCTGGTGTCGTGTGTCTGGTGTGTGTGTGCTGGCAGCTGGTGTCGGTGTGTGTCTGCAGCTGGTGTCGGTGTGTGTCTGGCAGCGGTGTCGGTGTGTGTGCTGGCATCGGTGTCGGTGTGTGTCAGCTGGTGTCGGTGTGTGTCAGCTGGTGTCGGTGTGTGTCTGCTGGTGTCGGTGTCGGTGTGTGTCTGCTGGTGTCGTGTGTGTCTGCTGGTGTCGTGGTGTGTGTCAGCTGGTGTCGGTGTGTGTCAGCTGGTGTCGGTGTGTGTCAGCTGGTGTCGGTGTGTGTCAGCTGGTGTCGGTGTGTGTCTGCTGGTGTCGGTGTGTGTCAGCTGGTGTCGGTGTGTGTCTGCTGGTGTCGGTGTCGGTGTGTGTCAGCTGGTGTCGGTGTGTGTCAGCTGGTGTCGGTGTGTGTCAGCTGGTGTCGGTGTGTGTGCTGGTGTCGGTGTGTGTCTGGTGTCGGTGTGTGTCTGCTGGTGTCGGTGTGTGTCTGCTGGTATCGTGTCGGTGTGTGTCTGCTGGTGTCGGTGTGTGTCTGCTGGTGTCGGTGTGTGTCAGCTGGTGTCGGTGTCGGTGTGTGTCTGCTGGTGTCGGTGTGTGTCTGCTGGTGTCGGTGTGTGTCTGCTGGTGTCGGTGTGTGTCTGCTGGTGTCGGTGTGTGTCGGTGTGTGTCTGCTGGTGTCGGTGTGTGTGCTGGTGTCGGTGTGTCAGCTGGTGTCGGTGTGTGTGCTGGTGTCGTGTCGTGTGTGTCTGCTGTGTCGGTGTGTGTCTGCTGGTGTCGGTGGTGTGGGTGTGTGTCTGCTGGTGTCGGTGTGTGTCAGCTGGTGTCGGTGTGTGTCAGCTGGTGTCGGTGTGTGTCAGCTGGTGTCGGTGTGTGTCAGCTGGTGTCGGTGTGTGTCAGCTGGTGTCGGTGTGTGTCTGCTGGTGTGTGCGGTGTGTCAGCTGGTGTCGGTGTGTGTCTGCTGGTGTCGGTGTCGGTGTGTGTCAGCTGGTGTCGGTGTGTGTCAGCTGGTGTCGGGTGTGTCTGCTGGTGTCGGTCAGCTGGTGTGTGTGTCTGCTGGTGTCGGTGTGTGTCAGCTGCTGGTCGGTGTGTGTGTGTGTCGGTGTGTGTCAGCTGGTGTCGGTGTGTGTCTGCTGGTGTCGGTGTGTGTCTGCTGGTGTCGGTGTGTGTGCTGGTGTCGGTGTGTGTCTGCTGGTGTCGGTGTGTGTCAGCGTCGGTGTGTGTCTGCTGGTGTCGGTGTGTGTCTGCTGGTGTCGGTATGCTGTGCAGCTGGTGTCGGTGCGTGTGCTGGTATCGGTCGGTGTGTCTGTCTGGTGTCGGTGCGCTGGGTCGTGTCTGCTGGGTGTCGGTGTGTGTCTGCTGGCATCGTGTCGTGTGTGTGTCTGGTGTCGGTGTGTGTCTGCTGGTATCGGTGTCGTGTCTGCTGGCATCGGTGTCGTTGTGTGTCTGCTGGTATCGGTGTGTGTCAGCTGGTATCGGTGTCGGTGTGTGTCAGCTGGTATCGGTATCGGTGTGTGTCAGCTGGTATAGGTATCGGTGTGTGTCAGCTGGTATCGGCGCGTGTCTGCTGGTGTCGGTGCGTGTCAGCTGGTATAGGTGTCGGTGTGTCTGCTGGTATCGGTGTCGGTGTGTGTCTGCTGGCATCGGTGTCGGTGTGTGTCTGCTGGTATCGGTGTGTGTCGGTGTCGGTGTGTCTGCTGGTGTCGGGGTGTGTCTGCTGGTGTCGGGGTGTGTCTGCTGGTGGTGTGTGTCTGTGTCGGGTGTGTCTGTCGGTCGTGTGTCTGCTGGTGTCGGTGTGTGTGTCTGCTGGTGTCGGTGTGTGTCAGCTGTCGGGTCGGTGTGTGTCTGCTGGGTGGTGTCGGTGTGTGTCTGCTGGTGTGTGGTGTCGTGTGTGTCAGCTGGTGTCGGTGTGTGTGTGTGTGTCTGCTGGTGTCGGTGTGTCAGCTGGTATCGGTGTGTGTCAGCTGGTATCGGTGTCGGTGTGTGTCAGCTGGTGTCGGTGTGTGTCAGCTGGTGTCGGTGTGTGTCTGCTGGTGTCGGTGTGTGTCAGCTGGTGTCGGTGTGTGTCAGCTGGTATCGGTGTGTGTCTGCTGGTGTGTGTCTGCTGGTATAGGTATCGGTGTGTGTCAGCTGGTGTCGGTGTGTGTGTCAGCTGGTATGGTGTGTGTCAGCTGGTATGGTGTGTGTCTGCTGGTCAGGTCGGTGTGGTGTGTGTCAGCTGGTATCGGGGTGTGTGTGTCAGCTGGTGTCGGTGGTGTCAGCGGTGTGGTGTGTGTCAGCTGGTATGGGTGTCTGGTGTCGGTGCGTGTCTGCTGGTATAGGTGTCGTGTGGTGTGTGTCAGCTGGTATAGGTGTCGGTGTGGTGTGTGTCAGCTGGTATAGGTGTCGGTGTGGTGTGTGTCAGCTGGTATAGGTGTCGGTGTGGTGTGTGTCAGCTGGTATAGGTGTCGTGTGTGTGTGTCAGCTGGTGGTAGGTGTCGTGTGGTGTGTGTCAGCTGGTATAGGTGTCGTGTGTGTGTCAGCTGGTATAGGTGTCGGTGTGTGTGTGTGTCAGCTGGTATAGGTCATGTGGTGTGTGTCAGCTGGTATAGGTGTCGGTGTGTGTGTCAGCTGGTATAGGTGTCGTGGTGTGTGTGTCAGCTGGTATAGGTGTGGTGTGGTGTGTGTCAGCTGGTATAGGTGTCGGTGTGGTGTGTGTGGCTGGTATAGGTGTCGGTGGTGTGTCAGCTGGTATAGGTGTCGTGTGTGGTGTGTGTCAGCTGGTATAGGTGTCGGTGTGGTGTGTGTCAGCTGGTATAGTGTATGGTGTGGTGTGTGTCAGCTGGTATAGGTGTCGGTGTGTGTCAGCTGGTATAGGTGTCGGTGTGTGTCAGCTGGTATAGGTGTCGGTGTGTGTCAGCTGGTATAGGTGTCGGTGTGGTGTGTGTCAGCTGGTATAGGTGTCGGTGTGGTGTGTGTCAGCTGGTATAGGTGTCGTGTGGCGTGTCAGCTGGTATAGGTGTCGGTGTGGTGTGTGTCAGCTGGTATAGGTGTCGTGTGGTGTGGTGGTGTGTCAGCTGGTATCTGGTGTCGTGGTGTGGTGTGTGTCAGCTGGTATCGGTGTGTGTCAGCTGGTGTCGGTGGTGTCTGGTGTCGGTGTGTGTGTCTGGCTGGTGTCGGTGGTGTCTGGTGTGGGTGTGTCTGCTGGTGCTGGTATCGGTGTGTGTCAGTGTGGTGCTGTGTGCTGGCATGGTGTGTGTCAGCTGCTATCGTGTCGTGGTGTGTGTCTGGCTGGTGTCGTGTGTCTGCTGGTATCGGTGGGGTGTGTGTCTGCTGGTGTCGGTGGGTGTGTGTCTGCTGGTGTCGGTGTGTGTCAGCTGGTATCGGTGTGTGTCAGCTGGTATCGGTGTCGGTGTGTGTCAGCTGGTATCGGTGTGTGTCAGCTGGTATCGGTGTCGGTGTGTGTCAGCTGGTATAGGTGTCGTGTGTGTCAGCTGGTATAGGTGTCGTGTCGGTGTGTGTCAGCTGGTATAGGTGTCGTAGGTGTCGGTGTGTGTCAGCTGGTATAGGTGTCGGTGTGTGTCAGCAGGTGTGTGGTATCAGCTGGTGTCGGTGTGTGTCAGCTGGTATCAGCTGTGTCAGCTGGTATCGTGTGTGTGTCAGCTGGTATCGGTGTCGGTGTGTGTCAGCTGGTATCGGTGTGTGTCAGCTGTGTGTGTGTGTCAGCTGGTATAGGTGTCGTGTGTGTGTGGTATCAGCTGGTATAGGTGTCGGTGTGTGTCAGCTGGTATGGTGTGTGTCAGCTGGTAGGTGGGTGTGTGTCAGCTGGTATCGGTCGGTGTGTGTCAGCTGGTATCGGTGTGTGTGTGGTGTGTATCGGTGTCGGTGTGTGTCATAGGTGTCGGTGTGGTGTGTGTCAGCTGGTGGTATGGTGTGTGTCAGCTGGGTGTCGTGTGTGTCAGCTGGTATGGTGTGTGTCTGGTGGTGTGTCAGCTGGTATAGGTATCGGTGTGTGTCAGCTGGTATCGGTGTCGGTGTGTGTCAGCTGGTATAGGTGTCGGTGTGGTGTGTGTCAGCTGGTATCTGTGTCGGTGTGTGTCAGCTGGTATCGGTGTGTGTCTGCTGGTGTGTGTCTGCTGGTATAGGTATCGGTGTGTGTCAGCTGGTATAGGTATCGGTGTGTGTCAGCTGGTATGGTGTGTGTCAGCTGGTATGGTGTGTGTCAGCTGGTATGGTGTGTGTCAGCTGGTATGGTGTGTGTCAGCTGGTATCGGTGTCGGTGTGGTGTGTGTCAGCTGGTATAGGTGTGTGGTGTCAGCTGGTGGTGTGTGTCAGCTGGTATGGTGTGTGTCTGGGTGTGTGTCAGCTGTGTCAGCTGGTATCGGTATCGGTGTGTGTCAGCTGGTATAGGTATCGGTGTGTGTCAGCTGGTATCGGTGTGTGTCAGCTGGTATCTGTGTCGGTGTGTGTCAGCTGGTGTCGGTGTCGGTGTGTGTCAGCTGGTGTCGGTGTGTGTCAGCTGGTGTCGGTGTCGGTGTGTGTCAGCTGGTGTCTGTGTCGGTGTGTGTCAGCTGGTGTCGGTGTCGGTGTGTGTCAGCTGGTGTCTGTGTCGGTGTGTGTCAGCTGGTGTCTGTGTCGGTGTGTGTCAGCTGGTGTCTGTGTCGGTGTGTGTCAGCTGGGTGTGTGTCAGCTGGTGTCTGTGTCGGTGTGTGTCAGCTGGTGTCGGTGTGTGTCAGCTGGTATCGGTGTCGGTGTGTGTCAGCTGGTATCGGTGTCGGTGTGTGTCAGCTGGTATATCGGTATCGGTGTGTGTCAGCTGGTATCGGTGTGTCAGCTGGTATCTGTGTCGGTGTGTGTCAGCTGGTATCGGTGTCGGTGTGTGTCAGCTGGTATCTGTGTCGGTGTGTGTCAGCTGGTATCGGTGTGTATCAGGACTGCAGAAAAGAAGGATTGGCACCAGTTCATATATTTCACTATCAATACATGTCAACAGTGTTGGGGAAACTTTTGCGTTTTTTTTTTTTTTTTTTTTGCTTGTTTTGTTTTTTAATAACAAAATAGTTCTATTTGGCAAATGTAAAGACCCTTTCACACCACAATTTAGATAAGCCTCAGGCTGAGGGAAATGCTAATTCAGACGTGCACAGGCCAACAAAACTTTAACTTTGATTAATGCTGTCACGTAACAAAATCTGCTTCAAATTGACTTAAAAATGTAATGAATTGCTAATTATAACACTGAAATAAAAATGTAAAGGGTGTACAAATACCATAAAATCGTGAATATAAATAATTGGGAATCATGTTTTAAAAAAACAAAACATTTATCCATTATAACTTATGTTGGTTTGGTCGTTTGGCTGTTTCCTTATAAATGTGTGTTTTTTCTTTTGTCCAGTGTTTTTTTTAATTATATGATGTCATTACGTTGCTGTCTTGCCGCCAGCCAATCGCTGCTTCACTGATCGCGGTTTGGAGTTTCGAACCCGCAGTAATCCCAGATATTTTAATCCAATCCGCAAATTCGTTTAAAGAACCAAGTTAGCCAGAGATCAGCTATCATGATTATCCAATCATCTCAGTATTTCATTCGTGCCAACTAACATTTTAAAAATGCAAACATTTCCGTGAATTTGAAAATGTACATCAGAGCGGCTTTACGAACGATTTACACACATTGGTTCTGCTCGTGTTTCATGAATGAGACCCACCGAGTATTAGAGCTGTCAGTCAATAAATGGGACTTGCATTACATGTTACTTTACTAGTTACTTGAAAAAGTAATCTGATTACGTAACTCGAGTTAACCCCCTCAATACACTACTATTGACACTTGCAGATAGCCACTGCTTTAAATTTTTAACTTATTTCCAACTTGCACTCAATGCTCTTTTATTGAATTAATGTAAAGTTACATCTTTGATATCTGTATTGGATAACTACAATATTGTAGTTCTAACAAGCAACAGAACATGTACTGTGACCTGATTGGTGGATTGGAGCGCTGTGATGCGTGACATCATCTGACCCTGTGTGATGTGCGTCCGCAGAAGCTGCAGGAACAGGACGAGCGTGCGGAGCTGCTGAAGGGGCGTCTGCGCTGGGAGCAGAGGGAGCTGCGCACGCGGCTGGAGAAACTGCAGGGCGGATCGGAGCGCATGCGTAACGACAGCCTCGGCTCAGCCGTGTCCTCGGAGAGATCCGACTCGGAGAGAGGTGACGTCTCGCTGTTCTTCAGGAGTGCTCCTGTGAGCTCTCAGGGTCACGGGGTTATATTCTGTTTAGGGCTGGCGATTTAACGCCGTCATTTGGTGTGAATAATTATAGGAAAAAATACATTGTCGTTAAGAACATGACTTGACACGCATCAAGCCTATTAGAAAGCAGATAAAATGCGTCCCTCGGGTCATTTTGACCCGAAATTAATTTGGAGTGGACTTTCGTCACACTTGAACCACGAATACACACCAACAATTGACTGGATTTGAGGAGTTTTTGTGATTGACACTTTAAAAGGGTATGTACTGTACCTGACTCAATTAATCAATATCGAATTGAAACTGAATCACCCAGCCTTCACTGATGGCGTTTGGTACTAGTAATGCATCATTTCCTCAAGAAGGCTGTCTGTGGGTTTCAGCCACAAGGGGGCGCAAACACTCCTGTAAACTGAACATCAGCCTGTCTCTGTCAGTTCTTCTAGGTTTAGTATAGCACTAAAGTATTCATAGTTCTGTCATGTGACTGTCGCAGAGCCCTGGAGGGCAAAACCGCCATTGAACTGCAGCACAAGACTGTCAAATCTCCATCTTAAAACTTAAAAACATGCACGTTTTGGGCGCTTATGATCCATATACAGCACCTGCTGCAGTATTCCAGTCACTAGAAACACTGGGAACGCTTAACATGAAAAACACTATAGGGTGAGTTGCACCAATAAGGATTAAATTAAGCAAAGTTGAACGTTAATCAAGGTACTAAAACCGTGATATTAAAAGATGAGCCCGTACGCAACACGTTTTCTTTATAATGGGTTTCGATGGGAAAACCCTCAATGAGAAACCTCGTGTTGCATTAATAGTCTGTGTTCATCGGCTTGCCTGTACAAAGTATGCATCATCAGTACGGTGTATATTGAATTTGCTCTTTTAATATCACTGTCTTACTGCATTAATACAATAAATTAAACTAGAAGACACTATACCAATCAAATTAAATATTTACACTAAAAAATCAACTCCATTAAATAATACTATGAGATTTACGACTTTTGAATATACAAATAAGAAATGTTGGAAAGAATGATGCTTTTAATCATGAAACTAAACCGTTACTAAACCGTGTTATGGTTCTTTGTTGGATCAGTTTTTGCTGCTGAAATAAGTCAATATTGCGTCTAAAACGTAAGTGACTCAATGAACTGTTTATTGAACTGACGTATTCAGTGTCACATTTTCAACCGCAGTATGTTAACTAATGTGCGGTGGTGTTTTAAAATGAGGAGGCAAAGTCCTCACTATATATATATATATATCTATCTCAAATGCAAATGTATGTCCCTGTTATGCATAATTGTTTTGTGATTTAAATAAACATTACATAAGAGTGACCAAATACAATACATAGTGTAAAAATACAAAATAGAAATGTCCTATTTATCAAACCCAAGTATAAATTTAATCAAATTAGTGTTTTATGCATTTTTACATTTATTCCAAAATAATAACTAAAAGCTGGTAACTATTTAAACAATAGATTTAATTTGTGAACTAATGTTCAGCTTTTCTATTCAATAGACACGTAGTGTCCGTGACGTCACTCATTCTGAAAGGATTCTGAAGCGTAGAGTAGGGTCGAGCCGGCCGTCGCCATCTTTTCAGCGTGTCACGCCTGGATAACTGACAATGGGCAAAGAGGCGGGACGTGGGCGGAGCTGAGGTGACGTGATGACTAACAGACAGCAGACAAACAGCAATCCACCTGTCACTCAAAGTGGCCACGCCCTTAATTATGCAGAACTTTAAGGCTTTATATAATGTAAACGAATGAGTTATAAAATAATTCACCCCCCTCACAGTCGTCATGAAGGGCAAAATTAGCCGTATAGACCAAAACCACAGTTTGTCCCAGACTGTAAACATGTGTTATTCTGCTGTAAAGTTGGGCATTTTAACATGGAGCTCAGTGAGATTCTGCTCCCTTCTGGAGCCGGTCTCTAGTGGCCAGTCCATGAACTGCAGGTTAAGTCACTTCCGTACTGGCTTCAAGAGAAACTGGGGGAGGTGCCGCTTGGTAAAACCCCACAGTCGTCATGTTTTTAGGCCATTTCAAGTTTGATTGTGACGTAACATAAAGTGGTGATATCTACTGATTGTTTACTTACTTTTTAATTAGTCTTCCCATTAATGCCATCCTTACCAGACAATACCAGAACACACGCGAAAAACAAGAGGCGGGATTTATCGCACAAACCGATAATAGCGTTGCCTCCTCTCATGTGACTTTCCCCCATTCATTCTCAATTACCCCCCACGCAAAACTGAGTGCACGCTTTAGCGGGTCTATTTTAAGTCTGTCACTGTTTCGACTGTTTACGTTGTAAGAACGAGTGACTTTTACACTGTTTAGGCAAGTAAAATTCCCTTTCGCTTGCCCCTTCGGCAGCCTTGTCTAATTCCCCTAGCGTGTGTGCGAGTGAGTAACTCTGATGTCTTTGCAGAGGACGTTGAGATTGACGTGGAGAGCATGGTGTGGACTCTGGAGTCGGACGCTCTGGGCTCGTCTCATGCCGGCGTGGACCACAGCTACTCGACCTCTGACCACACCTGGCTATGACCGAGGATGAGCCACGCGTTACCATCATCGTCACGGAGCAGCCTTACGTTTCTGACAGTCTGAGACCATCAGCCGCAAACGTCGAAGCATGACTGGAATTGATTGTGTGTAGTGTCTCTCTACACTAATGGCATTATGGTGCTCTAGTATGCTACGAGTCTGGTGATGCTTTACTCCCACAGAACCATTGTAGTTATTCACGCTCAAGCTAATGAGCTCAACTTTAGGTTCCGCCTGCAGTACACATCGGCTTGCACTTAAATGTTTTAATTACCCGGCTTATTTAATTTTGATACATTGCACAAAGCATACGCATGAGCACTTGCGACGTCTCCTTTTAAGTGTGTTGAT
Organism: Paracanthobrama guichenoti; assembly: GCA_018749465.1. Taxonomy (NCBI): domain Eukaryota; kingdom Metazoa; phylum Chordata; class Actinopteri; order Cypriniformes; family Gobionidae; genus Paracanthobrama; species Paracanthobrama guichenoti. Next base: position 953,733 of record JAGHMJ010001908.1, read on the forward strand.
CCTTTTCAGGTTTGCTAATGTGTGAAATTGCAGATTATGCCAATGCATTTTTATGCATTGATGGGGAAACTGGGGAGGCTAATTTAATAATGCAGTGCATTTGGTTTTGGTACAAGATCTGTTTTTTGTTTGTTTCCTGAGCTTTGCTTCACTTCAGTGGATCGAAGTTGGTGCTTTTCAAACACACATCAACAAGCTATTACGTTGAGTCCTAAAGAAACAGAAAACAGTGAAGTGTTTTATCTTTCTCATTTTGATTTGATTTGTATAGACGTTTTCCCCTCAGATGTGTTAGTCTGCTCATGTCTTTAGTACAGACTTTTAAACTGCAATCCGGTCTGTTGGTAGTGTTGACAGAATACATGGGCTGTATTCGCGAACTGTTCAGTATATGCTCATATTAGTCATTTATGCAAACTATTATGAACATGCCTTTGTTTTTAGATGTTTGTACAGTACGTGTGTTAATGTACACCGCAGGATGTGCATTGTATATACAGTTCTGAACACCAAAAGCCTTATGAACTCTTCGTATGTCATTGGACCAGGAACACCTTTGTATTTATGTCTCTCCTTGTACTCATATGTAGCATTTTATTCTTTTTTTATCGACATAAGCATTTTGTACAAATAAATATTTTATGTATTTAATTGGACTTGTCACAGAGTTTTGTTTTGGGTTCATTTGAGTGGTTGTTAATGGTCAAATAATGCAGTCACCATGAAGTCAAAATGGCTAAAGAAATATTGCATTGTTTATTATAAATTATGGTTGCACTTTATTTTAAGGTGTAATTATACATTTAAGTGCAGAGTAATGTTAATCTACTACATGTTATATTGGTATAGGATCAGATTAGGGCAAAGATCCTATCCCTATTCACTCGCGGCCATATTCGAAAGGGGGGATTTTGGAATATCAAAAACTGCTTTCCAAACTCACAATTGAATAACATTTTAAATCAGCAACAAAGTCTGACATGAACTGTCCCATGAACGTTTCTTTAATGTTCAAATAGCGTTAAAAAAGCTTATTTTTCGGGCTAAAGCGCGAGGGAACCGGAGCTTCTAACGGCAGCTGCAGTGACGCTATGACTGTACCGATCAGCGATTGGCTCTTTTACTTAGAAGGCGGGACATTCCGCCATTTTGCTCTCATTCACGAGTGATATGCCGCGTTCCAATTCGCCTACTTATAGTAGCATTTGCTCTTTTTGTGAAGAAAAGGTACTTTTGAGTGTGTAGCAGAAGAGTAGGCAAGACACTCGTCATCTTTAAACGGACAGCTCTTTTACATGTCAATCATCTCGTCACAGTTAAAATCCTCCACATTCAATTTAATTTAATTTTCTACCATATCGGAGAGAAATGTAGTAGCACTACCAGTCATGGGTCTTTAATGCGGAGACTCTCCCCATGTGTTTTCAATTTTAATATGCCAGATCGTAGTATGTTGAGATGGATGTCTAATATCTACAATATCAGAATCCGAAGTGCAGATCCACAACCACTATAACGGCTAACATTGCCCACAAACCATTGCGCGTTGGACGAGGATTCGATTAGAACTACAAACACGGTTAAAAAGGTGTCAAAAAACTACAAACATGACGGATGTGCGAGTCCGACGGTTAAGCAGAGAGGTAGATAAAGTGATTAATAATCAGTATCTAACTTGACGAAAATATATTTATTTAATATTGTGAACCTTTTTAATTATACTTTTGGCCATGAACTTTTAAATGCATCTAATTACATTTTCGAATAAAATAGTGTTACCAAAATTATTTATCGGTGCATATCAGTTTTGTTTTGTACTATTTCCAGCTAAAAACAACAGGGTTTTGGGAAAGTGTGGGGGGTAAAGATGAAGCATTTGTGCAAGTTTTATAAACCATACTGTTATCGTCTCTATGTAAACAACAAAACCGCGAATTTGTGTGAGATGTCATGCGCATGCGCATAACGTGTTCAGTCTGTAGGCTGCATCCGAAATACATACTTCCCTACTGTAATTCCCAATCAACCTGAATTCATCCCCACTCATAAGAGTCAAAAAGTACCTGGATGAACTACTTCCTGTGTCATGACAAATCTGGTCCTCTCTCGCTGATTACCCTTAGTATATATGAATGATATTAATTTAAAATATGCATAGCTTACTATATAATGCGTGCAAAACACGGAGCATAATAACTAGGAGTTGCACAGACTAGTCGCTGGTCATGGCCTATAGAGGGCGCAACAGGATAAAAAACCTTAAGGTGCGGTGTGTACATTTTAGCGGCATCTAGTGGTGAGGTTGTGAATTGCACCCCCCACCGCTCACCCCTCCCTGTCGGAGCACATAGACACTACGGTGGCCCACACAGGACAAAGATGTGGTCGTCTGAGACAGGAGAGAGTAGCTAGCGCTCTGTAGAGAAGTTTGTCCCTTTAGGGCTACCGTAGAAAAATGGCGGCTTCACTGTAGGGAGACCCGCGGTGTGTGTAGATAGAAACGGCTCATTCTAAGGTAATAAAATCATAACGCTCTGAAAACATAGTTATGTGTGTTATATTGCATTTGTCAATAGAGCCTCATAAATACTACACACTGCACCTTTAAGTCCACTTTTACACAGTTAAAGATATAAAGATATGTTTGATTATAACATCTGGATGCTTAAAATTGATCGTGTGAATGCACGTTTGAAGCAGCCGTCACCGTTCACACACACGTCATGAGCTCAAATAACAGAACATGTCAGGTAGATAGAAAATATTTATTGGCGATAACTGTTGTTAAGAGCTATAAAAATCTCCCCTTTTCATTCTCCCTTTTCATTATTTTCACAGTAATGAACATGTAATGGGGCATTGGCGTGTATCCACTGCAATCCTTTCTGGCGTGTGCTCTCGCGTGACAAAGATCAGGCCGTTCTGCAGAACTCGAGCGGTGACTGCTGGAACCGTGGACCGTCAACACACACACAACTTCAATTTGAAGCAGCAAATCACGTTGCTAAACAAGGCAGATTACAGACCTCAGCAAGAGTGAGTATGAGAATCAATGATGGAAATACATCAACAAAAACACAGGAATTCATTTAGCACTCAAAAACAAATGCAAACATGTCATGTAAAATCAGACTTGATGAAGCAGGAGGAGCATGTGGAGTTTACTGGAGAACTTCAGTCGCTGGTTTCACTCAATGAATACTGAGATCCGTGTCCAAACGCATGGCGTGTGCCGGGAGAGCCGGGAGAGACCGTGACCGCGTGTGTTCGTCATACGTACTGCTTCTTCTGCGCTTGAGAGGCCAAATCCTTCGCCTTGACTTTAGCAGCGAGCGCAGTTTCGCGAGCCCTCACCGTTGCGGTCTCTGCCAGCGTCCGTGTGGGAGTTTCACCTGCACAGGGACCAGATCCAGCGTCACCACTAACATAACTAGATTAAACGTTTATAGACAAACTTTACATTGGCTTGAAAAAGCCTAGCCAGACAGCTTGATAAAGTTCAAGGTCAAGTTTAGCAGATTTGATAGATAGACAGACAGATAGACAGAGTGCTCAGGGTGGTTGCTAGGGTACTCGAGGTGGTCGCTATGCAGTTGCTATGCGGTTATGTATTTGGGTGGTTGCTAGGGTGTTGCTATGTGGTTGCTGTGGTACTGGGGTGGTTGCTAGGGTACTCAGGGTGGTTGCTAGAGTGTTGCTATGCAGTTGCTAGGGTACTCAGTGCTATGGTACTCTGGGTGGTTGCTGTGCGGTTGCTAGGGTACTCAG